>CM076578.1:695517729-695556769 GCA_034641835.2 Pinus albicaulis
TTTTCTTTATAAAACCCAAAACCCGCTTATCCAAAGTTTCAACTTAAAAACTTGAAGTCACGTGTTTAATATTTTAATGGGTTGATTGAAAGACCGATCACGCAATCGCAATCGGAGAAATCAAATGGGTAGATCAAAAAGACCGCATCAGAACTTTCGATGCGATTGGGTCCTATATTATAAACCCCGCCCCTTTATTTTCTTTCCATATAACTTTTCCCCGGGACCAAGTGTTTAGGATCCTAGGTGCTAATCGCATCGCAAATTTTCAAATGGGTTGATCAGAAAGACCAGGCCCGATGGCCCGATTGCGATTGGCGCTTGTTTTTATACGCCCGGGCATATTACATTCCGTAAAAACCACCGGCCCCGCAGTCGGGCGCCTATCATATATGTATATCCCGATCCATCAAAAAACCTTTTGTTTTTGAAAACTTTGGGTTTCATATGTTATAAAGTTCTTTCCGCCGGTTCACTCCAGAACTAATCCCCGCCGTTGATCTAACGCCAATCAAACGGCCATCGCTCCGTCGCATCGGCAATTTCAATCACATTGCAATTTTTCAATCGCATGCGTTTTGTTTCACCCCCGATTGCTAATCCCCGATTCATTGCCCACCGTTGATCTGAATTTTAGATCGGTGGTCCGCGCATAATCGCATCGCATAAATTCAATCGCATGTGTTTTGTTTACCTTTCTGATTGCGACTCCCCTGATTGGTTGTCCACCGTTGATCTCGCTCTTAGATCAACAGCTATCGCTTAATCGCTCCTGCCCTCCCGATCGTGCAATCGCATCGGAGTTTTTCAATCGCACCCTTTTCCTCCTTCTGCCGATTGCGATTCCCCGATTAAATCTGGGATGTCCACGTGTCCAGATCTAACGGCTACGCTCTTTCCCCACCTCCTAAGCAGTTTAAACCCATTTCGCAGGATTTCGTAATTTTTTTTGTGTTTTGCAGGCATTTTAATGGTTTTCTACTGAATAATGAAGGAAAGTCGGGGATTGGGAAAGACGTTTCCTGTGCCTTCGAGCTACTAAAGGAACCATTCATAGGGTTGAAGTCAATGTTTTTTCAATGTTTCGTGAGCGTTGATAACATAAAAAGCCCAGCGCAGCTCTGCACATCGACAAGACACTGTTTTAATTCAAAAGAACAGTCGAAGAGTATAAGTTTGAAGACAGAGCACAAAAAATGAAGATTGAAGATAGATCTGGGGGAATTACGGCTAAGAATGATTATCAAAAGCCTAATTCCCTGGATTAAAACACAGTCAACAGAAATCATAAGTGTTTCACTGACGGGAAGGCTTCCGCCGCTTCAACTGAGGCGAATTAATTCCTCAGCTACCATAAAAGCCACCTGTTGCCTCAAACCATTCAAACAGAGGCCGAAGTTATTAAAGAAAATCTGATATTCGCCTCCAGCACAGCCAGGGAGTTACTTCTGCAAAGAAATCAACGCAGAAAATATCTACAGAGTTACTCCACACAGCACACAGAGCCTCAAAGTCAAATAAAGCTCCCGTCGAGCCTAATTCATAAATGTAAAACAATTAATACAGAGAACCACTTGTAAACTTCTTCATCGAGCCCCTCAAAAGGCCAAGAAGTCTTGAATCTGTATTAATTGCTTCGAGAGATCTTTTGTTAGATTTCACCTCCTCATTTTTCTATAAATACCTCAGTAGAAGATGAGAAATGGTTGGTTGAGTTGCTTACAGAGCTTTGAAATACATTTGAGCCTAAACTTCTGATTGTAAATAGTGTTCACTGGCCCTTGGAGCTCTGCTTGTGATAGATTAGTTAGGCTGAATAGTGAAGATGATTGCTGAACTGAAACATTGGACTTGAAGATTGTAACCGGTTTGACATCAATATAAAAGTTGTTTCTTGGGATCCTGGTCTATGTCATCGGTGAAGTGCACCTCTCTTTGTTATTGTTTTCCTTCTATGTATGCCATATTGTTCATATTCTTATGTAAAGAGCAGTTTAAACAGGGTTAGGATCTACTGTATATCAGTAACCTTCTCTGGCTGAGAAATATTTATCTTAATGTTTTCCTCAAGTTTGTTTATTCAAGAATGATTTAATACAGTTTAAACAGTTAGGAATGTTGGCGTTCCCTCGTCCTTCTGCTTGCTTAAACATTGTTCTTGAATGTGATTTCCATTATTTGCTATTAAAGTTAGACTAGAGAAGATATGGTTTGCCCTGATTCCTAGATCCTTTTCTCCAAAGGCAGATTCTGAAAATTTCCCTTGGTATTGACTAAAAGCAAACTAGGTTTAAAAGTACTTTATCTGATCTTAAGTTACACTTTGTTTCTCTTATATGTTTTCATACTTTTTGAAGGTAATTATGTGGATTACTGAATTGTTTGTCAATTAAGCTGCTTTAATAGAACTTGCCCAAGAAGTTTATGGTTAGCCCCGTCCTTGGTTGGTTTTAAACAGTTACTTAAGAGGCTTTTCTTGTTTGGACTGACTATAAATCCCTTGAGAAATTATTATCAGTTTCCACCCCTCCAACACTTTATTGTTTCCATCCCATCAATCCAATCTCAATAATCTTGTGGTATAGATGACTTGCCCCTTGGGTCACTCTTGATGTTGTTGTTTAATTAAAGCCCTGTTATGACTCCATAGCCCAATGGATTAAAAACCAAACACAAAAAAGAAAAATTTCCAAAGATGTCTCTGTTTTACCTCATGAAAGAGAGCTTGTTTATAAAAAAACTGATATGTTATCTAATAAGACTAGGAAATCAAATATTGGTGAACTTGTAAAGGTCGTGAGCAGTAGTGAAGAACAAATTGAAAGCTCTCACGGAAGCAAAGAAATCATAACACCAGGTGCTGAGTTAGAGGATGGCATTATTAAAACAAAACAAAATGCTATTTGACAAGAGTTGAGGAAGAATAAATTAATTCTTAGTGGCCAAACATTTGAGCTTAATGTTAACCAATTTTATGGCCCAGATGAAGGACAATCTCAATATCAAATTAAAAAGGCCCATCACCTACATGTACATAATCTGAAAACATTGTTCAGGTTCAATCCATATGCGCATGTGGTGGATTATGTGGTTCTTGTCGATCCATGTCAGGTTCCCAACAAACAAGCATTTGACAAGACAAAATGTTTTGATTATAAATACTATGTAATTGGAGGGAACCATTCGATAGAGGCTAAGAGAGAATTGATTGCAGAATATCCCAATAACTATCTTTTTCAAACAGTGAAATGCATCATTTACGCTGGCTTAACAGAAATGGAATCAAAGTTATTGGCATGGGATCATAATGTAGATAATGAGTACAGAATGAAAATGATTTTCATCCAAAGGGTCAAATTTATTGATAATGATTTCATAGAAAAATGTGGTGGGGATAAGACACAAGTTAGTGTAGCATTTCAAAAGAAATGTTTAATGGAAACAAGTTATCAAATTGATGAAAAAAAAACAAAAGATGGAAAATTGAATACAAATATCTTCAAAGGAACAGATAACATTTTTCAGTTGGCATTTAGAACTGGGGAGGTATGGGATTTGATTGATGAGATTTTTGATTGGTGGGAGAATATTTCCATAAAAAATCAGAAGGTTAGAAAGAGTAAACCCATAATATGTACCAACAGTAAGGGGGGACCTGAAATGAAGCAGCTTCCAGAGGATATGACTATTACACTTTGGAGAACAATGCAAGGTGTGAAGGATGATAAATTAGTCAAATCGGCATTAGCCCGTGTGAAGTCGGGTGAATTATCAATGGAAGAAATGTGTGCAGAATTTCAAAAGTAAGTTTCTTGAATTATTTCTTATTTTTCTTTCATTATAATTTTCTTTTAAATAAAACATAATGATGTTGGTAGAATTTGTTATACATGTCAGTATATTAACGCTTTTAACTTGATTTATTCAATCAGAAAAGTTTTATGAAAATACAAGAACACATGGTTAAAATGTTGAATGAAGATAGTTGGGATGATGTTGTATGCAACTACCCAGAAGCAAGTTCTACATCAACACTAAAAGAGTTTTATATTGCATTCAATAAGGTATGTTGATTTATAAATTCATTTTATTCATATTTAAACTATTTTTATTTTATTACTTATATATATATATATATATATATATGTCATTAAAGATGTTGAAGAAGGATGGAAATGGAGTACCAGATACTTTCAAAAGCTTTATTGAAAAAATTAAGATGGAGAACATGAGAAGGAAGCATCTTATGAATGTTGAACTTGATCCTACTCTTAATCATTACATTTGGAATGGGCTCGACAGTGTCCAATATCAAATAATACAAGGTGACTATGAAGACATTGCATCACTAATACCTAAAAGAGAATATGGCTTAGTTATTGTAGATATTCCTCATGATTTCAATTTCCTAGACATTGAATATGATAGAGAACCATATACTTATCAAGCTTTTAGTAAAGTGGTTACGGGTTTTCAAGAAGTGACAACATCACCACTTTGGCGATTTGTGACATTTCATTCAGACACACAGTCTCCAATGTTATTAACAAGCTTCAAGGGTAAAGCAAACTCAAAGATGCAACTTACATGGTAAGACTTTGAAATTCTTTGTTTGATTCCTCCTAATTTTTTTTATTCATGTAAAATTTAATTGAACTTTTACTATGTTATGTTACAGGAAAAAGTCAAATATTGTTTCTTCCGAAGATCAACCTATTATAAATGATTGTGAGTTCATCCATGTTGAATGTTGGACAAAAGACGATAGCTATAAGCATATTATTATGAATCGAGTAGATGGGAAGAGTCATAGTCAAGTATTGGTTTATGATGCAATTGTAAGAAAACTAACATATGAGGATAAAGATGCAAAAGGAGATATAGTTAACATTTATCAAAAACCACAAACATTGATTAACTATCTTATAGATCTATGTTCAAATGAAGGAGAATGGGTTTTGGATTTATTCTCAGGTTCAGGTAAGTTTATTTATACAAATTTAAATTTAAATATTGTCTTTTTTACTTTTTATGTCTCCATACTAATTTTTTTACTTATTTTTTTTGTGTTTGATGATTAGGTACAACACTAGCATGTTGCCTACTAAAAGGAAGAAATTGCATTGCCATTGAGAAAGACCCAGTTCAATGCAAATTTATTCAACAAAGAATTCATGCTCTTAAATTCCTTCGAGATGCGAAGCAAGAAGCTGGTTTGAGGAAAGGAGATTTTAATGAATCACGTGTGGCAAAAAAATCGAAGGAACCTTAACCACCATTATATGGAATGATTGGAAAGGGACACTTTAGAAGATTTGCTGACATGAAAGATCCATTAGAAGATGACAATGATCAAAATGAAGAAGAAAATGCTGCGGAAGAAGCCATCAATGCTGTTCTAGATGATATTGAAGATGTATTAGTTTATATTTTTGATGATGTTTAAGTTATGCTTGCAAACAAAGCTTATTTTTGAGAACTATTAATCAGTTTCACTTGTAATGTTTATACTTTGATATTTTATGAGAACAACCCTTTTTTTTTGCAAAAAACATGTGATTGCTATTATTTTTTGACATAAAATTCAATAAAAAATGTTATTTTCTTAAGTTTTTTTAATTAAAATTCTCCCAAAAAATTAGTTTATTTAACATATTTTTTCCAACAAAAAAGTCTGTAAAAGTGTATTTTTTGCATTGTATTTATATTGAAAAATTGTATTTTTTTGTCATATGGTTCAAAATATTGGTTTTTTAGCGACAATTTTTTGATGTGCATTGAAAAATTATTTAACAATACATAAACATGTAGAAAATATAAACTTTAGAATATTGACCCTTTTTCCATCTTTTATCTATGTGAAAAAGTGAATATATCATTACAAGTTTTTATTTTAAAAAAATTATTTTTTTATTTTTAAAACACAAGTACATAAATGCACTTAAAAATAAACATCTCACAGAAGAAGAAGACATTAGAAAATCTATAGTGTCAAAATCAATCCTATAAAAAAACATTGGTGATGATACACCACCACTATTCAAAATCGACATAAAAAAAATCACATAAAAAAAAAAAAAAAATAATAATTAAAAAAAAAAAACAAAATGAAAAAAACTTAAAGTGCCAAAAACATGCTCAATTTTTTTTTTTCTTGATTATACATCGCCACTTTTTCAAAATCAGGTGTTTTTCTTGATACTTCAAAAAGTAGGTAACAATGAGGTTACCTATTTCATCGGTAACATTGTTTTAGGCCAAAAGAGCTCCAAAAGGAAAAATACTTCCTTTATAAGAATTATTGAGAGGTTGGAGACTTAGAGGTTGATGCCAACAATCTCAGCTACATTGACCCACACTTGATTCTAATGCACGATAGCCTAGCTAGCAACAAGGAAGCTCATTGTACATAGAACTGTCAAATCAAGCACAAACTAGCATAATATATGGTCATTGATAATGGCAACCAAAATAACCTTTCTTGCTTCAATTGGAAAAGGAAATTAAGCTACCAACCTCAACTCATCCAAACTCAAATTAGCTTGGATGGGTCAAATATGCACATTAGCTTGTGCTAATCAGTTGACAATAGATCAAATTGTTACTAAAAGATGGCAAGAGTTTTCCGAATATCTTATATGTTCTTACAAACAAAGATGAGAAGACTTATGAAAATACACGATGATAACAAGTTAAACTAATTGCATGAGTGTAAGTAATATAAATGGCATTTAAAAAATAAAAGGAAGACTACAAAAGAGGAATTCCACAAATGCAGATATATTGTAGTACATAAAATAAAAAATATAATGAAGTCAATTGACGAAGAAATCACTGGAGTCATTGGTGTTTTATTGTCTCCTAAACACGGGAGTTACAATTAGATGTTTACAAATACACCGTGATATATTCCCACTTGCCACTTGTCACCTAGTATTATTCTCACCTCTTCATCCTTGCTTACAAGGAATTTTTCCCTAAATTAGAAAAATGGAAACCAGTATATCTTCCCTCACAAGGAAGCCACATGTTTTCCATTGAAATGTGTGGTTGTGATATTTATTTGGGTGATGAATGGGGAAGAACACTAGGACCTATCACCATGGATTTCTTGGAATTCTACAAGATTTTTCAAGTGAATGGAAATTCCTACATGCTCAAAGGTTCCAAAGAAACCATTAGAGAAATAATCAACTACCATTGTATGGAAAAGCTTCGGAAAAGGGGCCATTGTTTTAAAATGGGGGATATGTGAAATGTGAGGGAAGACATATTGGTTTCCATTTTTCTAATTGACTAGGTGAAAGACTCAACTATTTTATATACTTCCTCACGGCTGACATGATACAGGTGTTTGTCATGGGACCATTGGGTTCATCAAAGAGGTTAGCCAAATTTTAGCCAAACATAATCAATGTACCAAAATAAATTTGTTAAGAGGGGCCACAATTAACGGTATGAGTTGGTCCACAATAAAGGAAAAATTAGTTACTGTAAAGTGACACCACAACAATCAATGTTGCTATAATATTCCTAATTAGTTTTTAGCTAGTTGGAATATTAAATTTTTCTTTCATTCATAACTTAGATGAATAAGTGGGTAGAGATACCTTTAAATATCTTTAGTAGGAATAAAACCACTTCCAGTGTGAATGTGGATCAGTGTAGCTAGCTGAAATAAATCAACCCTTAGTGTGAATGGGGTCAATGCATGTAGATGGGGTCAAGGTTGACCAAATCAACAGCGCTACCATAGAGAGAGTGGAGCTAGTGTAGGACAACGTAGTTATGGTGGAGGAGTGTTTGAATGGAAGTAGCATCTTTAATGAGTGGAGCCAAGGGTGAGGAATCTCACCAAGCATATAAGGAAGGGGATGGCAGCCATAGAAGACATTCTGATTATTGTTTATGTCTTGCTCTTTTATGACTTTCTGAACACTTCAGCTATTTTTCGGAGTCTGCTATGCTGTTTAGCACAAAGGTGTTTTCGAGCGGAAATCCCATCCTCAGCCTCGAGGGACTTCGAGTGCCCACTCAGGAGAGGTTCCTTTGAGCTTCATTCCACTATCTGACATCAAGCCAAGCTTCATCCATATTCAACAACACAGTCTCCTTCAGGATCGAATTGCGCAAATCAGGAGAGCAACAACAGTGCAGGGTTGAAAATCCCAGTTTGTGAGCTATTTTCCTAGTGAAGGGGCCAACCCTTCACTCAGAAAGCTATAGAGGAGAAGTTGCAACCATTTTCTTGTCATTTCAGCCATCTCCTAGCGGTGACTCTGTGGTACAACATTATTCAGCGCTAGGGCTACATTTTCTACATTTTTCACCTTTTGTATTTCCGGAAACCCATTCTGGGTTGTCTTGGAGTTGTTCTTGGGATCTTAGACCTTTATTCTCGTCACCTTTTGAGCATTATATCAATAGATCTATGTGTTTACATTTTCCAGTTGTAGTAACTCTCACTGGGACTGTGCTGTCTTGTTCTCCGGTATTTTGTATAGCAGCAACATTTCATGTTTGGGTGTATTTGAGCATTGGAGGCTTGTCTTGCCTAGTTTGAGTGACTTGTTCCTCAACATATTATACTTATTTGATGATGTGATACATAATATAATAGATCTATGATTTTATCATGTGTATTGTATTGATATTTTCTGTAAATTCCAGTTTTATGTTCAATATTGCTGATTTTCTATTTTGGAATGTTACAGTGGTATCAAAGCATAATCTTGGCTCAACCTGTGGGGCAGTGCATCTATATCAATGGAGGAAATGGAAATTCCAAAAATTCTTCTCCAGACCATGCAGAATATTTCCAAAGAAATCAAGGAGATGATGTTATAAAGACAGAGGGAATCCCCTAATGGTTTCAACACGGAGAGAGTTCTGACACCTCACATATTTAGCATGAGAAATCAGCATTACAACCTTTTTCACAATGCTCCACCATGCCCACATTCCTAACAATAGGAAATGAGGTGGGAGGGCCACAAAGAGAGGAAATTCTTGGTGATTGTTTCTTAGAGTATGAATCTCAATCTCAGAGGTTCAAGGTCCAAGGAGCACCTGAACTTCCAAGAGTTCTATCGGATCAAGGATAATAGAAGACCCAATAGTCACAATAGAGGTGGAGGGTACATGCAGAACAATGTTAGGTCCCTATATTACTAGTATAGTCCCTTATTGTTATTAGGGTAACCCCCTTATTGTTATTATTGTACCCCTGTAACCCCCATATTGTTATTATTGTGCCCTTAAATTATTATTGTTAGGTCGGCTAGGATTACATTGTGGCCCCATGGACTCCTATATATAGAAATGAGGTTTTGTAATTTGTATCAGCCAAGAATTGTTCATTCATGTAATGTATTGGAGGTTGCCCCCTCGAAGTGGTTTATTTATAAGGCATTGATATCTCGTTTCTTCTATTTTTGGAGCTAGTTTCACAACATTTGGTATTAGAGCTTTGGATTATAGGGTTTTGCTGCTCCAAACAAGTCATCGTGGAATTTTCGCTATAACATTTTTTCAACGAAGGTTTAGAAGCTGAAATTTTTAGAGTGGGAAGCCAAAATCCTGAGGAACATCTTCGCACAATTTCAGAGCTTGGTTCGCAACATTTTCGGAGATATGATCTGTGGAAGTTAGGGCTTTTTGCAGGCTCCTGAATTTCACTTAAAAAGGTCATCGCGGAATTTTTTCTATAACTTTTTTTTACGAAGGTTAAGAAGCTTAAATTTTTAAAGCGCGAAGCTTAAATCTTAAGGAAAATTGTCACAAAATTTCAAAGCTTGGTTCACAATATTTTCGGAGATATGATCTGTGGAATTTAGGTCTTTTTCAGGCTCCCGAATTTCATCTCAAAGAGGTGATCGTGGGAAAATCTTCATAACTCCCTCTTTGAGCATCAGATTGGAATTCTATAAAAAGTGACTGTAATTACACGGAATTTAGTTTCCTGTTTATAAATTTTAGATCCAAAGGAGCAAACAGGGACACGTGGCAAGTCGTACAATTTCACTCTACTGAACTAGTCCGTAATTAGGTCATTGTGGGAGATTGGACATAACTTTTCCTTGAAGAATCCAAATCAAGTTAGACCTATGGAATTTGAAAGAAGCTTCAGAGGACTACTATAGGGCCAAATTTCAGATATCGAGGATCTGCAAGTATAGAGATAAGTCAATTTTAATATCGAGCTCCTCAAAAGCAAGTAAAAGGTGTGTATTTTTTTTTCCAAATTGCATAAGTATTGTTTGAAGAATCAAGTTGAATTGATTCCAAGGGCATATTGTAGAATAGATATCAGTATTGGATTCTCAAATGGCCCCTAAAAAGAGTTCAACACCCATCAAGCCTTTAGAAAGCTCTACTATGACTCATGAAGACGAAGAATGGCAACATGACATATCAAAATTACAAGAGCAAGTGCAACAAATTTCACTCTCACAAAGAGCAACAAAAAGTGACATGGAAGTTTTGAAGAAAGGCGTGGAAACTAAGATGGATGGTTTGAAGAAAGGCATGGAATCTAAGATCAATGGTTTGAAGAATGGTATGGAAGCTAAGATGGATGCCATGGAAGCTGGCATGGAATCTAAGATGGATGACATGAAAGCTAAGATGGAAAACATGAAGAATGATCTAAAAGTAGACATGGAAGGTCTGACAAAGTTGATACAAGAAATGTTTCCTAATGGTGAAAAGATAGTAGAGGAAACTCGTGATGAGAACAAAATAAATGTTAATCGTGATTTCATAAACGCTCATGTTGGAGGGAAGAACCACCATATTCCAAAAATGGATATGAGGAAGTTTGATGGAAAGGATCCTGTAACATGGATACTACAAATGGAGCAATATTTTGATCTCAATAATGTGCAAAACACACAGAAGGTACGCATTGCAACTTTACATTTAGAACAAAATACATTTGTATGGTATCGATGGCTTTGCTCCCGTAAAAAAATTGTCACTTGGTCAATTTTTACGGAGGAAATGATAGCACATTATGAGGATACAAAGAGTAACACCTTCTTTACCCAATTGATAAATCTCAAACAAAAGGGTTTAGTGGGGCAGCACATTGAGGACTTCCAAAAATTGAATATAAGGGTAACTGATATTCCAGAGGAACACAGGATTGATCTCTTCATAGGCACTTTAAAGGATAACATCCAACATGAAGTTCGAGTTTTGGAACCTGATTCATTGGAGAAGGCATTCAGGTTGGCAAGAAAAATTGAATGTAAAATTATGGCGACAAGGAAGCCTACCACTCACTTCTATAAATATGGAAGTGTTGCTACTCCTATATTTCCACAACCTACAAGGTTGACACCACAACAATTGGAAGAAAAAAGAGCAAAAGGGCTTTGCTACAGTTGTGATAGAAAATACACTAAAGGTCATAAGTGTGCTGAGAAGAAATTTTTTTACATAGATTGTGAAGAGGAAGAAGAAAATGAACAAGAAGAGGATATACACCAGGAACCAGCCCTAGAAGAGGAAGAAATGAATCCGACCATATCATGTAATGCACTGGCAGGAATTACTACTCCTCAAACTCTCAAGATAGAAGGACATATCAAGAAGAAAAAGGTAATAGTGTTGATTGATTCAGGTAGCACCCATAATTTTATTCATTGTAAGGTAGCCAAGGAATTAAATTGTTTCCTATACCCAGCACCAGAATGTCAAGTGATGGTTGCAAATGGAGGAACTATAAATTGCTCGAGAAAATGCCATAATATCAAGCTAACCATGGGGGAATATGTATTGACTAGTCCAATGCTTTCCATTCCTATGGGAGGTGCTGATGTTGTACTAGGAGTACAATTGTTACAATCTTTGGGGACGGTAGCTTTTAATTTTCAAGAACTTTTCTTGAAATTTTTTTCAGAAGGAAAGGAAGTCGAATTACGGGGTATTGAAGGGAAGCCAGGAAGGATAATAAGCTCTAATGTCATGAAAAAGCTTCTAAAGAAAGAACAACGAGGCGTAATTGCACAATTATGCTCACTAGAAGTTCCGACATCAAAATCATCTATTTCTGCAGATCTCCAACAAGTCTTGTACAATCATTCCAAGGTGTTTGAAACTCCCAAAGGACTCCCACCCATTCGTGATCATGATCATGCTATTCATTTGATTCCAGGAAGTGTTCCTCCAAACATCAGGCCTTATATATATCCTTATGTCCAAAAGAGCGAAATTGAACGAATGATTCCAAAAATGTTAGAGGCGGATATAATTCAACCTAGTCAAATTTCTTTCTCTGCTCCTATAGTATTGGTACACAAGAAGGATGGATCATGGCGCATATGTCCGGATTATAGGGAGCTCAATAAGCTCACCATTAAAGATAAATTTCCCATTCCTATGATTGATGAATTATTGGATGAATTACAAGGAGCAATTTATTTTACCAAGTTGGATCTTCGTTCAGGATATCATCAAATTAGAATGAAGACTGAAGATATTCCAAAAACAACATTTCGAAATCATGAGGGTCATTATGAATTTTTGGTCATGCCTTTTGGCCTTACCAATGCACCTTCTACATTTCAAGGGTTGATGAATTCCATTTTCAACCCCTTCCTTAGAAAATTTGTGCTAGTATTTTTTGATGATATACTAATCTACAGCAGGTCTTGGAAGGATCATGTTGAACATGTTGACAGGGTGCTCAAACTATTGCAAGAGAAATAATTATATGCAAAAACATCCAAATGTTTCTTTGGAGTACAAGAGGTGGAATATCTGGGTCATATTGTATCTCACGAGGGTGTTAAAGTAGACCCTAACAAAATTAAAGCCATTAAGGAATGGAAAGTCCCCACAACCATAAAGCAGTTGCGAGGATTTATCGGGTTAACAGGGTATTATCGTAAGTTTGTTAAGAATTATGGGAGAATAGCAGCACCTCTAACAACATTATTGAAGAAAGATGCATTTTCATGGACTCCTGAAGCAACTAAGGCCTTTGAACGTCTTAAAGAGGCAATGTGCTTAGCACCGGTCTTAGCTACGCCAGACTTCACGAAAACCTTTATTGTGGAATGTGATGCCTCAGGAAATGGAATTGGTGCGGTTTTAATGCAAGAAGGAAGACCCATTGCTTTTGAAAGTCGTCCAATCAAAGGAAAGTATTTACAGAAACCTATTTATGAGAAGGAAATGTTAGCAATACTTCATGCACTAAAGAAATGACGAACTTACCTAATGGGAAGACACTTCAAGGTAAAAAATGGTCATGATAGTCTTAAACACTTTTTGGAACAAAGAATATCTTCAGAAGAGAAGAAAAAATGGGTCACAAAGATGTTGGGTTATGACTTTGAAATAATCTACAAAAAAGGAAAGCTAAATGTTGTTGCAGATGCATTCTCAAGAAAGAATGAAGAGGTGGAATCATTGCTTTGTGCCATTTCTGTTATCCAACCAGATTGGATAACCGAAGTAAGAGATGAATGGAAGAAGGACGAAGAAGTGTGGACGCTCATTCAAAAGTTACAGCAATATCCTAGTACATTGTTGGGAAAAATACTGAGAGGGGGGGGTGAATCAGTATTTACTGCATATTCAAAGCTTTTTACTTTTTCATTCCTTAAAACCCATACGCTACTTTGCTGAAGCCAAGTAGCGTATACACGCAGATATCCTTCATAAAACTCGCGTATACACAGAGATCTAATTATGCCATTAGTTCTTCACTTATATCATTCCATCATTTATTCATTAGATGTTCTATAAACAGTAAACATGTGCAGTAAGAACAGAATAAACCATCACACAAAGCATCACACATGAACACCAGGATTTTTAGGTGGAAACCCAAGTAGGGAGAAAACCACCACTGCAGTTGCTCAGCCTTCAATATTTTATTATAGAGAAAACATCTTACAACATATGTGCTGGCGCAGACTTGACCAGCACGCAGGCACCCACCTGCGCTCGTTTACCAGCCTCTCCTGGAAGGGAGCTACGACCCCCTGACTCGTTTACCAGCCTCTCCTGGAAGGGAGCTACGACCCCCTGCTCTCATTTACCAGCCTCACCTGGAAGGGAGCTACGACCCCCTGATCTCGTTTACCAGCCTCACCTGGAAGGGAGCTACCACCCCCTGACTGAAGGCTACAACCCTTAGCACCTCTATGGACCACGTTTCATCAATTTTCACACTGGATCCAACAACTTCAATAGAACAACACTTGCAGGCCACATTTCATCATATTTCCCGACTGGACCCTTTCCAAACTTTTAAGCACAAACATACATCTCCAACAGAAACTTAACAACACAGATCAGATAGTAGAAACACAGCAGAACAGATCAGATATTTCATACCCTTTGCTTCAGAAAACCCTAGTTTGCATACGCGCTTTCACTTCACTGATGTCACGTATATACACGCTTCCGTCCACACAAACCAGCGTATACCTCTGTGTATATTTCATTGCGCATACGCGCTTTCTCTTCTGCGAAGATGCGTATATACGCGCTTCCTCTGCGACGAAGTAGCGTATAGATCTTCAATCATTATAGAGCAGCATACTTCTTCAGATCAGATATTCAGTTCAGATTTACCCTTTTACTTCAGACAGATGTTCGCCTAGATGTTTGCCTCATCACAGATCTAAGCCTTCCATAATCAGATCTAGCAAATACAAGTGCAATTCAGATCTAGATCCCCTTCTTCATCATTGGTGCATCATACATTCATATTTATCATTCAAGTGTAACCCTTTCCATTCATATATACTTCAGAGAGAAGTATTCATTCAAGCTCAGACATCTTGCACCCACACTCATGATTTGCACAATGAATTTCTTCTCCTTATATAGGTTTATCCTTTTTCAATACCACGGGTTAAAGCAATACCATGAGCCTTCAATACCACGGGCCAAAGCAATACCATGAGCCTTCAATACCATGGGCCAAAGCAATACCATGAGCCAAACCAATACCATGAGCCTTCAATACCACGGGCCCCTGGATTTGCACTTTTTGAGCGCTTTTTCCCATACGCGACTTGGCACGTTCTTTTCCGCGTGCATACGCGACTTCCCCTAGACATATCCGCGTATTCCTTGAAACATACTCTTTTCATCATAGATCTGTCACATGCTAAATTCATTTCTTCATTGTCTTCTGTACACACTGTAGATACATCATATTTTCTTCATCAAGAACATATTCTATCAAGCACAACTTCATCAAGTAAGTTGCCATCATCTTTATCAAGTGGGTTGCCTTTCTTCATCAAGAACATATTCTAGCAAGCACAACTTCATCAAGTAAGTTGCCATTATCTTTATCAAGTGGGTTGCCTTTCAGGGACAACACTCAACATCATAATATCAACAAGCATCATATCACATCAGATTTACATCATTTACCAAGCCCATCAAGTCAAGAATAACTTCATCATATGTATTGCCATCAAGGACAACACATGCCAACAATCTCATGTCTTCATCTTCATTCAGTGGGTTGCCATCAAGGACAACACTCTGCATCATATTTCCAACATACATATGATACATTTAGTTGGAAAAATGATTCCTTATGGTACAAATATCGCTTATATCTTTGTAAGAATTCCCAACTAAAACAAGAGATTCTTTTGGAATTGCAAACTTATCCTTTAGGAGGACACTCAGGATTTTTAAAAACTTACCACAGGGTGAAGAAATAATTTTTTTGGGATGGCCTTAAATCTGATATTCAAAAGTTTGTGGCAGAATTTTTGGTTTGCCAGCAGAATAAAGTTGAGACAATTAAGACCCCGGGTCTTCTACAACCTTTATTCATTCCAAGTCAATGTTGGGAGGAGATTTCAATGGATTTTATCACAGGTTTACCTAAGTCCGAAGGAAAGAGTGTCATCATGGTGGTAGTTGATAGACTTACCAAGTATGCACACTTTTGTGCATTATCTCATCCATTTAAAGCAAGTACAATTGCTACTACATTTATGGACACAATTCAAAAGCTACATGGAAACCCAAGAGTTATTGTGAGCGACAGAGATCCCATTTTTACTGGAAATTTTTGGACGGAGTTATTTTCTTGTTTGGGTACTCAATTAGCTCATAGCTCATCTTATCATCCTCAATCCGATGGTCAAACCGAGATAGTAAATAAATGTTTGGAAGGATATCTTCGTTGTTTTGTATCTGATAAACAAACACAATGGGTCAAGTGGTTACCTCTCGCTGAATGGTGGTATAACACTTCCTTCCATACTGCAGCAAAAATGACCCCATTTATGGCACTTTATGCATATCATCCACCATCCATCACATCATCTTTAAGAGAAAATTCGAAGGTTCAAGCAGTGGAAGATCACATCGAGCATCAGCAAGAAGTTCTCCAACTCTTAAAGGATAACCTGAATTTGGCACAAAATCGAATGAAACAATAGGCATATCAACATCGCAGCGAGAGAAGTTTTGATGTAGGAGATTGGGTATTTTTACGGCTACAACCATACAAACAAATGTCCCTCAAGCAAGCTAAGAAGGATAATAAATTATCGCCAAAGTACTATGGTCCTTACAAGGTGTTGCAAAATATTGGTGCTATGGCATACAAATTGGAGCTTCCTGCTTCTTCGCGAGTGCATCCAGTTTTCCATGTTTCATGCTTAAAGAAGGTTATAGGTGAAAATATTCCAGTTCAAACAATATTTCCAGAACTTGATGAGGAAGGAAAAATCATATCGGAACCTGAAGCGGTCACGGAAACAAGAACTCGACAACTACGGAATCGATCAATTTCAGAGTATCTCATCAAGTGGAAGAACTTACCCACTGAAGATTCTACATGTGAGGATGAGAATTTTATACAGAAGCACCCAGAGCTACTCAAGCATTGAGGACAACACTTTTTTGAAGGAGAGGGGCATGTTAGGTCCCTATATTACTAGTATAGTCCCTTATTGTTGTTAGTGTAACCCCCTTATTGTTATTATTGTACCCTTGTAACCCCCATATTGTTATTATTGTGCCCTTAAATTATTATTCTTAGGTCGGCTAGGATTACATTGTGGCCCCATGGACTCCTATATATAGAAAGGAGGTTTTGTAATTTGTCTCATCCAAGAATTTTTCATTCATGTAATGTATTGGAGGTTGCCCCCTCGAAGTGGCTTATTTCTAAGGTGTTGATATCTCTTTTATTCTATTTTTGGAGCTGGTTTCACAACAAAAAATTGTCTCTAGCGTACTATGGGTAGATTATTTTTTCCTTCTTTTGATGGGTCACCCAAGTGCACATCCAAGGGTTGGGTAGAGAAGTTGGATACTTATTTTCAGCTGAAATGAGTTTCAGAGATGGAGGCCATTAAGATAGCAGCGCTGCACCTTGAAGGTGAAGCACATGAGTGGTGGTTTCATGGCCTATCTACACTAGGGAATGCTAGTGTCACTGCTTATGCAAAATTTACCCGAAGGTTGGTGGAAATATTTGACCGCAGGAATCCAAGAGAAAATTTTGTTGATCTAACCAAGCTTAAGCAAACAAGAGATCCAAAGACATATCTCTAAATTTCTAAAGCTCTCACTTATGGTGTCAGGCCTATCTACAGCTAGGAGAGTATATATGTTTATTGATGGGCTAGCAGAACCATTGCATGGGTTGGTGAAATCCACTAGACCAACTACGCTCCAAGAGGCTATTGAGAGGGCTAGATATTTGCAGAATGCTTTGCCAAAGGCAAAATCCCCATTCCAATAGAAGTTCTCTTCTCAAGAAAAAGGGAAAGGATGTAAAGTTTCCTCCCTCAAAGGAGAATCATGAGAGGGGATCTCTTCATGATGATGTCCGGGGAGATCTAAGGAGGAGAAAACTTTGCTTCACTTTCCAAGAGCCATGGATACCAGGACACCAGTGTGCTGTGGGAAAGACACATTATATTGAAGTGTTCTTTGACGATGGAGAGGAGGAAGCAAAATACTTGAAGGAGGATACCAACGATGTAGCATCAGGAGGGGTTTCTCTCCATCAAGCCATGATAATAAAGAAGGAGATTGAACAGGAGGATATAATGTAACATGTTTTCTTTCATATCCATGCGCAATAATCATACTTCCTGACCTGCATCCAATGTAAGCATCTGTAGTGGCTAACCATGGTCTACCTAAAATTAAGGGATTCCCTCCTAAATTTTTTTTTGGCTGCAAAATCTAGAAGTCTACAGGATACTCCCATGAATCCAGTGAGACAATGATATCTTCCAATATACCTTCTAGTACAACTTTAGATCTATCTTCAAGTTCTAAAACTGTAGTAGTAGGTCTAATTTTGTTCAGATTCAAATGTGTCATATTCTATGTAGTCATAACATTGATAGTTTCTCCCAAGTCTATTAAAGTATTTGGCACTGAATATTTGTTAATCGAAATGGTAACCATAGGAATTCTTGGATCAACATACTTTTCAATGGTTGTGTTTGTAGATATGAGACTTGATAGACTTCCAATCACCTGGATTGTAGGTGGATCCTTCTTTATTATTGCCATATTTCTTAATGCATAATTCCTTAATTGTTTTTGCATATGTTGGGATATCTTTAATTTCCTGCAATAAAGGAATTTTGACATATGTGTTCTTCAATTCATCTAGAATATTAAATTCAGGAAGTGATATTGGAATATTTTGTTGTATCAATCTCTCTGGATATGATGGAGTCTGTGTCATAATAGATTTTCCTTTCTGAATTTTCTTTTCTGGTTGAGATTGTTGACTTTGTTCTCCTTGTTCATTTTTCTCTTTAATTATTGGAGGAGAACCTTTCTGTAACACCTTCCTAGACCTTAGGTGGACATCTTGTATGGGAAGAATTTAATAAGTAGGATAATATGTTGCCTCTTCGACATGATATGTTGATATATCCACCTTGTTACTTGGATTAGCTACTGGCTGAGCTGGTAATTGTGTTTGTCTAGGAGGTGGTTGGTTAGTGGGCAGCTAAATTTGTTGCGGTTGAGTTAGCATTGGTTGGTTTTGAGGTGGATATGGCATTGGTTGATGTTGCTGGAATTTTTAGTATTGAGGAAATGGTTGTGTAGGGTATGGTTGTTGATACTGATATTGTTGAGGATACATATGTTGAGGTGGTTGGTTTCCATAACCATATCCCCTCCAACCTTGTCCAAGTTGGTTTTGATATTGTTGTGGTGGCCAAGCCTGCCATGGCATTGGTGTATTCCATCTATTTTGAGGATATTTAAAATTTTGGGGGTTTTTTTAAGGGAATTATTAAGGCATCCTTGGTTGTAAAGGTATCCTTGCTGCCATATAGTAGAGAGAATCTACTCCTTGCAATTATTTTAATTTGGGACATTTTTCTGTTGCATGATTTTCTGTGCAAATTCCACATACTTGTATACCTTGCAAAGGACATTCCCTTAGTGGATGTTTTTGCCTACACTTTGGACAAAAAATTGCTAAGATTTCATCTTGCTCTTCTTTCTTTTTCTTAGCTTTCAAGACATTTACTTGTGTTCCCAAAGTGCTTCAGAGGTCTATTTTGAAATTTTCTTGTAGGCTTCCTATCTTTGCTCTTTTTACTGCACTTGCTACAGATTTGGAAGATTTTGATGAAATATCTCTCTTTCCACTCTTTGCTCTTTTGAAATCATAGAAATTTTCTTTCCAAAGTGTAGGCAAAAACATCCCCTCATGGAATTTCCTTTGCAAGGTATACAAGTATGTGGACTTTGCACAGACAATCATGCAACAGAAAAATGTCCCAAATTAAATGAATTGCAAGGAGTAGATTCCCTATACTATATGGCACAAAGGATACCTTGGAAACCAAGGATGCCTCAAAAATTCCCTCAGCAAAACCCCCAAAATTTTCAATATCCTCAAAATACATGGAATGCACCAATGCTATGGCAGGCTTGGCCACCACAGCAATATCAAAACCAACCTGGACAAGGTTGGAGGGGATATGGTTATGGAAACCAGCCACCTCAACATATGTATCCTCAGGAGTATCAATATCAACAACCATACCCTTCACAACCATTTCCTCAATACAAAAAATTCCAACAACATCAACCAATGCTAAATCGCCCGTAGCAACTTCAACTGCCCACCAACCAACCACCTCCTAGACCAACACAATTGCCAGCTCAGCTAGTAGCTAATCCAAGTAACAAGGTGGATAGACCAGCATATCATGTGGAAGAGGCAACATATTATCCTACTTATTCAATTCTTCTAATACAAGATGTCCACCTAAGTTCTGGGAAGGTGTTACAGAAATATTCTCCTCCGATAATTGAAGAGAAAATTGAACAAGGAGAACAAATTCAAGTACAATCTCAACCATAAAATCAAATTCATAAAGGTAAATCTATTATGACATAGAATCCACCATATCCAGAGAGATTAATAAAACAGAATATTCCAATATCTCTACCTAAATTTAATATTCTAGATGAATTGAAGAACACATATGTCAAAATTCCTTTGTTGTAGGTTAAAGATATCCCAATATATGAAAAAACAATAAAGGAATTATGCATTAAGAAATATATCAGAAGAAAGAAGGAACCACCTACAATCGAGGTAATTGGAAGCCTATCAAGTCTCATGTCTACAAACACAACCATTGAAAAGTATGTTGATCCAGGAATTCCTATGGTTACCATTTCGATTAAAAAATTTCCAGTGCCAAATACTTTAATAGACTTGGGAGCAGCTATCAATGTTATGTCTACAGAGACTATGAAACATTTGAATCTGAACAACATTAGACCTACTACTATAGTTTTAGAACTTGCAGATAGATCTAAAGTTGTACCAGAAGGTATATTGGAAGATATCATTGTCTCACTGGATTCATGGGAGTATCCTGTAGACTTCTTGATTTTGCAGCCAAAAACAAATTTAGGAGGGCATCCCTTAATTTTAGGTAGACCATGGTTAGCCAGTGTAGATGATTAAATTGGATGCAGGTTAGGAAGTATGATTATTGCACATGGAGATGAAAGAAAACATGTTACATTATATCCGCCCACTCAATCTCGTTCTTTATTATCATGGGTTTATGGAGAGGAACCACAAGAGCTTCAATCTATTCTTAGTATTAATCAAGTTTATAATTTTAGAGAGGAGGAAGAAAATGAGGACTAATTAGATCTATTCATCTCAGAACCAAATATTTCAAAGTAGCTTAGAGTAACTCAATATGAAGCTACTAGTTATCTTTTAAATGAATGTTTTAAGGAAAATTGCACTATACAATCATTGTAAAATACATTCGAAATCATTTTTCCTGTAAATTCAATAACCAATAAAACAACAAAATAATTGAGATCAGTCCTGAGAGACATTTGAATATTGGTAATAACTTACAATCATCACAAGAGGAAAAGCTAATAACATTGTTACAAAAATATTCAAAAGCTTTTGCCTGGGATTACATAGACATGTAGGGAATTCATCCAAAAACATGTATCCATCACATTTACACTGATGATCAAATTAAAACTGTAAGGAAACCAAAAAGAAGGATGAACCCCATGATGAAGGAAATAGTGAAAGAAGAATTACATAAACTATTACAAGTCGGATTTATCTATCCTATTTCAGATAGTCAATGGGTTTCACCCTTAGTTGTAGTACCTAAGAAAAATGGGAAATGGAGAATTTGTGTGGATTACAGAGAACTCAATAAATCTACATTAAAATATCATTTTCCTTTACCATTTATTGATCAAGTGTTAGATTCATTAGCTAGAAAGAAATTATTTTCATTTCTGGATGGATTTAGCGAATATAATCAGATAAAGATAGCATTAGAAGATCAAGATAAGATAACATTCACATGCCCATGGGGAACATATGGATACAATGTATTACCCTTTGGTTTATGTAATGCACCTGCTACCTTTCAGAGAGCATTTCTTTCAATCTTTGTTGATTTGATCCATGAGTGTGTAGAAGTATACATGGATGATTTCACTGTATATGGTACAACATATGATGATTGTTTACAAAATCTTAAAAAAGTGTTAAAAATATGCATAGAGACAAATCTATCACTCAGTAATGAAAAAAAAATTATGATGTTAACTGAGGGGATAGCGTTAGGACACCATATTTCTTCTTCAGGAATTAAGGTGGACCCAACAAAAATTCAAGTCATTATGAATTTAACACCAACCACAACACAAAAATAAGTTAGAAGTTTCTTGGGTTATGCAGGCTACTATAGGGGATTTTTTAAAATTTCAGTAAAATAGCTTTGCCATTATTCAAGTTACTTACGAAAGATGTGGAATTCCAATGGACAAATAATTGTCAAAATGCATTTGAAAAATTAAAAGAAAATTTGTCAATTATAACCATTCTTCGAGGACCTAATTGGTCTTTGCCATTTCACATTTCAACTGATGCATCTGATACAGCTATTGGAGCATCACTTGGACAAAAAGAGAATCAATTTAATTATGCCATATATTTCATAAGCAAAAAACTTAACACCGACAGAATTGAACTACACTGTTATAGAAAAAGAAATTCTAGTTGTAGTACATGCAGTTAATAAATTTCGACATTATATAACAGGGTATCAAGTTTATATCCACACGGATCATTCTTCCATAAAATATTTAATGAACAAATCAATCACAAATGGAAGAATAACTATATGGTTGTTATTAATGCAAGAATTTAACCTTACTGTACAAGATCAACCAGGCAAAGATAATCAAGTTGCAGGATTTCTATCAAGACTACATTCACCTGGTGATCCAAATCCAGTATGAGATAATTTTTCAGATGAACATCTATTTGCTATAAATGTCAAAACTCCATGGTTTGCAGATATAGCTAACTATTTATCATCTAGCATCCTACCATATCATTACACAATTAAACAGAAAAGAAGAATAATTAGAGAAAGTGCTAGATATAGTTGGGTCAATGGAGATCTATTTTATACTAGTGCTGATCTAATGATTAGAAAATGTGTTAGAGAAGATGAGATTATTGAAATTTTGAAAGCATGTCATGACAAACAGTGTGTTGGTCATTTTTTAGATAAGCGGACCACATACAAAGTGTTGAAACTTGGCTATTACTGGCCAACCATCTTCAAAGACTCCAGGGCCTATGTGAAGAGATGTGACAACTGCTAAAGAATTGGTAGACTAGTGGCATTAGATGAAATTCCATTAAAGCCACAAGTACTGATTGAACCATTTGAAGAGTGGGATTTAGATTTTGTTTGACCAATCAACCCTCCATCCAATGGAAAGAGGTACATCCTGGTATGTACATATTATGTAACTAAGTGGGTGGAGGCAAAGGCAGTAACACGGGCTACATAAGATACTGTTGTGTCTTTTCTGTTTGAAGAGATATTTGTAAGGTATGGAGTTCCAAGGCATATAGTCATTGACCAAGGCACATAATTCACATCAAATCTTGTTCGAGATCTTACGGAGAAATACAATATCAAGCACAGAAAATCAATTTTGTATCATCATCAAGCAAACGGATAAGTGGAATCAACAAACAAAGTACTAGAGAACATCACGACAAAGACTGTAAAAATGAACAAAAAGGACTGGTCAGAAAAATTGAGAGATGCATTATGTGCATATAGGATAACATGGAAAAACAAAACTGGGTTTAGTCCATATCATTTAGTGTATGGAAAATTAAGTCCTATTACCCATAGAATTTCAAATACATACATTCAAGCTAGTAGAAGAATTGGGGATGGAATTATCTCAGGCACAAAAACAAATAATTATGGAATTAAATCAACTGGATGAGATACGACATCAAGCGGTAGAGCACACATATCTTGTCCAAGAACAAAGGATCAAATGGCATGATCTATTCATAAATAATAAAGTGTTTTAGGAAGGAGATTAGGCACTCTTGTTCGACTCCAAGTTCAAATATTTCAAAGCAAAGTTTACGACTCATTGGCTTGGGCCAAATGAGATTGAATAAACATTTGACAATGGAGTTGTCAAGATAAAAACAATTGACGAAACATCTGTTTCGTTTGTCATTAATGGACATAGGCTTAAAGTTTACAATAAGCCTATAATAAAGAGGATTTTCTGAGGAAAATTTTGATAGATTCAATTCTGGAATTAATGGGGCAGCATAGCAATATGCCTCCCATAATTCCAAAAGAAGAAGAATAATGATAAATAAAAATATAAAATAAAAAAAATAAAAAAATAATAAATGAGTTTGGTTGTGAAAATCCAGGAAACTGGCACAATACAAACTCGAATTCATATTGGAAAACCGACTTGTTTGGCCAATATGAATTCTCTTTTTGTTTTCATTTTACTTTACTAAGATTTTTGCAGATATACTCTCCAAGACATGTCAGACTTGAGGACAAGTCTAATCATCATCTTGGGGGGAAGGTGTGTAATAAAAAACTATGAAAATAGTTTCAGCAGCTGAATTAAAGACGGAATATGAACTACAATTACAAAGGAACCTGGTACGTCATTCAACATATACAAAAGAGACCTGAATTATTATTGAGAAAATGATTTAGAAAGGGACATGTATCATTACGACAGAAGAAATTTTCAAACATTATTGCAAATTATACCAGAAGGGACATGAGCTACATCAAATGAAGATCATATCAGAAGGGACCTGAAATGTCAAAGTTTAACTTGCAGAAGGGACGTGAACAACATCATTCCAAATAAAATCAGATGCAAAGCAGAAATAAAGTCTCTACATAGTATAAAATATTCGTCATGATAACAAACAAAAATGTCGAACATCATGAACATCAAATGGTTTAAGGGAATACAAGTACAGTAAGTAAAAGTTTCTCTTAAAATTTCAATTTTTTGTGAAAATATTCTAGAATTGTAAAGCTAATTTAGTGTTGGTTATGCATTTTTATCACCTACATTTTTCATCATCTACATTTCATCACCTATGATTCTTAGCCCTATTTTATCCATATCTATACCACTATCCTAATCACTCAATAAAACATTCCATAATCTATTCATACCATACCCTACCCTATTTTTCTAAACAAAAGAATCATAAACAAAAGGCTTAACATTAAAACTTTGTTGGAACTACAATAAACAAACAAGAGGTTAGTGTCATTATAAATATTTAATTTTAAAATATGACCATTTCATTGGTCAATTTAAAAAATTAAATAAAAGAGAAAACCTAAAGTCTAAAATCATATGATAGCGCAACTATTTCAAACAACAAAACAAAATGCAAAAAGTGCAATCATAAATGGTTATAAGCTAAGGTAATGGAGAAAGAGCACAATCATAATACAAAAAGTGGAATTCAAACTAACCTAAAGTATGATTCTATGACAAACACTGCATGACAATGATGTATGTATATGGACGAAACTATGATGAGACAGTGATACATACAACAGTGGAGGAACAAAGAAATGATGGCATACAGTGATGTGAATACAAGCAATGAAACGGAAATATGATGGCACATATGCAATGGGGTATGATGTGTTTCAATGGAGGATGGAAGCAGACATAGTCATCAATGCAAATCATGAAAGAAAAACATGAAATGGATTGTGTAATATGTGAAGCAGAGGACGAAATTTACACCAGAGTCAGCATGACAGTCAAGGGTAAGCCACACTTGCACCGGTCAAGAGGTGGTTGATGAACGGTCAAAAAAAATTCAAACTCCATATTACAACACTTTTTAAACTGTTGAGAATGCTTCCGCCATGACTAAGACCTGAAACAAATGATATACATTGTATTTTTAACCATCATCATCTTTCGAAGGCTCAGTGAGAGAATGAAGGCATGCAATCAAAACACGCATCCATTTTTGCAACTCTGTGAGAAAAAAATAAACAAGAGAGAAGACAATGGAGAAGCTATGAGGAGAATAGAAGAAATATAACGCAGCAAAGAAGGCAGGAGATATAGAAGTGAGAAGAACAAAGTGATAAGGGTAATTGACTAAAGTTTCAAGCCAAAAAATCCGGAAAATTTTTCAAGCAACCACGCTATCAGGAGGAAAAATCCCGTGAAGGATAAGGTAAGAAGCAAACTCATATTTTGTTGTTTAAAACAATGATGATTCGCATGAATAAATCTCGGGATTGTCAAAAAAACTAAGAGTTATAAAAGGAGTTCCTCTATTTTGGTCTTTAGACTTGTCATTGCCTTATGTTTTGTCTTTGACACCACCCATAAACGATCTGCCATTAGTCAACACTAATTCTTCTGTTGATTAAATGAGTAAATGATAAAATATTGAGTGAAGATTTTGATAAGATTGGCGCTGATTGAAACATAGAGACTTCAATTAAACTAGAAGGAAAATCATGAGGATCATAGCAAAAAATCATGAGGATCATTGCAAAGACAGGTAAGCTTGAAAATGTTCTCATGCATAGTCCTCTATTTCAAAATGAATGAAAATAGAGAATGGAGAGTTTTGGTTTTAATTTCATAGTGAATTCGTTTTAATTGGGTTGTGTACTAGATTAATTTTATTTTCACACTCAGTAGAAGAATTAGAATAAGGATTTGTGGAGAAAGATTGGTTTAGAAAGCACAATCAACATGTTTTTGTATTTTTTGATCTACACCTTTGCACGCATTTGTGTGGAAGTTGATCTAAGTAAAGGACTGCCGAAAAGTATAAGGCTGGTATACAAGCAACAAAACTGGCTGCAAGGACTAGACTACGAAAACACTGCTTTCAGATGCAGAATCTGTAGCCTGCTGACAGGACACTTGCAAAGTACATGCCCAGAAGCCAAGAAATCAAATAGCAAAAAGAAGCAGAAAGGGAAGCAAAGAAAAGGGTGGCAATACCCCCCCCCCCCCCGACTCAGAGGACGATGAATCAGAAGCAGAGGAGGAAGTTACTCCCACAGAGAATATTGAGTCTACCCAAGGAAAAGAGACCCAAAAGGAAATCATATCAGCAAACAAGGTTTCACAACTCCATTCAAATCAGGCAGAGAAGACAAGTGAGGACTTGAGTATGGGACGGATCAAACAGCATCACCCCTCAGATACTTCAAACTCAGACAAAGATACAGGTCCACAGAAAGCAGAAACACAGTTAGTTCTAGCAACGATTGAGCCCACCCAAGGAGAGTGGCGCAAGGTCGAAAAGAAGAAGGGGAGAAAAACATGAGGTGTGAGTCTTCTACTCACTCCTTGGAACCAATTTTTCTGTCCCTTCCTCCCTTATTTTTTCTTTTTCTTTCATTCTTTCTAAATGCACGGTAGCCCCGCTACGCCGCATTGTGTGCCAAAGCACACGAGCCCAATGGGAAATTTCTGAAAATGCTTCAATGCATATGCTATGTGTAACTTTTCATTTTTATAAATAAAAGGTTACCGATTTTTTCTGTGGAAAAAAAAAAAACATGTTTTTGTATTTTTGCATAGCAGAGGGAAAAATCTGGTGAATTTTTTAAGGAAAACAATGAACTCATTATGATATTTTTGATGAAATAATTGAGCTATTTGTTGGGCCTTGTTTTTTATCTCTTTTTTCTTAAGAAATACATTTTATTTTGCCACATTATCCATCTATTTACCATCATATTCATCCTACATTGAACTAATTATGCATATACAGGTATTTAATTTATGTTTTTCAATTATTAGATGTTTTTGTGAAAATTGGAATTTAAGTGCAATTTTGGACAACAACAGAAATTCCCGTAATAGCATGATGGTTTGCATATGTGCAGGACACTTGGGATTGAGCTGAATATGTTTCTAGAAAGCCCAGGAACTAGGAGTAATAGTACACCTATTGGTACAGTCAGATTAAGCTTTATTAGGCTCAGTCAAAGGTGGTCAAACAGGACCAGTCTTTATAGAGGATCCCTATAAACTAGGTCAACACTCTTATTTTATGGGATTTTTCCAGATTATGATGGATATGATAGATGGATTCAACTTGATATGATTGGATAAGGGTATTTATGATTACTTGAGATCTTTTGGATCAGTTTGTTATATATTTCATCTATTTAAGCCTCACACTTTGAAGGCTTTGAAATTGGAACTTGTATGACTTGTCACTTATTATTATTATCTTTGAGACTTGAAGACATAATAGAAGATTTGTTCTACCATATTTTGATGTTGTTACATGCTGATTTATTTCTTGAAGTATTGAGTAGCTGAGTTTACCCACAGTGCGCAAGGAAAGGGTGGAAGGCCCCCCACACCGAGCTAAGTGCACTTCTTAATTTTCATAACTGTAATTTGTGAATTAGTTTGCTTACATATATTATTTCCTTCTTTCATGATTTCACAATAGTGTTAAGGATATAATGAAACCAGTAATTAAGGACAACCAGGATCTCTGAACATAGAGCCTCTTAATTATTATTTCATATATATTAATCTATTGTTTAGTGTTAGATTTCCTACTTTCATGTTTTCACAATGGTATTGATGATATAATGAAACCAGTAATTAAGGACAACCACGATCTTTAAACATAGAGCCTCTTGATTATTATTTCATATATCTTAATATATTGTTTAGTGTTAGATTTCATGTTTTCATTTTTTCACAATGGTATTGATGATATAATGAAACCAGTAATTAAGGACAACCAGGATCTTTGAACATAGAGTCTCTTGATTATTATTTCATATATCTTAATCTATTGTCTAGTGTTAAATTTCCTGTTTTCATGTTTTCACAATGGTATTGATGATATAATGAAACCAGTAATTAAGGACAACCATGATCTCTGAACATAGAACCTCTTTATTATTATTTCATATATCTTAATCTATTGTTTAGAAATTAATTAAGTTAATTTTTTATATTTGTAATATGCATTTCATTAACCATCAATAGTTCATCTTCTAAATCTAATTGTGATTGAAACCCATATACTTTGGGGATGCTTCTAAGTTCACCAACCCAGATTGATATTAAATACTTGCGTTAATTTGCAATAGTAAATTGACCCAACATTTTGGTGTCGTTGTTGGGGAAGCATATTTCCAAAATGGTCAAAATAGGAAGATAAAAAGATTAAAAAAAAAAACATAAAATCACCAAAAAAAAAAAAAAACATAGTTTTCATTTTAAGTAATGTTTTCTTATGCCTAGAGATAGAGATCAAAAAGGTAGATTTGTGAAACAAAACCCCCCAACAACACATTCATCTACAGGATTAACAACACCATTTGTTGGAAAACCTACTATACAAGAGTTAGAGTAGAAATAGAGATCGGGACAGAGATTAAATTTAGTTGAAAGAAAAATTTTGTTAGCCTTTGAGGTAAAGAAAAAGAAATCACCTAAAGAACCTCCTTCTGTTTGGAAACAACAAAACCAACTATCAAACAGCTAGAACAACCTGTCCTTGAGAAAATCATAGTGGAAGAAATACAAAGTCAATCTATTGAAACACTAAAAGTATCTGAACACAAAATGCCTGAAGAAGGAGAAGGATCAACTAGAATCAACATGACTCCTAAAAAAAGAATAGAATATGAAAGAAAACAAAGGGAATGGAGAAAACAACAAGAATAAGAAAGAATAATTGAAGCGGAAATAAAAGCTGCAGAAGATAGAAGAACAGAAGCAATTCGAAAATAGGAGAAGAAGCAAGAAGAGAAAACCAAACTCGAAGAACACAAGAAAATGAGCAAGAAGACAATAATGATAAGGAGACTACTTTTGGATTTCCTATTTTATATGTAAGAGAAATACTAGGAGAAGAAATAAAAATGAAAAATATTCCACCATCTGTATTGCCGAATTTCTATGGAATGTTAACAGAAGGTCCTGATGCATTTTTGTTTGAGTTTGATATCTTGTGTAGAACATATGGATATACTGATGATACACATAAAATTAGACTTTTTCCTGCTACTTTAAAAGCTGCAGCCTTAAAGTGGTTTATGGGATTAGGAGCACACTATAACTTCTTGGGAAGACATGAAGAAAATATTTCTTAAAAATGTTCAAGCTTACTGCAGGGCTAGAGACTCGAAAGAATACATTTTCATAATGTCCCAACAGGAAGATGAAAGTTTGGAAGAGTATTTGGAAAGATTCCTGTATAATTTGCAAAAATCTAAACATCATTCTCTTAGTTCAGATACTATCCGCACTATTTTTGTAAAGGGAATTAGAGATGAGTATTTAGACATTCTCAATGTAATGGGAAAAGGTGATATTTCTAATTTACCATTTGAAGAAATTTATGAATTATGTCAAAAATACTCTAGAGGAAGAGCTAAGAGTGGGAAAAGAGATATTTCATCAAAAGCTTCCAAATCTGCAACAAGTCCAGTAACAAGAGCAGATATAGGAAGCCTGTTATAAAATTTTAAAACAGATCTCTTAAGCATTTTGGGTACATAAGTAGATGTTTTAAAAGCTAAGAAGAGGAAAGAAGAGCAAGATGAAGCCTCAGTAATTTTCTGTCCAAAGTGTGGACAAAAACATCCACTCAGAGAATGTTCTTTACAAAATATACAAGTATGTGGACTATGCACAGAAAATCATACAATAGAAAAATGTCCAAATTTAAAAGAATTGCAAGGGGAAGAAGTACAAGGAGTAGATTCCCTCTACTATATGGCACCAAGAAGACCCTGGCAGCCAAGAATGCCTCAACAAAACTTTCAATATCCTCAAAACACATGGAATACACCAATGCCATGGCAGGCTTGGCCACCACAACAATATCAAAACCAACCATCACAGGGTTGGAGGGGATATGGTTATGGAAACCAACCACCACAGAAAATGTATAACTAGCAGTATCAATATCAACAGCCATATCCTCCACAATCATTCCCTCAATATCAACAATTCCAGTCACAAAAATCCTTGCCATATCCAACTCAAAATCCACCAATGCTAACTCAATCGCAGCAACTTCAGCTGCCAACTAACCAAAAACCTCCTAGACCAACACAATTACTAGCTCAACCAGTAGCTAATCCAAGCAATAAGGTGGATAGACCAGCATATCATGTGGAAGAGGCAACATATTATCCTACATATTCAATTCTTCCTATAGAGGGTGTCCACCGAAGGTCTGGGAAGGTATTACAAAAAAATTATCCTCTAATAATTGAAGAACAAAGAGAACAAGGAGAACAAAGTGAACAATCTCAACCAGAAAAACAAATTCAAAAAGGTAAGGCTATCATGACACAAACTCCACCATATCCTGAGAGACTAATACAACCGAACATTCCAATATATCTCCCTGAATTTAGTATTCTGGATGAATTGAAAAACACATATGTTAAAATTCCTTTATTGTAGGCAATTAAAGACATTCCAATATATGCAAAAACGATAAAGGAATTATGCATTAAGAAATCTGGTAGACGAAATAAGGATCCACCAACAATACAGGTAATTGGAAGTCTTTCAACTCTCATGTCTAAGAATACGACTATTGAAAAATATGTTGATCCAGGAATTGCTATGGTTACTATATCGATTAACAAATTTTCAGTACCAAACACTTTAATACATTTGGGAGCAACTATCAATGTTATGACAATAGAGACTATGAAACATTTGAATTTTAACACCATTAGACCTACTATTACGGTCTTAGAACTTGTAGATAGATCCAAAGTTGTTCCAGAAGGTATACTAGAGGATATCAGTGTCTCACTGGATTCTTGGGAATATCACGTAGACTTCTTGATTTTGCAGCCAAAAACAAACTTGGGAGGGCATCCCTTAATTTTAGGTCGACCCTAGTTGGCCACTGCAGATGCTTACATTGGATGTAGATCAGGAAGCATGATTATTGCACATGGAGATGAAAGGAAGCATATCACATTATATCTGCATGCTCAATCTCCTTCTCTATTTTCATTACTTGAAGAAGATGAACAACAAACATTTAAACTTGTTCTTAGTCTTAATCAAGTTTATAATTTTAGAGAGGAGGAAGAAAATGAGGACTTATTAGATCTATTCATCTCATAACCAATTCTTTCAGAGCGACTTAGGGTGACTCAATATGAAGCTGCTAGTTATCTTCAAAAGCATTTTTCTTGTAAATTCAATTACCAATTCAAATAGAAAAATCATTGAAATTAGTCTTGAAAGACATTTGAATATTGGTAACAACTTACAATCATCACAAGAGGAAAATCTAATAACATTATTGCAAAAATATTCAAAATATTTTTCCTGGGATTATAAAGACATGCCCGGAATTCATCCAAAAACATGCATCCATCATATTTATACTGATAATGAAATCAAACCTGTCAGGCAACCACAAAGACGTATGAATCCCATGATGAAAGAAATAGTGAAAGAAGAATTACATAAACTATTACATGTCGGCTTTATCTATCCTATTTCAAATAGTCAATGGGTTTCACCCTTAGTTGTGGTGCCTAAGAAAAATGGGAAATGGAGAATTTTTATTGATTACAGAGAGCTTAACAAAGCTACATTAAAAGATCATTTTCCTTTACCATTTATTGATCAAGTGCTAGATTCATTAGCTAGAAAGACATTTTTCTCCTTTCTGGATGGATTTAGTGGATATAATCAGATAAAAATAGCATTAGAAGATCAAGATAAGACAACATTCACATGCCCTTTGGGAACATATGCATATAATATATTACCCTTTGGTTTATGTAATGCACCTGCTACCTTTCAAAGAGCAGTTCTTGCTATTTTTGTTGATTTGATTCATGAGTGTGTGGAAGTTTACATGGACGATTTTAGCGTGTATGGTACAACATATGATGATTGTTTAAATAATCTTGAAAAAGTATTAAAAATATGCATTGAGACAAACCTATCACTCAGTAATGAAAAATGTTTTATGATGTTAACTAAGGGGATAGTATTGGGACACCATGTTTCTTCTTCGGGAATTAAGGTGGACCCGGCAAAAATTCAAGTCATTATGGATTTAACACCACCTACAACACAAAAATAGGTTCGAAGTTTCTTGGGTTATCAGGCTATTATAGGAGATTTATTCAAAATTTCAGTAAAATAGCTTTACCATTATTCATGTTACTTTCAAAAGATGTAGAATTCCAATGGACTGATAAATGTCAATATGCATTTGAAAAACTAAAACACAATTTATCAATTGCACCCATTCTTCGAGGACCTAATTGGTCTTTGCCGTTTCACATTTCAACTGATGCATTTGATACAGCTATTGGTGCATCACTTGGACAAAAAAAGAATCAATTCAATTACGCTATATATTTCATCGGTAAAAACTTAACACCATCATAATTGAATTATACTGTCACAGATAAATAAATTTTAGCTGTTGTACATGCAATAAATAAATTTTGACATTATATAACATGTTATCAAGTTTATATTCATACGAATCATTCTGCTGTAAAATATTTAATGAGAAAATTTATTACAAATAGCAGAATAACTCGATGGTTGTTATTGATGCAAGATTTTAATATTACTATGCAAGATCGGCCAGGAAAATATAACCAAGTTGCTGACTTTTTGTCAAGATTAAATTTACCTGGTGATGCTAATCCTGTATTAGACAATTTTCCAGATGAACATTTATTCGCTATAAATGTCAAAACCCCTTGGTTTGCAGATATAGCTAATTATTTATCATCTGATATCTTACCATCTCATTACACAAGAAAACAAAAAAGAAGAATAATTAGAGATAGTGCTATATATAACTGGATCAATGGAGATCTACTTTACACTGGTCCTGATTTAATTATTAGAAAATGTGTAAGGGAGGATAAAATAATTGAAATTTTGAAATCTTGTCATGATGAACCCTGTGATGGCCATTTTGCAGATAAAAGGACAGCATACAAAGTGTTGAAGCTTGGCTAATACTGGTGATCCATATTCAAGGACTCCAAAAATTATGTCAAAAGATGTGACAGCTAACAAATAATTGGTAAACCAGTGGCATCAGATCAAATGCCATTAAAGCCACAAGTACTTATTGAACCATTTGAATAGTGGGCTTTATATTTCGTGGGACCAATCAATCCTCCATCCAATGGAGAGAAATACATTCTTGTATGTACAGATTATGTGACTAAATGGGTGGAGGCCAAGGCAGTAGTACGGGCAATAGAAGAAATTGTTACGTCTTTTCTATATGAAGAAATATTTGTCAAGTATGGAGTTCCTAGACAAATAGTGACTGACCAAGGTGCACAATTTACATCAAAAATTGTTCATGATATTAGAAGGACTTTCCAAATCAAACATAGAAAATCCACTCTATATCATCCTTAGGCAAATGGACAAGTGGAATCTACAAACAAAGTTCTAGAAAGTATTATGACAAAAATTGTGAACATGAACAGAAAAGACTGGTCAGAAAAATTGAGAGATGCATTATGGGCATATAGAATAACTTGGAAAAATACTACTGGTTTCAGTCCATATCAGTTAGTATATGGAAAATGTTGGGTATGCGTTATATTTTTTGGTCCTTAATTTCCGGCAGGTAGTCCGCGTCCATGGTTTTGTGCATGGTTTTGCACATGGTATTGGGGTACTATGGTTTTCGGCCCCTGGTATTTTTGTAGATTCGGTCAAGGGAACTACGGTTATGTTCTAATCCAGGGTTTATGGATTGGGGTTTATGTATGCTTCGGCATGTATATATATGTGTGTTGTAACACTAAAAGGAATATAATGAAAAATCAAGCTGGTCGTCCCGATTTGGGATCCAGGGGAAAATCTCTGTGTTTATCTGTTTTATGTTTTATGCTCTCACTATTATTTATTTTCTTTTATAATATTCGTGTGTGGATAATTTCTGTTCAGGGTTAAAACCTACATTTGGTATCGGCACTGTTTTGGCTTCAAGGGGACGCCTTTGCTGCTGAGGGTTCTTTGCTTGGGCCTGAGGTAGACCCTGTTCAGTGGGAGATCTGCAGGATCGATTCTTACTGTGAAAGAAGATGGCGAGCGGCGGGAAGATAGAGATCGAGAAATTTAATGGTCAAAGTTTTGAGTTGTGGAAGCTCAATATGGAGGATCTACTGGTGGATAAAGATTAGTGGATCGTGGTAGATCCAGGTACTAAACCAACGGCAATGTCAGATGAAGACTGGAAGAAACTGGATTGGAAGGCTAAGAGCACAATACGATTGTGTGTCTCAGATTCAGTATTGTTGAATTTATCTGGGGAAGCTATGGCGAAGACCTTGTGGGACAAGCTAGGGACTTTGTATCAATCTAAGTCTCTGGTGAATAAGTTGTTCCTGCGGAAAAAGCTGTATAACCTGACGATGAAGGATGGAGACTTGGTGATAGAGCATCTGAATGCCTTCAATACTGTGGTAAGTCAGTTGTCGTCTGTTGATATTAAAATCTCAGATGAAGATAAGTGCATCAGTTTGTTGTTCTCTCTACCAGACTCGTGGGACAGTCTGGTTATTGCAATAGGTAGCAATACAACTACCTTGAATTTTGATGACATTGTCTCAGCCTTGCTATCGGAGGAAATGAGACGGAGAAATATGGAGGGTCGGAATGGAGATGCCTTATCTATACGAGGAAGGTCCCAGAACAGAAACAAGAATAAGGTTTCGAGTGGGAGATCTAAATCTAGAGAGATATCTAAATCTCCTGGAAAGTTTGTAAAGGTGTGCTGGAAATGCGGAAAGGAAGGGCACTACAAAAAGGAATGCAGATCTAAAGCTCCTGAGAAAGGAAAGGGATCTGATGAAGGTCCTTCTGCAGAGGCAAAAACCACCTCGGATGAAGGTGGGGATGTGTATTTGGCTTCTTCTTCAAATACACATATAGATCATGAGTCATGGTTGATTGACTCAGGTGCATCCTTTCACTTCACTCCCCATAGGGAGTGGTTCTGCGAGTATGAGAAATATGATGGTGGTGATGTCTTCCTAGGGGATGATAGGAGGGCCAGAATCATCGGACGTGGAAAGGTCGAGCTGAAGCTGCAAGGTGGAAGGATTAGAACACTTCCTGGTGTTCTGCATATTCCTGCATTGGCCAGAAATCTGATTTCTGTAAGCAAGATGGATGATGCAGGTGTAAAAACAGTGTTCGAGAAAGATGCCTGCAAGATGGTTCGGGGAGCACCGGTATTAATGCGGGGAGTTCGGAGCGGAGCTGTGTAATATATGATATTGGTTGTGTGATGGGTGTGCTGATTGTGATTCTGAAGGGGACAGGAAAAACTAATGCTGGTAGACTCTTCTCTAAGTAAAAGCTGAGCATGGCCGGAAGACACTTGGAATATCTTTTACTAAATCAGTAATGATAGGTGTGATCCTGGTATATCTGAAAAGAGTTTAAATTTATGTTTATTGGCATTTGTTTATCTTCAAATGAAAATCACATTAAATTCATCTGTGATGCTCAAAGGCGACTCAAATCATTCATGACTGTTTAGTCAATCTCTTGAACTTCTCTGATTGATGTTAGGAAAGTTATTATTACTTTATCTTTATGAACTAACTGGACATTTCTCAGATATGAGTTTTGTTTGAGGAAAGTAGAAAGTCTTTAACAAATTTAAAGAATTTAAGGCTCTGGTGGAAAACCAGACAGAGAAGAAGATAAAGGCATTGAGGACAGATAATGGTGGGGAGTTCTGCAAGAAGGAATTTGAAGAGTTCTGTAAGAAGTGTGGTATAGCACGGCAGAAGACTACTCCATACACACCTCAGCAAAATGGAGTTGCAGAAAGAATGAACAGAACGTCGATGGAAAAGGCAAGAAGCATGCTCGGTGGTACGATTAGCACAAAATTAGGCAGAAGCGTTCATTTGCGCATCTTTATTTAGTTGACCTTCATCAGCGTTGGAGGATAAGACCCCACATGAGGTATGGACTGGTAAGAAACCCTCTCTTTCACATCTAGGAGTATTTGGATGTGATGCATATGTACATGTTCCAAAGGAGAAAAGGACCAAGTTGGATAATAAATCTGAAAGGTGCATCTTTATTGGGTATAAGGATGGTTTAAAGGGTTACAAGCTTTGGAACCCAGAAACAAGGAAGGTTGTGTACAGCCGAGATGTGGTGTTTAGAAAAGTGAAAGATGTTGTTAAACATGAAGTCCTACCAAAGGAACCTGAGAAGATAGAGTTTGAGCTAAAGGAGGATGAATCAGACTCTACAACAGAAGAAGACTGAGAAGATGAAGAGCCACAAACTCCAACTTTGAGAAGATCAGTTCAGGAAAGAAGGCAACCAGAAAGGTATAGTCCATCCGCTTTCTGTTCAAGTTTTGCCTTAACTATAACTGATGACGAACCTAGAACTGTCAGGGAGGCAGTAGATTCAGAGGATGGAAAACTATGGAAGGAGGCCATGGTTGATGAAATGGCATCCTTGCACAAAAATGATGCATGGGATTTGGTGGAGTTGTCGGCTGGAAGGAAGCCCATTGGGAGCAAATGGGTGTTTAAGAAGAAGATGAATGTAGAAGGCAAGGTGGAGAAATACAAAGCTCGGTTGGTAGCGAAAGGTTATTCCCACGTGCCAAGAATTGATTTTGGTGATATTTTTTCTTCTGTTGCCAAGGTTACTTCTATTAGATTACTTTTATCTCTTGCTGTTGCATTTGATTTTGAGATAGAACAGATGGATGTGAAGACAACTTTTCTTCATGGGGATCTAGAAGAGGAGATCTACATGAAGCAACCTGAAGGCTTTATGGTGACGGGTAAGAAAGAACTGGTATGTAGGTTGAAGAAGTCTCTGTATGGGTTAAAACAGTCACCAAGGATGTGGTATCAGAAATTTGATACCTATATACGGGGACTTGGCTTCACCAGAAGCAAGGAAGATCATTGTGTTTATTTTAAATTAATTGGTGATCATGTTATATATCTGGTCTTGTATGTGGATGATATGTTGTTGATTGGAAATGAAAAAGAAATTATCCAAGATTTGAAGACCCAACTGTTCTCCAAATTCAACATGAAGGATCTGGGTGCTGCAAACTATATTTTGGGCATGGAAATTAAGAGAGATCGGGCAAAGAGGAAGCTCTGGTTAAACCAGAGGAAGTATGTCGAGACTATATTGCAAAGGTTCAATATGCAGGATAGTAAACCGGTGAATGTTCTGATTCCTGTAGGTATAAAGCTGTCTGCTGAACAGTGTCCCAAGACACAAGAACAAGAGGAGGATATGTCCCGTGTTCCATATGCAAGTACAGTGGGTAGCTTGATGTATGCAATGGTCTGTACTAGACCAGACATTGCACATGCAGTGGGAGTATTGAGCAGGTTTATGTCAAACCCAGGGAAGGAGCATTGGACAGCAGTGAAGCGGGTTTTCAGATATTTACGTGGCACTAGTGATTATGGCTTGTGCTACCAGGGAAGACGAGGATTGGAAAGAATGTTGGACATTCGTGGTTTTGTTGATGCAGACTGGGCTGGAGATCTGGACCAAAGAAGATCTACAAGTGGGTATGTGTTTAGCCTATTTGGAGGCGCAGTCAGTTGGATGAGTAAAAGGCAGTCTGTAGTGGCTCTTTCAACTACAGAGGCAGAATACATAGCAGCCACTCATGCAAGCAAGGAAGCAGTTTGGTTGCAAAGATTGTGTTCAAGTATGGGGTTGGTACATCAAGCTATAAGGATAGACTGTGATAGCCAAAGTGCAATTTTCTTGGCTAAGAACCTTGCTTATCATTCAAAGACAAAGCACATTGATGTTCAATATCACTTTGTTAGAGATATGGTTGAGGCTAAAATGGTGTTGCTAGTAAAGGTGGACACTTTGAAGAATGTTGCAGATGCATTGAAAAAGTCTGTGAGCACTCAGAAGTTCTCTTGGTGTAGAGAAACAATGGGTGTTGAAGAATTGGGCCAATGACTAAGCCCTCCTTTGGCCCCTCGTGTAAAGAAAACAACAAGTGGGAGAATGTTGGGTATGTGTTATATTCTTTCCACGACTAAGCATGTGTTATATGTGTTTATGCTCTCGCTATTGTTTATTTTCTGTTATAAGATTCGTGTGTTGATAATTTCTGTTCAGGGTTAAAACCTACAGA
>CM076578.1:695556869-695694823 GCA_034641835.2 Pinus albicaulis
AAGTTCTATTACCAATTGAGTTTCAAATACAAACATACAAGCTGGCAGCTGAGTTAGGGATGGAATTGTCGCAAGCACAACAAGAAAGAATTATGCAGTTAAACAAACTAGATGAGATTCAACAACAAGCAGTTGAACGTACTACTCTAGTCCAAGAACAACGGATTAAATGGCATGATCGATTTATCAAGAATAAAGTCTTTCAGAAAGGAGATTGGGCACTCTTGTTCGACTCCAAATTCAAAGATTTCAAAAAAAAATTTACATCTCATTGGCTTGGGCCATATGAGATTGAAGAAATCTTCGATAATGGAGCGGTCAAGATAAAAACAATTGATGAAGCATCTATATCATTTGTGGTAAATGGACATACGCTAAAAATTTATCATAAGCCTATAGAAAAAGAACATTTTCTGAGAAAAATTTCCATGGATTCTGATCTGGAAATATTGGGACAACATAGTAAGATGCTTTCCAAAACTCCAGTAAACGATCCATAATAATAATAATAATAATAAAAAGTTTGGTTGTGAAAATCCAGGAAATTGGCACAATACAAACTTGAATTCCTATTGGAAAACCAACTTGTTTGGCCAATTTGAATTCTATTTTTGTTTTTCTCTTACTTTACTTACACTTTTGCAGATTTACCCTCCAAATTTTTCAGACTTGAGGACAAGTCAGAATATCAGTTTGGGGGAAGGTTTGAAATAAAAAACTATGAAAATAGCTTTCAGCAACTGAATTGAAGACAGAATATGAACTACAGTCATAAAGGGACCTGGTATATCATTTGACTTGTGCAGAATTGGACTTGAATGCGACAAAAGAAATTTTTAATAATGGAACATGATTGTGAAATTACGCCAGAAAGGGACTTGAAAATTTCAATTTATCAATAGGGACCTGAACATTGTTGTGAAATTTCGCCAAAAAGGGACCTGAAAAATTTAACATATCAGAAGGAACCTAAGAAAATCATAGCAGATGTCAAAGAATAAACTTGCACAAAAGGGACCTGAACAATAATTCAAAATCAAATCAGATGTATGAAGAAATAAAGTCTATATCAAGTCAACAAGAGCCATCGTAAAAAAAAAAACACAATGACGATCATCATCAAACGTCAACAAGGGAGTATATTTGTATAGTGAGTAAAAATTTTGCTCTTAAATTTTCATATTTTTCAAAAATAGTCTAGAATTGATAAACTAATTTAAATACAAGTTAATGCATATTTTACCCACATTATATTACATTTCATCACTAATATTACCTACATTTCATATTCCCTACCCACATTGTATAACCTTCTTCATATAATTTAACTCTATCCATAAACTACCATTTGAAATATTTCATATCATTATCACACCCTATGTATTTCTTAATAAAAAGGATGATAAACAAGAGATCACAAGTTGAACCCATAACAAGAATTTTGAGAGACCTACAAAAACCATAAAACAAAGGTTAGCATTCTCCATAAGTGATTAATTTTAAAAATTTGACAATTGCATTAGTCAATTTTTAAAATTAAAAATAAAAAAGTTCAATACTAAAGTTTAAAACTATATGGCACAATTCAAAATGAAATGGTGAGCGCAATTATGTAAGTATATGAACAATGGAAAAACAATACAAAGAAATGAATGCAACCTACGAATAAATGGTAATGATGCCATGCATGGTTATTATGGCATGCATGCAATGCAAAACAAGTTATGATGCCATACAGATGCATGCAGTCAGCAAGAATGATGGCGCATAAGAGGAATAGAGATATGTAAATTATGGAGAAGAAGGTTAATGATGGAGCACGATGACATTATAGGTAATAATATGTACATACCATGAATGTGAAACGTGAACGGGATGCAAAAGGACAGGCACGACAGTCAAAGAGAGGGACGTGCATGGTCGGTCAAAGAGTTAGTGAATGGCTAGAAGATTCAAAAACAAAACACTGTGTAAAACAAAACAAACTCATTTTCATCTCTACTAAACCATTTCCGGTTTGTTGTAAGCTAGGTTTTCTCCTGTAGGAAGACATTTCGGCCATTTTAAAAACTCAGAGACAGTACTGGAGAAAGGTTGTCACCATCATCACCATTGGAAAGCTTAGTGAGGAAAAGGAGTGTGTATTCAAGCACGTCCTGGTATCTGTGACCACTGTGAAAATAGTAAAGGAAAGATAAGTTGTGAGAAGGCTGAGAGGAGAAAACGCAGAAGGAGAAGCAAAATATATAGTGAGCAAGAGAAAATCGGAGTGATAAGAAGCATTCACAGCCAGAATTCCGGAAAAATTAATGGTGCCATCCAATAGAAAGCAGAATTCTCTGAAGTGAGGTAAGATCTGATTGTTTTAATGAATTTCGGGATTGTATCAATCAATCAAGCTCTGAGTTAAAGAGGGAGTGAATTTATTTCAATATACAAGTTTGTCATGTAACAAATTCTGCATTCAAACTATTTAAAAATGTGTTGACAAGTTTTAAAAATACTCTGCCATTAGTCAACCACGATTTTTTTTTAATGAGTTTGTAAAAATAAGATCTTAATGGATTTGTTATGGATTTAAAACTCCAGTTCAACTGAAGAATACCACAAGATCAGAGAAAATTCATAAAGAGCAAGTGCATAGAAGAAGGTAAGGTCGACACATCCTCCTCCATGGTGTTTTAATTCAAGTAAAAAAACAGAGAAGTGAAACTACAATTCGAATGCATGAGAAAATTGTTAGTTTAGTTATAGAATTTTTTTTAAAACACACTCAGTCTATAAATTTAGAACACAGCATACGAAGCAGATGGAGGATAGATAGATGTGTTTTTGACAAAAGACAGAATTGAGGAGCAATGAAGTAAGACAGTTTACTATGAATTTTTGTTGATGAAAATGATTGAAGTTTCTGTTGATGAATTTACATTGAATTTGGATGCAGTGTTTGGGAAAAATTTTAAGGAGTGAAAAATATTGCTATGTATAAAAAAAAAAATTCAATATATATATATATATATATATATATATATATCTATCTATTATTTTTTTTATTTTTTTTATATTTTCTTCCAACTCTATCAAATTCTTTTGTTTAATTACAGTAAGAGTATATTCTTCAAAAGAAAAGAGAAAGAGAATTGGTTGGTTGTCAAAAGCAGTGAAGCAGAAAGGTAAGCTTACTACCAAAATTACACTAAGCAATGTTTAATTTTTATTTTCAAAATGAAATTAATGACAAGAGATTGTCACATGAAATGGTTTTTAGAAAAATGGCCTCCAGAACAGAGCCAAAGGACTTTCAAATAGAACACTGGAGTAGGGAGACTGTGGAAAAAATTTATCAGTTAGGTTTGATAGGGTTTTTACAAAAATTCAGAGGTCATAATGAGAGGGTTACAAAAGAATTTGTAAATAAATTCACACAGAATGAAACCATGGTGGGAAATATGCATATCTCTATAAGTCCTGAATATATCTCTGAAGCATTAGATTTATCATTTTCAGGAGAGTTATATCATAAAGGCTTACATTTTAGAAACAAAAGCTGGACATTTTTCCTAGAAAAAAATAGGAAAGGCTCCTTTGACAGATCAAAAGGTATTTTGAGGGAATGGTTTAATGAACCATGGGCATAGTTAGTATTAATAATTCAGAAATATTTCACTTGTGATACTAGATTCAGTGTAGTACATCTTTACCATGTAAGGATACTACAACACATAAAGGGAGACATAAGGATCAATTTTCCATATTTCTTCTACAGGAGTTTGATGAAAATGATAGAAAGCATTAAATCAGAAGCCAAACCAAAATAAGTTCAATTCATTCACCAGGGATTCATTAAAATTCTTGTAGATCATCAATTGAAGATTAATGGGATGGTTTGGGAGGATTTCCTAGCAGAAAATGGGTTTGTAGAAAAAATTGTGGAAAACAAAATTAAACCCATAGAAGAAACAAGAAACACATGCATACATCTCTTTATGCATCTAAATATCAAAGAAAAAGTAGGGAGAAATGGTGTTATAAAAAGAAACATCTTTCTTGACTATTCCCGGGAGGCAAAAAGGGAAACATTCAGTAGAACCAGAGAAACAAATTCCACACCATACTCTGTTCTGCTCAAATTACCTGATGGATTTGATACAGATATGGCATATCAATTGAGAGAAAGAGATGCCCAAACATTAGAAAAAATGCAATTAAATGTTGTTAGTGTAGCAATTAACGTTTTAGCTAGAAAGGCCAGACTTAGGAATGAAAGGAGAGTTACAATCAAAGAAGAAACATCAAATTCAGATCCTAAATTAGATTTATTTGCTAAAAACTTAGAAAGGGTGGTTGATAGATTAGATAATATTGAAAGAAAACCACAATGGGATAACCAACCTCAAATCAGAAATCCCAACTTCAGAAAAAATAATAACCCTAGAAAAGCTAAGGAAGCTGCTCCATACCAGAATATTAGGCCCCCATTTCAAGAGAAATATGTTGAGAGTTCTCAAAATAATGATGAAGATGAGGATAACATCAATCTAATAATGGGGATAGATGAAAACAACACTATTTTCCTCACTCAAGAGGATCAAGAACTCTTTGATCTTCAACAACTCAAAGTAGAATTTGGTGAATCCTTTTACTATAAACAAGGTTATGAATTTGCTACTAATGAAATTCACAGTCAGTATAACCTTATAAACAAAAAAAATAATGAAACTTCTACAAAAAACAATTCCCAAAATCAAACCAAAAAGAATGTAGAAGCCCCAAAAACAAAAGTTTTGCAAATTCTCCCTAGGGAAAACAAGCAAAATTTCAATCCTCCTAGTCCTAAAAAATTGCCAAATCCAAAAAATTTTGATATCACTGATGAAGTGGCCCAATCATCTAAAGATGTGCCAAAATATTATCTTACAAAAACCTCTAATTCAGTAAAGACAACAATTTCTGATCCTAAAAAGAGTCTTTCTGATTCTAAATCAGCAAATCCCAAAACTAATAATACAAAAACAACTTCTGAAAATTCAAAATCTGATAAAACATCCGCTGCCACACAGACTGTCCCTGAAAAAGGAATTAAAAACAGCAAAAGTCAAGAAACTCAAACTCAGAATATTAGAGCAATCAAAGATAAAAATACATCAGTTGAAATTCAAGAAAAGCCCACTCAGATAACAATTCTAAAAGATGAATTACTTCATATTAGTAAGTCTCAACCCTCATTCAACATTCAGACTGAAATAGCTAAGTTAAAAATACCAATTCCTTTAACTGAATTGGTAAAGAATGACTTATATAAATCAACAATTACTGAGACTCTAAATATGAATGATGTTGAAGATGCCATTAATTTGAATGATGATCAACCAGAGTTGATCTTTGGCCCTAATGTAAATGGTAAGCATTCAAATGGATCAGTTCCTCCTTTCTATATCAGTCTTACTATTCATGATCAGATTTTACACAATGCTATGTTAGATTCAGGAGCTTCCCACAATTTAATGCCAAAAGCTATCATGGAAACTCTTAATCTAGAAGTAACCAGGCCTTATAAATATTTGTTCTCTTTTGATTCTAGCAAAGTTAAGTGCATAGGATTGATTAAATATTTATGTGTGAATCTGGTTCAGTACCCTGGAAAGAGCATGGTTATGGATATTGTAGTAGCTGACATCCCACCAAATATGGTATGCTTCTTTCTCGCTCATGGGGAGAAAAGTTGCAGGGATCTCTACAATTAGACATGATATATGCTACTATATCAGTATTTGGATAGCCCAAGAAACTTTACAGGGAAAATTTAATGAAATTCATGGTCAGCAGTGCAAAAAGATCCATAAATTACCCCATTTATTCAACACCAACTGATCTTGATTCCTTCATTTTATGTAACTCGAATAACAATGAAATCCAAACAAAATTGATTGACATAAAGCCAAAACCAAATAACGACAATATTTTTCATGAAGCCCTTTAGCACTTAGATTTTGATGGCTCAGTGAACAAAACAGGAGCAGGAGCTGGAATATGGATCACAAACATTGAGATAGGTCATTCAGAAGGACATGCCTTTAGACTCAACTTCAAATGTACTAATAACATGGCAGAGTATGAGGCACTTATCTTAGACCTCCAAATCATCAGAAAATTAGGAGGTAAAAGAATTTTAATCATGGGAGATTTGGAATTGATCATTAAGCAAGTAAATGGAGATTATTTTGTTCATAATCCAAGATTAGCCAGATATAGAGATGCAACAATTGATTTATGTGAAGATTTATTGGAATGTAAGTTTGCTAATATACCTAGAAAACAGAACATTCAAGCACATTGCCTAGAAACCTTTGCTAGCACATGTAACTTAAATTTTCAACCAACACATAGGTATACTGCTGAAGTTAAATATAAACCCATTGTCCCAGACAATGTCAAATACTGGCATATTTTATCTGAAGATGAATAGATTTACCATTTTTTGAATAATGAGGAAGAATTTCAAAATTGTAATATAGATTCATACTGTAATATAGATTCAGATTTTAATTTTGAAACAGATAATATAGATGTACATAAATTTAACAAACCCACTGTATTTACTCAATCTGACATAGATAACTTAGAGAATGTAGATATAGAGGAAATTATTGAAGATGAAATTGAGATGTTAGATTTAAAAGATTATTTTTTGCCTAAGGGTTTAACTCCTTTGGAGGACCTTTTTGATTCCAATGATGTGCCTAAAAAGCCAAAAATGGAACCAGTAAGGTCTGACATTGAGGAATGTAAAATTGGGACAGAATTAAAGCCAAAAATGATCAAATTGTCAAAATCTCTACCCCCTCAAGAAAAAGAAAAATACATTGAACTTTTAAAGGAATATCAAGATGTGTTTGCATGGAGTTATGAAGATCTAAAGCCTATGATACAAACATAATTCAACACAAGATTCCTATAAAAGATGACTAGAAACCATTTAAACAAAAATTGAGGAGGATTAATCCTGTCTTATTACCTTTGATTGAAAAAGAAGTAAAACGCATGTATGATGCCCAAATCATTGCACCAATCAGATATTTTGATTGGGTTTATAACTTAGTACCTACGAGAAAGAAAACAGGTGAAGTCAGATTATGTGTAGACTTTATGAATCTTAATAAAGTATCTTTGAAAGATAATTACCCTTTACCAAAAATGGACCATATTTTACAAAGGGTAGTTGGTTCTTCCAGGATTTCTTTATTGGATGGTTTTTCAGGATACAACCAGATACTTGTTCAAAAGGAAGACCAAGCTAAAACGGCTTTTACCACTCCATGGGGCACTTTCATGTATCTGAGATAATGAAAACTTGTCTCAGATGATCCAAGTGTTCAGTAAATGTAGAAAATTTGGTATATCCCTAAACCCAAAGAAGAGTCTTTTTGGACTGGAGGAAGGAAAATTACTAGGACACATAATTTCAAAGGAAGGTATTAGGATAGATCCTGCAAGAATAGAGGCCATTCTGTACATTCATCCACCTAGAAATATCAACGAGTTACAAGCATTTTTATGTAAAATTATTTTTTTAAGGAGATTTATTTCTAACTTAGCAGAAATCATCAAAGAACTGAATAATATGCTTAAAAAGGACTCAGTTTTAAAATGGACAGTTGAAGAAAAACAATAATTTGACTCTATTAAACAAGCTTTAACTAAAACACCAGTCTTAATCAGTCCAGATTTCAAAAAAGACTTTATAATTTTTTCATTTGCCTCAGAGCATACCATTGCTGCAGTTCTACTGCAGAAGAATGATCAAGGTTTTGAATAGCCTATAGCTTTTTTCAATAAAACCCTTAGGGATGCACCTTTGAAATATAACATAATGGAGAAACAGGCTTTAGCCTTGGTTAAAGCCATAAAAGATTTTAGAGTTTACATTATTTACTCCCACATTATTGCCTATGTCCCTAATTCTATAGTAAAATACATCCTTACTCAGGATGGTCCTCATGGAAGAAGAGGAAAGTGGATTGCCACTATCCTAGAATATGACATAGAGATTAAACCAACTAAACTCATTAAAGGACAGGGATTAGTGATATTGATGGCTGAATCCAATTGCAATGCATTAGATATAAATTTTATTGCTTAGGTTGATAACCAGGAAGAGATGGCGATGCCATTGATCACTGAAGCCTTTCTAGACTCACCATGGTACTCAGATATTATATTTTTACTTACACACTTACAAGCTCCTCCTATATTAACAAGGACTAAAGCCAGATTTATTAAACTTAAAGCAATGAGATTTTGTATTTTGGATAATGTGTTTTTTTGGAAAGAACAAAGTGGGATATTACTGAATTGTTTACTAAAATCAGAAGCTGACAAAATTCTTGAAGAATTTCATGCAGGTGATTATGGAGGACACTTATATTGGAAAAGTACTGCAGATAAGATTCTTAGAGCTAGTTTTTACTGGCCTACCTTATTTTCTGATGTGAAAAAATTTGTTACTTCATGTCGCAAATGTCAGATTTTTGAAGGAAAAAAGAAGTTATTACCTTTACCCCTAAAGCCTATTTCTACTGAAATTCCATTTCAACAATGGGGTTTAGACTTCATTGAAGAAATTCACCCTCCATCTTCTGCCCAACACAAGTGGATTTTGACTGCCACAGATTACTTTACTAAGTGGATTGAAGCCATTCCTACCAGACAAGCCACTGACTCAGTCATTATCTCTTTCATAGAAAACAACCTTTTATCTAGATTTGGATGCCCACAGAAAATAATTACTGATAATGCAGCAGCATTTAAATCTAAGAAAATGATTGCCTTCTGTCACAAGTACCATATTACCCTAGGCCACTCTACTGCTTATTACCCTCAGGGTAATTGCCTAGCTAAATCTTCAAATAAAAGCCTTGTGAATATCATTAAAAAACTACTTGAGGACAACAAGAAAACTTGGAATAAAAAGTTAGTCTATGCCTTATGGGCAGATAGACTTACCACCAAAAAGTCAATTGGAACTTCTCCTTACCAAATTGTTTATGGGATGGATGCAGCTTTCCCATCATATTTAGGTGTTCCAATAATGAAAATTATCCAATAATCACAAGTGGAACTCAATGATATACAAAGAAGGATAAATCAGACTATTCATCTGCAACAGACAAGCGAAGAAGTCTATGAACGATCTCAAGTCATTCAAGATAAAATCAAGAAAATTTTTTATAAAAGAAGTAAAGAAGATGACTTTGCCATTGGAGATAAAGTGTTAAAATGGGATTCCAAGAGAGAGGAAAAAGGCAAGCAAAGAAAATTTGACTTTCTATGGAAAGGGCCTTATGTCATTTATGGATATAAGGGTAACAATGCTTTCTTCATCAAAGATTTGGATGGATCAGATATTCAAGATGGACCAGTTAATGGTAGAATGCTCAAACACTACTATTCTTCTGAGTTAACCACTAGTTAGTCCCAGTTACTTTTCACATCATTGTAAATATCCATTGAAGTTTTTAGATTGGATTGGATGTTTTCTTTCCAAAGTTGAAGCCCGGAGAGAAGGCCCTAATATTTGAAGAGAAAAATGTCATAAATATCAGTTTTTGCATAAATCAAAAGATAATTACTGGATCATCAAGGTCAAAGTTGAAGGCCACTAGTCTCAGGGTTCTTGATATTTCATGATGTAGGGGCATTATAATCTAGTTAGAAAATGTGAAGAGTTATTCACATGTTGTGACTAGAAGGGCTCGGGAAGTTCAAAGAAATGTATCAGCAAAGGTGTCAACACCTTAGTTGTCTGTTGCAGTTAGGGAAGATAGGGTTAGTTTAGTAACTGAAGAAGTCGAATAGTTGATTCGTGTCAATCTATTTAGTTTATGTTGATAGAATTATAGTAATATTATGTAATTATGCTTTTATGTTAAGAATAAACCGGTCCTCAAGAAGGAGCCGAACAGTCATGTAAAATTTTATAAATATAAATCTCTGATACAGAGCAAAGGGGGATTTTGGAGTAGAAGACTGAGTCGAGAGGTTTTGCTCTCTATTTTTAATAAAATTGTGGACTTGTTGATATCTGTGTGTTGTTGGCAATTTCCCAAGGGATTCATTCCTTCGACCTTGGGATTTCCGAGCATAAATTTGAAGAATTTAGTTTCTGTGTGTGAAAACCTCCTTATTTCTCTCTGAATGTACTTGAACTCATGTTCCCAGCAAATGAATTGAATGAGTCGTAGCCGGTGTGAATGTTTCACTGTGATTCGATGAAGTTTTAACTTGTTTTATGAAAACAAAGCATGCTAATCTTTGATATTTAATGTGATTGAACCAGCGTTGAAACCTCTGTTTTCTTAGAGTGTATCGTTTGTGATAGAAGCTCTGTGGGTGGAACGATGTTGTTGAGATCAAACAGCAGTCTTAACGCAGTGAAAGACATTTCTTTGGGGCGGAATTCTAAGTTAACCACAGTCAATACCAGTTTGAAGTGAGCGGTTTTTGTGACAAGATACCACCGGTATCGCATAAAATTTTGTCCAAGAGTGGTTTCAAATAATAAAATGCGATCCAGTTAAAATTTGCCACGTCACCAATACAATACCGCCTATTTCACATTTTTTTTTAGTGTTAAAGTTTTGTTCGAAAAAAAATACGAATTCCGTCAAATCTGGGTTGTAAAAGATCCAAAGGCGATCGCATTTGAAGTTGCGAGGTCGATAAGTCGAGGTATGGCCCAGCAGTTTTGGAAATATTAAATGTTTATTTAATATATGAGAATTGAATATTGGATGCGTGGGTCCCATGGAAATTCAACGTAGAACAACCTCTTATTCTTAGAGTAAAGGGTGTTAACGTTATAGTCTTGTGGCTTGGTATTTGTTTAATGGATTTCAAATATTGAGTTAAGAATTGGCTATTCGTTCCAAGGGATTCAAGCGTTTTGACAACTTTGGATATTAATCATTTCATTAATCAAATTTTCCAAATTTGATGAATGAAAATGATTAAGAAGATTTGAATCTGACTCCTCCGGAGTTAGAAACTATTGTAATAAAATTAGAGGGGCTCTCATTAGCGCCTACACCCTACCTACTATCATTTCACTAGGAAATGCCATCCCCATGTGAAGTCATTGTTAGGGTCCTATAAGTATAGGATTCATAATTTAGAATTGACTTATGATAGTCTTGTAAAATATGTACATACTTTTCTTTCTGTAAGTTGTTTTCCCATATTTTGTAAAAAAATTAAAAAAAAAAATAGAAAATCAAAAAGAGGGTAAAAGTCCTAAAAGAAAGATCAAAGGACTTAAAAAAAATATAGACCCCAAAAGAAAAAGAAATAAAACATGAAAGTGTGCAAGTCTAAATGCCACTACTTTTTACTTTTTACTGATGATTATGGCAGAGTGTCAATAAATGCCATAATCCATGATGAGTTAAACTATTTAAACTTGACTTGTCATGTTTTCAATTTCCATGTTTTACATAGTGAATAAAGATTAGTCAGACAGTTTAATCCTGACTAATCAGTAGATAGGTAGAGAATAAAGAGGAGCTCATCAGTTTAATCTGAGCCCTCGGATGATATAAGGTAGATTTAGATAGTTTTTATTATTTTCAAAAGAATAAAATGTTTCAAGGTAGAAAGGTCAAGTGCACCTACAAAATGGAAGAAAAAATGTTATATTAAAGTTGGGTAGGCAGAAAGAAGTGAGAAGAAGCTTGTAAATATTCATCACCGAGAAAAAATAACTAATTTCCCATCCCCTATAGTTATTCTACATTCTAGAATTTCAGTCAAAGGGGCTCTGAGCATTTCTCTGACTTCTGTTGGGACCAGACCCAAGGCTCGATGACTGATTTGTTAAAAATGTTGAACTCCTATATTAATCCCCAATTATGATTATTTACCCTTCATTCACCCATTACAACTCAAATTTTGAGTAAGAACTCTTTTCTTACTCACTAATGCATAATATTCCTTTTGATTGACTTCCTCCATTTCATAAAACATACAAACCCTCAAAAAACATCTTATCCTAAGTAAAAGTGGTGAAATCATCAAATGATAAACTTTACTTTAAGGTTTTCACTTTACTTAGTCATATAAGTGTATTTCTTGAGTATTTCATTTTCCTTGTCATATTAATTTCTAACTTATTCTATTAACTCCCTAAAAGAAGCCTTATCCTATTAATATAGCTTCTTTTATTTAAATATCCCATAAAAACCCACTATTATAACATTTTATGCCAAAGTTAATTATCCACATGTTGAAATAAAATCCTAAAATATACCCCCTTTGGCATAAAACTAGCTATATATAAATACCCTGCCCCTTATAGTTATTAAACCCCCCATGGTTTAAAAACTATATAATAAAATAAAATACAAATAAGCCTTCGGAATTATAATATGTATTTGAAAAAATTAAAAATACTTCCGCGCTTATTATAAAGTTTAATTCAAACTAAAATTTAAACCCAAAGCCTTTGCAAATACATGTTTTTATCCCCACATTAAACAATTAATCCAAGGTTTATTGCAGAAGAACTAAAGGTTTATATCATGTTTCGCATTGGCTTTTCCCGTGTATTATTTCCAACTATATATTAGCCTCACGCTATATATAGCTTAACCCAGGTTAAAACCCTATAACCCGCCTCATGCGCACGCCTCCCATTCAAATAAACTTACCATATATATGAAACTCTTTTATATATACGAACCTTTTAAATCATATACTGCCATATACATTACCCTTTCATATCAAAACTTTGGTCATATTTCGGTAATTCCCACTTATATACATAACTTATTGCCCACCGCATAAGTCACCCCAGCCCCACCACCATTTCGATCGCAACTTCCCTTTTAATCTTGACCATTCGCTCCAACCTCTCGAATCCAACGGCGTGGGATTGGTTTTGTGTTCATAACTTGAACGTCCGCCCAACACCCAAATGAACGCGAAATGGGCAGTTTTACTATTCAAGCCTCATGCGACGTGGCGCAATTGCATTGCATCACGTTTGTTTGGAGGAAAACATCTTACAACCCAAACCCAACGCGAAAACCACCAATGGTTTTCGCATTAGAAAATAAAAAACCATTCCCGCTTTGATGTGACCAGCATTTATTACGTTTTTAAAGATTTGTATCAAAGGTTAAAATATTTGTTATGATTCTTATTAACGTTATTTTCATATTCACGAGTAATAAAGAGCTCTGCCTAGACGTGTTAAGATTCCCAATTATGTTTTAACCTGTGTTGGTCAATTTCCTACCTTAAACTCAAATTTCACTACAGATTCCCTAATTGAAGACCAGTAAAGACCTTCTCGGCTCCAACAAGTTGAAACAAAGCTCAAATTCAAATGCAGAAGATGCCAGAAAACCCTTCTGATTGTCAAATGCCTACCATTTGAGGTATTTTTCGACATTCAGGCTTGTAATTTTAAAGTAAAAACCATTCATAAATTAAAGCCAAGCCCGAATCCGTGTAATTTTCCCAAAAACACGTAGAACTAGGCCAAACCTTGGCTAATTTTTCCCAGAAAATACTGTGTTTATAAAAACCCTTTTTAAAGCCAATTTCCTCAATATTATCCACTTAAAATCGCTGAAGATCAATTGCAGAAACAAGAAAAGGTTTTCAGACTTACAGATCCCCTAAAATTTCATTTTTATAGTCCAGTTATTTAGAAAACCCTTATTTTTTGTCTTAAAACAGTTTGCATATCCCAGAAACCTAAATTGACCAAAAATATTACTAAAATTCATCCTTGACCTGCAAAATTGCTAAATTCACCATCTGTTTTATAAAAAATCGACTATTGCAAACAATTTAAGCTTGCTTTAGTTATTCAAAATGACAAAGAAACAGATGACATCCAAAGCTGGGTGGTTCTAAACCTATTAAACCTGGGGGATCCAAGCCTCCTAAGTCAGAAGCATCAAAAACCATCAAATCCACTCCTGCACTCACTGCAAAAACCACTATATCTATTAATCCCCTTTAGCCACCAGTACTTACTGAAGAAACCATCCCTTTGACTGATATGGATTATAAAATTGCAGACCCTGTGGTAGAATTCAATCTATTGGAGATTCACAATTGGTGTTTTGATAAGTTCTTAGATAAAGATGAAATGCCTATTTGGGAGACTAATCTACCCAAATATATAGTTCCAGTAACACACCCTGGCCAAGACCTTGTGAGATTATGTCAAAAACACTATGTGCCAGATCAGAGATAAATTGTTAATGCTGATAGGGAGATTCTATTTTCTATTACTGCAGAGTCTATCAATGAGATGTAACAATTACAATTTGATCCCAAGGCAATCCCTCTATCCACAGAATCACTGACTCTGTTGTATTTAGGATTAGATTTTCCTAAGAGATTTATGATCTTCTAGAACTTTATGCCATCTCATGTGGACATTCCAAAGCTAAATTTTCCTTACTCCACTTCCAAATTTCCAGAAGGGTCCGAGCATGTGATATCAATGCTTTCTTTCATACAAGGATACTTCACAAATGAATTCATTGATGAATCAATTCTTGGTTTTTTATCCACTTTATCTCTAGGACAACCTCCTACCATGTTATTTGACTCTGCCAGATTTATAGTTGATAGTATCCACTATCAATTGACCAAGATGCCCACTGAAGGGGTATTTAGATATTCATCATACTTATTTCACTTGTTCTTTTTTTTCCAATCTGACAAGTTTCCAATTGATTTACAAAAAATGGACTTAGAGGGCCAGCCTCTATCCATTATTTCCTGGACCACCTTACTGAGGAAAGAAAGTAGTGATTTCAGTTTTACAGACTTTTCAGATCTGTTCCTCCAACCAGCAATGATTATATTATATAAAGCAGAGAAGCCTAGGATAAGTGAGGACATGAAGAGAATATTGCAGTTATCAGAACAGTGTAGGATGGGAGACTAGTATTTGTATGAAAAGCACATAGAATTGAGGATTTTTGGATCAAATCTACTGTCTTACAAACTACCTAAGTATTTGAGCATTAGAGTTTTTGCATTAGAATTCTTAAGACAGGTTTTAAACTCTGATTCCATTAATTTCATGGCTTCTAAAAGGAAAACTCAGTTCAGGTTGAAAAATTAGATTGGACCTTTTATTGTAAATAACAGAAATTTTGAAAAAGAAATAGCCAAAATATTATCAGAGTTGAAATTTCAGGAAAGTTTTCCTTGGAACTATGACCCTCAAGGTATTCTCAAAAATATAAGGGTAAAATGAAAATTGCCTCCTTTCATATATGAACCCAAGCCAGAGATTGAAAAATTTGCAAATCAGACAAAATGGGTGGAAAACACATTGATAGATACAGTCATCAGTGCATAGCCAACAGGACGAATGGATACCACACAAGCTATGGTAGTTGCAAAACAGTATGAAAATTCAACAAAAAGAGGCGGAGATGAAGGAACCTATATAGCTAAGACCACCACAGATACTAAATTTAAGTTAATTTACAATAAAATGCTCAAATTCGGTTCCATAGGGAAAGAAAAAGTAATTGATGTTGAAGATATAAATGAATCTGAGGTAAACAAAGATGAGGCTATACTAATAGTAAATGAGACTCTTGCAGACATACAAAAAGATCAAACAGCAGGTGAACAAGATACTCAGATGATTGAAATACAGAAAAACATGGAGGCTTCTTCCTCACACACAGTGGAGGAAAAAGACTTAAACATCAAAGAAAGGTACAAGCAAATCAAACAAAAGATTGAAGAGATAAAAAGTGAGATTTATTCTCAATTCTTAAAACAGAAGCCAGGGAATCAGAACAAATTACTTACATCCTTTGACTATTCCATAAAAAAATGATTATGTCATAGCTGCAACCAACTACTTCAACACCTAAGACAGTGGCAAACTACAAAAAGGTTGAATTTGAATTAGATACTGAAAATGTGCATGAAATAGACCAAATAGAATTCCACAGACATAGCTCATAGATGTTATATTCAACTATGGTAACAAAGGCTATGAGTGCTACTAAGTTGCAGAATACCATTATCAACATGTAGGATCAAATGAAGCTGGAAAAAGGCTCTTTGTATGCCAAAGATCTAAGGATAAAAGCCTTAGAAGACTTAGTTTTGTAGGTGGGAGTTGATCCTTCTGATGTTCCAGCAACAGAAATATTAATTAAAAAGAAAAATGAGGACATTGCAGCTTTGAGGAAACATCTGAAGCTTCCTCAAAGAGAGCACCCATAGAATAAAGAAATACTTCAGGATCAAACAGAAAAAGAAGAAATGATGCAGTTGATTCTCAAACTGACTGCTCAAATTAAAGATATGGAGACCCAAATGGATCAACTCATTAAGGAGAAAGAGACTATAAATGAAACTAATTCTCCTGTTATTCCCACAGTGATACCAGTTATTACTACAGTTGTGGCTTCCACTCTGGGAGAAAAATTAGCACCTAATGAGCCATTGGCAACTGCAGTGCCAATGAAATCAGGTACTACATTAGCCATAGATTCTTCTACAACACAGGTACAACAAACAGATGGAGCGGGTCAAATAGTGAAAGCTATGGAGGAATTGTAATTTAAAACTAATGAGATAAAAATATTGAAAGAGATTATTCAAAGTCTTGAAGCCACCAACAAAATAGCCTTGATAAATGCTAAAAACCATGAGCAGAGGGCCAATAGACTTGAATAACAAATGAAGAATTTACAAAAGGAGTTAACATTTACTGAACAGATTTCTTTCATTAAAAATCATCCTTGGACAAATATTATTGAGGCCATACATTCTCAATGGCCCTCAATTCAGGTCATTTATGAGCAGAGAGACTTACTGTTAGCAGCCCAAACTGAGATTCAGAAAACCAAGGATGAGTTAGCTAATAAGCCATCACAGGCTTTAAAACTCATCACTTTCCTAAACAGTAAGAACAGAGCAATGGCAGGCTTTTACAGATTTATTGTAGCATTGAAAAGGCAAAAAAGTGAAGAGAACTACATGAGAAACAGTCCAGCAAAAGTGAAACCAAAAAGACAGTCAACTGATTTTTTACTAAATAAAGGCTTCTTTTTACAGCAGTAAAGAGTGAAAATATTAGTCAAAGTGAATCAGGGTTAAAAGAATAGCGTTAAAGTGTATCAGAAGAAAGAGTATCAGTGAAGGCAGCTCAAACAAAGATATTTCCTAAGTAGCCAGCAAGCAGGACAGCTTGCCAATAAAATCTCCTTGATTAGATAGATTTGTTCTATATATTTTGGATAAGAGGACAACTTGCTAATTTGTTAAGCAATTGTCCCTCTTATTTTGTAAAGATATTTTGTATTTCCTAAAGATATTCCTACATCTCTCTAGGATATTTGTAAACAATATTTTGTATAAATACTTCTGCATTAGAAGTATTAAGGGTGGAATAAAATTGCTAAGATTACTATAGACTTTTGCTGATACATTGGAGGCTTACATGTGTTGATTTCACAGTAGCAGACTGGACAAAGCTAATTGGGCATCATAATTCAGGATTCTTGCGATAAGTTAAAGAGTAAAGTGCATCTCTTCTTGTCATTGTTTCATTTCTGAGTTCCATGCAATCCATTATTTGTTTGAGCCGTCTTAACGAGTAACTAGGAATATTACTTTAGGATTAGCTTATTGCTCCCTGTTTTAACTAAGTTACCATTTAAATTTTTTCTGTTGATTTCCGATGTTACAAATCCTTCATTGCTCCTACTCCCGTTTGACCCCTGCCTCCTTCCTCCATTGTCCAGATCAAAGGATCCTTCATTTCCCTTTATCCCGACTATACCATTTCATCAAAAAACATTTTACCCAAAACCCTGAGGGTTATCTACCTTTCCCTGACTACATTTGCACCCTTTTGGCCTTGTCTTCTAGTACTGCTATCTAGACTTAGACTCCATAGCCCAATGGACTAGTAGATCTCTCTCTAGTTTAATCCAAAGTGATTTTTACCCACCAAACATCTTAAAACAAAAGCCAAATTGTTCTATCATAACTAGCCTAAAACATAAATCATAAACAAAGATAAATCTTAAAGAGAGAGCCCTCTCTGAATTCTAGGAAGGCTAGATCCTAGGATACCTTCCTAGGATTTGAAGTAGGTTTGTGGTTACCCCTAGTGTTCTTTGACTAAAAACTCAAATCCCACAACTTAAGAAATTACTAGGGTGATAACATAATGAAACCAGTAATTAAGGACAACCAGGATCTCTGAACATAGAGCCTCTTGATTATTATTTCATATATCTTAATCTATTGTTTAGTGTTATATTTCCTGCTTTCATGTTTTCACAATGGTATTGATGATATAATGAAACCAGTAATTAAGGACAACCAGGATCTCTGAACATAGAGCCTCTTGATTATTGTTTCATATATCTTAATCTATTGTTTAGAAATAAATTAAGTTAGTTTTTATATTTGTAATATGCATTTCACTAACCATCAATAGTTCATCTTTTAAATTTGACTGTGATTGAAACCCATATACTTTGGGGATGCTTCTAAGTTCACCAACCCAGATTGATATTAAATACTTGCGTTAATTTGCAATAGTAAATTGACCCAACACTATTCTCTTGCATAAATAGTGAGTTTATATTAGATACATCATGCTATGCCTTTGGAAAAGAATTTTGTATGGAATCGAAGGGTCAGAAGACACTGTTGTATAAAAAAAAAATCTTTTTTTTTTTTTTAAATAGTGAAAATTTTACAAAAAGAGGCAGAGGATTGTTCTTTTAAAAAGAGACAGAGAATCAAATAGAGAGTAGGATAATAGAAACATGATTTTTTTAATGTTTTATGAAACCTCTCTATCTCAAATCATGTGTCTATTTGAAGCAGTAAGTTCACATTCTTCCAAAGGAAAACAAAGGATTGATTTCAATTACTTGGCAAGAGCAACAAACAAAGGTAAGCCTTACTATTGTGATAACATCTAATACTTGAATTTTTGTTTACGAAAATGAAGTTAATGACAGTAGATGGGTACATCAAATGGTTTTTAGACACTATCATTTCAAGAACAGAGCCCAAAGATTTTCAAATTGAACATTGGAGTAGGGAAACGGTTGAGAAAATTTTTCAATCGGGCTTAATAGGCTTTCTTCAAAAATTCAAAGTGAACAAGGAGGATACCACAAGAGATTTTATAAACAATTTCAAACAAGATGAAACTATGGTGGGTAGTTTATATCTTCCTTTAACTCCAGAATCTATTTCAGAAGCTTTACAGTTGCCATCATCGGGTGAAATATACCACAAGGGATTGCATTTCAAAGACAATGGTTGGACCTTCTTCTTGGATAAGAACATAAAGGGTTCTTTGATAGGTCAAAGGGGATTCCCAAGGAGTGGTTCAATGAACCTTACGTTGAGCTAGTTTTTAAATTCAAAAGTTTTTCACCTGTGATAATAGACATAGTGTAGCACACCTATATCATATTAGGTTACTACAACATATTAAAGGAGATATCAGGATCAATTTGCCCTACTTATTTCATAAAAATTTGATGAAGATGATTGAAAGTGTAAAATTTGAGACCAAACCCAAAGAAACCCAAATTTATCACCAAGGGAATCATAAAAATACTTTTGGATTACCAGCAGAAAGCTAAGGGAATGGTTTGGGAAAATTTCCTGATTGAAAATAATTTTGTAGAGAAAGTCACTGAAAACAAACTTAAACTAACGCAGGAAATAAGAAATATTGTGCATTCACCTCTCTATCCTAAAACTGGGTCAAAGAAATAGCAAGAAACAGTTATGGTAGAGAGGGAAATATCATTTTTGACCATTTCTAGGAGATAGAAAAAGTGGAATTCAACAGAACTAGAAGTGCAAGTCATAGAGACATCTCCTTTAACTAAACAAGAAAATGAAATCCTTGAGAGGTTTCAACAAGAATTTTATGAAAATATTTTAGACAGAGATTCTTATTTTGAAAATAATAAGGTTGAGATTCTTAGCATGATCAGAGAGTTAACTGATAACCTGGAGGTAAGCAAAATCATGGAGAGGCACCTGAAAGAAGCAAATGAAACCTATAAGACAACTAATGAAAATTTGGTTAAATAAAATGAGAATATAAGTGAAGAAATGGGAAAGTTGAAAACCAAAAACAATCTTCTTTATACACAAGCATTCAGGTGGCTTCAGGAGAAAATTTCCTGGAAGGCTAAATATGAGAAAGAGAAGGTCAAGACCTCAATTTACAAGGAAGAACAATGCAAAGATATGGATTCTCTTCTATATACAGCACAACAGGAAGTTTCAAGATCAGGAATGGGATCAACATCAGAGCTTAGGAGGTCCAAACGGAAAAAGCAAGCATGAGGACATGCTTGAACATCAGCTTGGGGGAGATGGTGGCCCTCGTTTTTTATCTCTTTTTGTTTATAAAATACATATTATTTTCCATAATATCCATCTATACACCATCATATCCACCTTATTTTTACCAAAAAATGCATATACAATTATTTAAATTATGTTTTTCAATTATTAGAAGTTTTTGTAAAAATTGAAATTTAAGTGCATTTTTGGACAACATCAGAAATTCCTGTAATGGCCTCATGGTTTGCATATTTGCAGGACACTTGGGCTCGATCTAGATATATTTCTAGAAGGCTTGGGAACTAATAATAAGTGTACACCTATTGGTACAGTCAAACCGAGCTTTAATAGGCCCGGTCAAAGGCGGTCAAACAGGACCTGTCTTTATGGAGGATCCCTTGAAACTAGGTCAAAATTCTTATTTTGTGGGATTTTCTAGATTTTGATGGTTCTGATGGATGAATTCGACTTGATTGGATAAGATAAGGATATTCATGAATATAGGAGATATTTTATATGAATTTGTTAGATACTTTATCTATTTAAGCCTCAAACTTTGAAGGCATTAATATGTAGAATTTGTATCACTTAACATTATTATTTCTAAGACTTTGGAGACATAATTGAAGATCTATTATATCATATTTGTTTCTATTATATCATATTTGTTTCTATTATATGCTGGTTGATTTAGTGTGCGAGGCAAAGGTGGAGGGCCCCCACACCAAGCTAAGTGCACTTCTTAGTTTATTTGTAGGTTCAATTTCTGAATTAGTTTGCTTATGCTTAATTTGATTATGCTGATTATTTATGAGTATTGATGAATCTAATGGTCATTCTTATGTTTCATATGAAAGGAAAAACAAATTTTTAAGTTAAACATTATTTCTATCTAATTAATATCTTCAGTTAGAATTCATTTTTTATGCTTTTACATGCTTTTCTGAATTCATGTTTCTAACAATAGCATTACTGATAAATGAATATATGATGAAGGACAACCAAGACCTCTTCAGTGAAGAGCCTCTTCAATTATTGCTTCATGTATCTTAATATATTGTTCAATTAGTAGTTTTTTTATTTCTAATTCATGGTAATCTTGTTAGAGAAGGACAAACAAATCTCTTAAGTTAGGAGATCCTTTTGTTTCTCATTGCACACTTGAATTTAGAAATTGTTTAAGTTATATTTATATTTGTAATACGCATTTCCCTAATGATTGATAAACCCTCTTCTAAATTGATCATAACTGAAACCCATATAATTTGGGGATGCTTCTAAGTTCCACTAGCTCGGATTGATAATAAATACTTGTGCTAGTTTACATAGTAAATTGACCCAACAAAGGGATAATTTTCTCCAACTGGAGGGACTCTTGTAGCTTTGCGGGGAGTTACCAAGTATCTAAAATTGAGGTTTAGAGGCACTATTCAGGGGTAGAGAGTATCGGCGTTGATAGACAGTGGGGCTACCCACAACTTTATTAATACTCAGTTAGTGCAGAGGAGAGGCATTCACATGGATGATTTTAAGGGCTTCTCAGTCTTGGTTCCAGGAGCTAGAACCATGCAGTGTGCCAAGTATGTTTTGGCATGAACTATCACTTTTGGGACCTACACATTGACAGACCACTTCTTTGTGGTTGATATTCTAGACACCAATGTGATATTGGGTGTTCAGTGGTTGATCACCTTAGGGAAGGTTGGTGAGCCCTGGTATTGCACCAAGAGTGTTGCAACTCCCATGGGCTACCCTACTTTACTTTATCAAAGGTTCGTACAAACTTGGAGGTGACAGTGCTATATACACAAAAAATGCATTATGTTCATGTCAACCTCTTCTTATTTATGAAAGGGTGCTATTTCTAAGGGTTCTCAGTGAAGTCTGTCACACTTCAATGAAACTAAACTAAGTTGCAGAAAGGAAATGACAAAAAGGAAACTAAATTAAATTGTTGAAAATAAATGACAGGAAGGAAACTAAAATAAATTGTAGAAAGGAAATGATAGAAAAGAAACTAAACTAAATTGCATTGAGCTGGCCAAATGGCTAAACACACTCTACTTATCCTATGATCTATCTACCATGCTTCTAACCATGCAGTTATTCATGATCTAATTCTAACTAAAAAAGTGTTGATTACAGTTCGGAGGAAAAAGGGCTAAAGGTGCTCATGGAAGGCTTAAACGCATGAAACAAGGCTTAGAGAAGTGAAAAGGTCTTTGGACTTTATTAAAGCACATAATATCACAAAAATTCTTTAGAGTGGGAGGCTTTGGAAAGTGCAATGGTGGAATTGCGATGGAGGGATGGCAGTGTGATGTGCGACATGCGATATCGCAATGTCGCCAAGTTGAAGGAGAAGCGGGAGTGAAGTCGGGAGCAAATGTGAAGTGTGAAATGTAATACCAAATGTGATGCAAAATGTGATTGCAATGTTGTGGTGTGATTGTTGTGTTTCGCAATCAGGATTTAGGGGCGGAAGGTACTAAGTAAGTTGCAGGGCCGAAATGCGATAATGCGAAATGCGAGAATTACGATAAGGCTAGAATTCCGAAATGCGAAATGCAATGATTTTGAAATGTGAAAAGGCGATCAGTTAGATGATGTGGTGGTAGGGCAGGTGGAAGAGCGCTTTAATAATATCACAATCGACAGAAAGGAGCGGTAAGTGTTAACGAAGGCCAACAGGAATTGTGAAGTGCAATAAAGTGAAGGGATTTTTAGAAAAATGCGGAGTAAGGTTCTTTCAAAGGAATGAGGAGCAAAGGAGAAAGGAGGGAAAAGGGAATATCACAATCGAGGTCTAGAAGCGAAAGCTGTTAACAAGGACCAAATGGGAAATGTGATTGTGAAAAGGAGAAATGGTAAGTCCAAAGGGAAAAAATGAGGTTTCTAATGTTTTTGACTTTTTTTAATAAAAGAGCGGCAAAGGGAAGTAGAAAGGGATATCTCATTCGGGCTTGGAATGAGAGAGTGTCAACAAAGATCACAAGTGATTTGTGATTTGCGATGGAGCGAGGTACGACAAGAAGTAGTTTTGAGGAGAAAGGGTGGAGGTCTAATTCTAATGCTTTTCAAGCGTTTTGGGAATGAAAAGGGGCGACGGATGCAAATAAAACAAAAAGGATGGAAATGGAGGCACAAAAGCAGTGCTCAAGCATGAAAATAGAGCTGGGAAATGAAGCGGGATGGCTTGATGATCTTCCTGGGGATTTTGATGCTTATTCCTACAAAAAAAAGCTACAGATTTATGCACATAAAAATAGACAAAAGGCATGATAAAAATAGTGAATAGAAAGCCTTTTTTTTCCTGTGGGAAGGTCAACCCCGCTCGAATTCTATTGATAGAGTTGAGAGGGGAAGACTGCCTCACAGTTTTATAGATTTTATCAACTATTCTAAAACACATATAAGTAGATTAAATCTACAGCGGAAACTATAATAGCAATGAAAATACCATAAATAAAACTAGCTAAATAACAGAAAGGAAAGGATGACAACGACAAAGAAGCTGAGGCACATGGGTTGGGCCCTAACCCATGAGCCCAACTCTCTAGAACTAAATCAGTAAAATGGAGTATGTCTGCTCATTTCAGGAAGAAAATAGCCTTGTTACATTTTTGAAAGTCTAATCACTGAGTACAATAAAAATCTTAATAGCTTGCAGCAAAATTCCCAAAATGGAATCGAATAATCGACTAACTCTTACTAGCTCTAGCTCTGCTCTATTTATTCTACAGGGCTGCTACCAACAGCTCCCTAGAAAATAGTGATTGAGTCCACTTTACTCCTAGTAAACAAAGATCGAGTGCACTTGGTATTGAGTCGCTTGACTGCCTTTGGAATTCGAATTTCTGGAGGGGATCTCATGAGGATCCTTTGGCTGCCTTTGAGAGTTAATGAGGGTGGACAACCCCCTTGAATCTCTCTAAGATTTCTCCCTAATTTCCTGATATTGTGCTCATTTATTCTCCAATCTTGATCTTCTAGTGGCAGGGAGAAAGTCCCTAAATCATCTCCTTCTCCAAATATGCATAATCTGCCAAATATTCTCACAATATTCTACAAAAATAACCAATATTAGGCACAAATATGCAATTACCTTTAAACCTTCCTAAGAAAATAATGAATCATAAGAAAACATTATTAAGTGCAGAAGGATATATATATATATATATATATATATATATATATATATATATATATCTATATATATATATATATATATATATATATATATATATATCTGTGTGTGTGTGTGTGTGTGCATAAGGAAGGTAGATGGGCTTAAGAAAGGTTAGATGGGCCTTATTTTATGTCTAATTTAGAGGCCCATCATCACCCCCTACTGAAATTGTTGCTCATCCTCTGAGCAACTTATTCATCCTCCTTGCCTTATGGGTTTTCCTACATGCTGGCTTATTTCATTTTCTGTTTATTGGCCCATGCGTTGGTCCTCCTGCTAGTCTTCTTGCTATTATTCTTGCATTTCTTCTTGCAGGTGCTTCATGGAGGTCCTAAGATGCCTTAAGAAAATCTATTTTGCATGCCAAGAGGTGGTGGATCCACCTTTTATTTGACTTTTTCTTTTTTTGTTCTCTCTTATTTATTTATTTATTGCATGAAAAGTAAACTCACAGTTCTTTTTTTTGTGAACAGAGTTCACCCTTGGTTATATGTTGGCACTCTTTTCCTTCTATTACAATGAACTGCTTACTACCCACTTTCTCAAGTCCTTTTTACTTTTGTCTTGTTCCTTTTCCTGGTGGAAAAAGTGAGTCTAGTTTCTAGATAAGGCTGAGGTTGCTCCGCTACTGAATTTGGTGGTATAAAAAAACTTTCATTCTCACAATTTTTAATGTTTTATTAAGCTAAAATAGATTTGAAGGGTTAGATGATTGCATACTTGAGCCTTACCATTGATTTGTTTTTGCAGGTGATATTGAAGCTGTTGATTATGGCTGTTGAAGTTGCCTTCGGTGGTTCTAAATCTGCATGTGATAATCTACTTGAGGTCCTTTTGGAGCTTCTGAGAACAGGAAGAGGAATTCCAAGTTTGACTACCTTTAACTAGGGTGTTGACCGAATTTTATTTTTTTTCCAACTTGCTGTTTTCCAGCTTGCAAAGGTTGGAGAGAACCTGCATTCATTAGAGAGAGATACATGGAGAAATGCATATATATATATATATATATATATATATATATATATATATATATATATATATGAGGCCTACTAACTGCCTCTTTGATGTTTTCCACTAGTAGGTATGCCTAGGCACCTCAAAGGAGCTTTTCACCTAGGATATTTTATTTTTCTCTTTTTTTCCCAACCCAATGATCACCTCATGGAGGTTTTCAATCAGTGGGCCAATCTCAGACACCTCAAAAGAGGTTTTCACCATAGATTTTATTATTTCCCTTTTATTCTTTTCTTTTTCTTTTTCACTTTCCTACTCTACTTGAAAAAAAACCTTTTTCAAGTATAGGAATACTTCCAATGGAGCCATGTACACATCAAGATGATAGATAAAATCATGTGCACACTTGGAATACATGCTTTGACATGTACCTGAATATGAGAGATGAATTTATTTGACTAGGATTGTATCAAGTACTGTTGGAGAAGAGTGTGTTGTTGCATTTTAATGACTATTTGGAACCAATATATGTCAATATAGTTGCGATTCCCCTGGTTCACTTGCTGATTTGGATCACCTTGGATGTCCTATTCTATTATGGAAGTCAAATCTTCCTCTTTTTGCTGATTTCTCTCATGAAAATATGGAGGAAATGTTGGTAAACTTGAGGGAACTTTCTCAACATATGATTCTGATTTCTGCTCTTCATCAAGTGCAACCCTTGATCTTTTGATCTCCTCATTTGGATCTTATTCTTCTTGATTTTGTCCTTCAATGACATTAATAAAATCTCTTCTTTGCAATACCTTTCTTGAACTAAGATGCAGACCATTTAGATCAAGAGGATATGTTTGGTAGTGTTGTACCTCGGCATTGTAAGTGAGCTGAGATACTTCATTGTATGGTTTTGGAAATGGTGGTATAGGTAGTTGAGTGGGGGTAGATATATGAGATGGATGTGGTTGGGGTTGTGGTTGTGGTGGAGGTGGATGGTAGGGAAAGCATGGAGTCGAGTATGGGGGATATTGAGGGAAATATTGAGGATGTTGAGGATTTTCCCAATAAGCACCTTGCCAACCATGTTGCTAAGATTGGTTTTGGGGTTGAGATGGCCAAGGTTGCCAAGGAGGGAGTGTGTCCCAATTAGTTTGAGATGGATGTGAATAAGCTTGAAATTGTGAAGTAGGTCCTTGCATCATATCAAGTTGACTAGGCTGCCAGGGTCTCCTTGGAGCTACATAACATAGCTTCTTTGGTGATTTCCTTGCTCCATTGTCTTTCTGGAAAACTTCTTTAAACCAGGGGAATTATGAACAACATTTAGTAGCATATGATTCTACATGGATAAAAAAAATATCAGCATCTTCTTTTTGCTCATTTTGTATTCTTAACATTTCTACTTGTTCACTTAGATTGCTAAGCATTTCTGTTTTAAATTTGTCAAGAAAATTTCCAAGTTCATCTTGCCTTACCAATGTTGATGCTGACTTACTTACTCTTTCCCTTCCTCTTGATATGTGCTTGCATGTTTCACAAATTTCTTCAAATCACAATTGATATACATCTCCTTTACTCATGAGATTAAGGATATCAATCCACTCATCACTAATTGTTATAAGTAAGAGGGTTTTTAGTGTGTCAAATCCTAAATGATGCAATTTTTCCCTCTTAATATTATACATGAACCCCTCTATTAGATCCTCAAGGCTCTCATCTTCTTCTTGGCTCATTCTAAAAATTTCTTCTCTAAGATCGTGATCTTTGTATTTTTCTATAAATATATTTTTCATATCATTCCATGATCTTATTGAATTAGTACCTAGTCTCATGAACCATTTAAGAGCTCTATCCTTCAATGTTGCAGGTAACAATCTCATTTTTTGAGTGTGTGATAAATATCCATAAGACCTACAAAGTATCTAAAATTCAAAGAGAAATGTTTCTGGATGCTATGTCCTCATACCATGGAAGTTGGGAAGGAAAGATGGAGGAATTTTCTTCATATGTACACTAATGTCCATATCTTGAATGGGAAACCCAATAAGATCTTCTTCATTGTCATCATATCCATCCATCTCTTCTACCTTCAAAATTTTATGGTGATGTGGTTCTTACTGCACCATGTGGTCAAGTGGGGGGGTTGGTATTAGAGAAGTATTAAAAAATAAAAAAAAATCCGAGTATCCCTACTCCTATGAGGCATGAAAATCAGATATTTTTGTATTTTTTTTAATATTTCTGAAATGGCATTAAAAGAAGAAAATCAGAAAATAATGCTAAAAACAAAATCAAAGCATCTACTAGACACCTCCCTAGAAACGACGCCAAAAAGTTTTGAGCCCTGGTATTTCACCAAGAGTGCTGCAACTCCTAGGGGTTGCCCTACTTTACTTTATCAACCCAGGGTTCGTACAAACTTGGAGCTGACAGTGCTATATAGACAGCATATGCATTATGTCCATGTCATCCTCTTCTACTTTACGAAAGGGTGTTATTTCTAAGGGTTATCCATGAAGTCTGTCACACTTCAATGAAACTAAACTAAGTTGCAAAAAGGAAATGACAGAAAGGAAACTAAATTAAATTGCTGAAAATAAATGACAAGAAGGAAACTAAACTAAATTGTAGAAAGGAAATGACAAAAAAAAAACTAAACTAAATTGCATTGAGCTGGCCAAATGGCTAAACACACTCTACTTATCCTATGATCTATCTACCATGCTTCTAACCATGCAGCTATTCATCATCTAATTCTAACTGAAAAAGTGTTGATTGTAGTTCGGAGGAAAAATGGCTAAAGGTGCTCATGGAAGGCTTAAACGCATGAAACAAGGCTTAGAGGAGTGAAAAATGTGTTTGGAATTTATTAAAGCGCATAATATCGCAAAAATTATTTGGAGTGGGAGGCTTTGGAAAGCGCGATGGCGGAATTGCGATGGAGGGTTGGCAGTGAAATATGCGATATATGATATTGCAATATCGCAATATCGCAAGGCTGGAGGAGAAGCGGGAGCGCAGTTGGGAGGATATTCGATACCAAATGCGATGCAAAATTTGATTGCGATGTTGTGGTGCGATTGCGATATTTCGCAATCGGGGTTTAGGGGCGGAAGGTAGTAAGTGAGGTGCGGGGTGGAAATGCGATAATGCGAAATGCGAGAATTGTGATAAGGCTAGAATTGCGAAATGCGAAATGTGATGATTGTGAAATGAGAAAAGGCAATCAGTCAGATGATTTGGTGGTAGGACAGGTTCCAGAGTGCTTTAATAATATTGCAATCAGTAGAAAGGAACGGTAAGTGTTAACGAAGGCCAACAAGAATTGTGAAGTGCGATAAAGTGAAGGGATTTTCAAAAAAAGGCGAAGTAAGGTTATTTCAAAGGTTTTTGACATAGAAATGAGGAGCGAAGGAGAAAGGAGGAAAAAAGGAATATCTCAATCAGGTTCTGGAAGTGGAAGGTGTTAACAAGGACCAAATGGGAAATGTGATTGCAAAAAGGAGCGATGGTAAGTCCAAAGGGAAAAAATGTGGTTTCTAATTTTTTTTACTATTTTTAATAAAAGAGCATCAAAGGGAATTAGAAAGAGATATCGCATTCGGGCTTGCAATGAGAGAGCATTAGCAAATATCACAAGAGATTTGTGATTTTCGATGCAGCAAGGTACAACGAGTGGGAGTTTTGAGGAGAAATGGTGGAGGTCTAATTCTAATGCTTTTCAACAATTTTGGGAATGAAAATGGGCGATGGATGCAAATAAGAGAAAAAGGAGGGAAATGGAGGCACAATAGCAGTACTCAGGCGTGAAAACAGAGCTGAAAAATGAAGTAGGATGGCTTGATGATCTTCCTGGGGATTTTGATGCTTATTCCTACAAAAAAAGCTGTAGATTTATGCACAGAAAAATAGACAAAAGGCAGGATAAAAATAGTGAACAAAAAGCATCTTTTTGCATGTGGGAAGCTCAACCTCGCTCGAATTCTATTGACATAGATGAGAGGAGAAGACTGCCTCACAGTTTTATAGATTTTATCATCTATTCTACAACGCAGATAAACGGATTAAATATACACTAGCAACTATAATAGCAATGAAAATATCAAAAATAAAACTAGCTAAATAACATAAAGGAAAGGATGACAAAGACAGAGAAGTTGAGGCACATGGGTTGGGCCTTAACCCACGAGCCCAACTCTCTAGAACTAAATTAGTAAAATGGATTTTGTCTGCTTATTTCAAGAAGAAAATAGCCTTGTTACATTTTTGAAATTCTAATCACTGAGTACAATAAAAAGCTTAATATCTTGCAGCAAAATTCCCAAAATGGAATCGAAGAATCGACTAACTCTTCCTAGCTCTAGCTCTGCTCTATTTATTCTACAGGGCTGCTACCAACAACTCCCTAGAAAATAGTGATTGAGTCCACTTCACTCCCAGTAAGAAGATATTGAGTGCACTTGGTCTTGAGTCACTTGGTTGCCTCTAGAATTCGAATTGTTGGAGGGGATCTCATGAGGATCCTTTGGCTACCTTTGAGAGTTAAGGAGGGTGGAAAATCCCCTTGAATCTCTCCAAGATTTCTCCCTAATTTCCTGATATTGTGCTCATTTATTCTCCAATTTTTATCTTCCAATGGTAGGGAGGAAGTCCCTAAATCATCTCCTTCTCCAAATCTGCATAATCTGCCAAATATTCTCACAATATTCTACAAAAATAACCAATATTAGGCACAAATATGCAATTACCTTTAAACCTTCCTAATAAAATATTGAAGCATAAGAAAACATTATTAAGTGCAGAAAGAGAGATTTAATATATATATTCATGTGCAAAAGGAAGGTAGATGGGCTTAAGAAAGGTTAGATGAGCCTTATTTTATGTGTAATTTAGAGGCCCATAAAAGGTCACCACAGAATGGGAAGCCTTGGAGATGGAATGGACAGATAAGGGGAGTGGTAAGCACCAGAATATTAGGGGCATGCACACCTATCCACTCGAGATTGTCTCAGCACATAGGATAGAGGTTTATTTGTGTAGAGGAGACATAGAGTGGGTAGTGGAATTGCATATGTCGGAGGCAAGAGGAAAGGGTGCACCAGTACACCCAGATGTGCAGTCTATTCTAGACTATTATTCTACAGTATTTAGAGATATCCCACCAGGGAGGCCACCTAACTGAGGATTTGAGCACACTATTGAGGTAGAGCAGGGGATCCAAGCAGTGATCACCACACCCTATAGGCATCCCAAATCCTATAGGGATGAGATTGAAAAATCCATTCAGGAGCTCTTGGCTTTAGGACATATCTGACCCAACACTAGTCCTTTTTTTTCTTCTATGGTCCTGGTAAAGAAGAAGGATGGCACATTGAGGATGTGCATTGACTATAGAGCTTTGAAAAATAAAAAAATGAAGAATAAGTACCCAATCCCTAGGATCGATGAGCTGATGGATGAGCTAAGGGGATCCAAGTACTTTTCAAAGATTGATTTGAGGTCGGGATACCATCAAATCAGATTGAGGGATCAAGATATCCCCAAGACCGCATTCAGATGTCACTATGGCCATTTTGAGTTCTTGGTGATGCCCTTCGGGTTAACCAATGCACCGGAAACTTTTCAGTCTTACATGAACCACATTTTCCGTGGTCAACTGAGGAAGTTTTCGTTGGTTTTCTTTGATGACATTCTTATTTAAAACCTCACATTGGAGGAGAATTATCCTCATATTGAGACAGTATTGCACATTCTTGAAGAGAAGAAATTCTATACTAAGCTCTCCAAGTGTGAGTTTGGACTCATAAAGATGATTTATTTGGGCCACATCATTGGAGTGGATGGAGTGAGGGTTCATGAGGAGAAGATTTGTGCTATCAGATATTGGTCGGAGCCAAATAATGTCACAGAACTTCGGGGGTTTGCAGGCATCTGTACCTACTACCAGAAGTTTGTTAAAGGGTTTTCTCAACTAACAACACCACTTATTGATTTGACCAAGAAGGGAGCCTTTAGTTGGACAGCCATAGCGCAGAGAGCCTTTGATAGGCTCAAGGAGGTGATGAGCAGTTGCCCAGTGTTGGTTTTACTGGATTTTACCCAGCCCTTTTTGTTGTAATGTGATGCTTCATGGGAGGGCATTGGAGCAGTCTTGATGCAAGGGGGTCACCACATACCTTTTGAGAGTCGTAAGTTACTTCCTCATGAGAGGTTATACTCTATATATGATAACGAAATGCTTTCTATCATGCATGCATTAGCCAAATTCTAAAAAAATTTGGTGGGCAATAGATTCCGAGTGAGAACTGATCACAATATTCTTCGGTTCTTTCTTGAGCATAAGAAACTACAGAAGAGGTAGCAGAAATGGGTGAGCAAGATCCAAGCATATGACTTTGACATATGTCAAAGGGAAGATCAATGCAGTATCAGATTCCCTATCACGGAGACCAACAACGTTGCCTTTGATGAGTGTGGATACAGATTGGAAGGCCCAGTTGTTGGTGGAGTATTCCAAAGACCGCTTTGCATGTGAGATCCTAGATGGACAGGTGACCGATGAGAGGTTTAGAGTGATGTATGAGGTCATCTATTACCGAGACCGGATCTTCTTGACTAGAGATTCTAGACTCAAGGGGAAGACTTTGCAAGCAGCACATGATTCACCACTTTCCGGTCATCAGGGATTCACCAAGACATATTGGGCCATTCGGGAGAGATTCTCATGCAAGGGTCTCAAGGAGAATGTGCTCCATCACATCAGGGGGCGGGTAGTTTTCCAGCAGAACAAAGGAGAGAGCAACCATCCTACAGGATTGTTGCAGCCACTCCCTATTTCGAAAGGAAAATGGGAGAGTATTTCCATGGACTTCATCACAGGTCTACCTACAGTACAAGGTAAGGATTGTATATTTGTAGTTGTTGATAGACTAACAAAGTATTCACATTTCTTTGCTATTTCTGAACGATATAATGCTTCACAGGTGGCAAAGATATTCTTTAGAGATGTCTTTAGACTCCATGGTCTTCCAAAGACCATAGTCAGTGATCGGGATAACCACTTCATGGGTGGATTTTGGCAGGAGCTTTTTTGGTTAGTGGGTACCAATTTGACACCCAGTACCAGTTATCACCCTCAGACTGATGGAGAGACAGAGATAGTACACAAGTGGCTGGAAGGCCACTTGCAAAACTATGTTTTGGGGTAGAAAAGAGCATGGTTGCGTTGGCTCCATTTGGGGGAGTGTTGCTACAACATAAATTTTCACATGTCCATCGGCATGTCTCCATTTTGGGCTCTTTATGGGTATTTGTGTACCTTAAGAGACAATCCCTTAGTTGTGATAAGGAATCAATGCTTAAGCCATTTATATGGTTATGTCACAAAATTATTTGCCTCTGTTTAATGACCCTCAAGTATTTATCATTAAACCCTCAAATATCAAATATAATGAACATCTCACAATGTTGTCTTTTGCTTATGTTGAATGAAATGACCAGAAGAAAATGAAAGAAGGAAGTCCAAACTGATATGCCGTTACCCAGAATATATCATCTCAAACCCCAGAAGAATTATGGGAAAGAAACAGTTAAAACGAAGGAGCGCCAATTAAGGATTTTAAATATTGCTTACATAAGTAAAAAGAGACCTGCTACTCATTACTTCGTTTTATTCAAAGATAGAAAACACAGAACGAAAACTTGAACACATATCAACATAAACATATTCTAGAAACTTGCTTCTCATTCATTAATCTTTGAAAACTTTGAGTAAAAAATTTATAGTCTGAAGGTCCAAAACTCGAAACCTTCCTTCTTCTGAATTATTACATTAAATACAATAAAAAGAAGTTCAAAACTGCTACAACTGATCCTAACTACCTCAACTCTTGATGATTTTTGAAGACTATATTTTACATACTCCCAAAAAGTCTTATTACATTTACATCATCTATGAAAGATTATAATAACATAAAAATTAACACCCTAATCTATGTGTTGAATGTGAACAGCTGACAATGTTGCTACATTTCCCAAATCAGCTTCTGATTTTTCTTTCTTCGAAGTTGATGGATCATTTGGAAAGTCTATTGTCCAGGCTCTGCACTCTTCCATATCTCTACTCTTGTCCTGGGTGAGTGTATCATATTGTGATACTCTAACCTAAAAGCAGTAATTCGGTTGTAAGTTTGTCTTTCTGTAAATAGAGTTTTTACCAACCACAGTAGCTGAAAATGTCTTTGAATAAAGTTGATCATCGTTGCCCCCTTGAGTACCTGAGTCTTTCATGTGTATTATCAACTTTGATTTTTGTTAATACCAGTAAGTTTTCATAAGAATCCCATGACAATAGACCTCCTCCTATATCCCAGCATGAAGGAAAACCTGCTCTTGTTAATTTGTCCAATGATTTATCAAACTGACTTACTGCTTCTTTGATTTTAATCAACCTCTTTAATGTGGCTTTCCTGTAATCATTCTTGACAATCATATTATTAATCTCTACTGCATATAAGATTCTATCCTTAATCTCATTTTCCTCCAATTCTTGGTATGTTTTGGAGTTAATTAAATCAATGAACCTTTTTGCCAAATAGCCCTATTGATTGTCTTCTGTCTATCTTCCATTACTTGTTCTTAAAATTCTCTGATAAGACTCCTTTCTTCTGCAACCACCATCAAGAAGTCCCAGATTGACTTCATTTCAGAAATGATATCATTCCAAATGATATCTTTTGCCTGTATTAAAGATATGTTCCCTTTCAATTTCTCTTTAAGGCTTTTGATCTCAGCATTGGCATTCTGACAGTCCATTTTGTATTTACTAGCTTCATTTTCTGCAGCTTGAATAATCTTCGATGTAGTCTCTAGGTTTGCTTGAGCCTTCTTCCGGTCTCTTTCCGCCATCTGCAATTCAGTATTCAACTGAGCAATCTGTGCTTGAGGATCCTCGTTACCTGAAGGGAAAACAAAAGTACAAGTATGACAATCAATATGATTTTGTAGTGATATTGTAGTTTGTTTTATTTTGGAGATTTCCTCCTCCTTTGGCATCATCTGTTGTAGCATCTTTTCTTTCTCGTTCTCTACCTCTGCAACCTCTGCAGCCATTGAATGCTCCCCTATAGGTAATTTTACCTTCTTATTCAAAGTAGATATCTCTGCTTCAACACTTTGTAGAAGCTTCTGCACTACAGTCCTATCATTAGGGTCCACCCCAATCTTTACTATGATCTTCTTTAGTTCCTCATTCTGAATGGTTAAAGCCCTAGAGTTGGATTTTTCTAACTTCAACTATTTAATGACTTTCCCAAGCATATTCTCTACTTTCGTTTCCATTGCATTAGTCTTTGTCAGGTCATTTGCAATAAATTGACCTATCTGCATACGTAAGTTCATCTTATCCAACAATGGGATTTTCTTCACATCTACAGTTATATTTACAGTATTGAAATTACTAGATGAACCAATTGACATGTCAGTAGGATGTGACAAGGAAATTCTGAATTGATCTTTCTCAAGATCCATGGCAGTCAAAAGCCTTGTTTGATCTGGAGCAATCTGATATTTAGCTTGGGCTTCCATGCTGACTTTCATCTTCTGATTCCTTTCTGCAATTTGGGCAAACATCTGTTTGATCAGAGGTACTTTTTCATGATAAGTCTCATGTCTTCTGGGTGAAGCAGGAACATTTTGTTCCTCTCCCAGCTGTAGAGAGTAACCAGGTTGAATATATGCATGTTCTTGATTAAACTTTGTCCTTTTCTCAGCTCCTTTTCCTCATCCTCTAAGTCAATTACTATTTCTTTACTTCTTTTATTAGAATTTTCTCAAATGATAGGAGTCTGAATATTTGAACCTATTGAACTCACCACACCTTTGCTAGCTATGTTTTCTAAATCTGGTATGCTTTCATGAATGAAAGCTGAATACCCATTCTCAATTCTTCTATTGGAAATTACACTGTGTGGGTCATAAGCCCAGCATTCCCCAGCAGCAAATGCATCTCATCTAGCATTTTAGTAACTTCTTCAAATGTCTGTCTCATATTAATAATGAAAGGGCCTATAGTCATGGCTAGTTTAAACATATGTCCCTTTTTCATAGGCACAAAATGAACTTGATCAACATTCAGACTTTGTCGAATGAACTCCAAGGAAAATAGCCTCATGGGAACAAATACTGGAAGTCTATAAGGCTCAACCCCCACTCCATATAACCTAATCTCTGAATAATCCTCAAACACAAACCAATCTCCAAACTTACATTTTGTTCCTAAATGCAAGAATTCTTGAGCTTTGGGTAAAACACAAGGGGGAGAAACTCCATTCAAAATCTTATATGCACTTAACATGAAATAACTGGAAAAATCAAATAGTCCATTTTCATTTTGTTCTCTCCTTACAATATCTGTCCATAAAACTATAGATTGCCTCTTCTTATTCATGTCCATGATATTCAGACCTAGATGCATAAATTCCTCCACATTTTGATATAAGAAAAAGTAAATGATTAATGAAGGAAATCTGAAAGAACCTGTTAATGATAAACTCATCAGCTGTGAATTTACTGCTTCCTGCCAATAAGATGGAATATCCAGCACCATTCCTGGCTTCATAATCATGGAAAACATCCCTAACATCGTTTTATCCACCATATTGTCATCATCTTTGCCTAGAATTTTAGCAATGCTACTCAGTACTGGCTGAATCTTAGTATCAAAAACCTCCATAGGAAAATCCTTGTTTTCAAGCTGAAATTGTTGTGTGTTGGGCTTTAGAAAATAAACAAGCTGATTGAAGTCTTCACCTGCAAGATTATCATAATATGCTACCAAAGATTCATCAGAAAATTGAACACATGACTTTGACTCAGGGTAACAAAGGGCTTGGCGGATTAACAGGGTAGACACTTGCAGAACATTCTCTCCCTGACAATTCATCACATAAAATTTGCAAGGATACATAACGGAAACCATCCAGGATATCAATTCAGGAAAATATGAGTTTTAGGGATACATGCAGACAGCAAACCAGACATGACCATGGCGGCATACACTGGAGAAGCTTTGTCATTCAAGAGGACTTTTTGGTAAAATGGAAGATGGACCAGGGAACAATTAGTGCCTTGGATATCCCTCTCGGTATCCATGAGAGGGATATGACTAGCAGAACCAGACAGAGATGAACGTTTGGCCATAATTCAGGACTACAACAACCAACAACTCGCAAGGTGGATAAATTTTAACAGAGTGACGGAAAACTGAACAGGACGCAACACAAATTACTCTCAAACATTAACTTAATCTGAAATGACTTTGAGAAAATGAAAATTTTGCTTAAATATATGGTGCGGCCTTTTAAATTAAATGTTGACATGACGCGCTAATGAACCGTTGAATTCTCCTAACGTGGAGGACAGCTGTGAACAACTCAGCGCCTTTCATCACTACGAGGGGTCTCGGGGTACGGAGAAATATTTTGGCTTATCCCCCCGCATTCAATCTCCACCGCACATATGTGTTTCCTCCACAGTCAACCTGGTCAACTGCGGAGGCACCCTTCTTTTTAATTAGTGCACTAGTTGTGCCCATGGGTTGAGTCCTACGATCGGAGTTTGAGCTTTCATCACATCCCGCTTGATATAATGATCGACCTTTAAGCTTTAAGTCGAGGACCCACTTCATAAGGTTCGAAATGTCTAAAATTTTGAACCTGCAGATCAGTGCCTTCACTTCGGGCATGGAGTCAAATGATGCTTGATGAAAAATATACAATGAGGAAAAATCAATATGTACAAATGATGAACCTGTTATCTTTAGTGCTGGAAATAATGTTTCAAATACTGCCCGTTCACAGGCTTTTCTACTACTTCCCCATAAAGGTTTTCCAGCATAAAAGTGTTATTTGATCTAACTTCAGTGATTTTATAAGGACCATACCATAGAGGATCAAATTTACCATGTTTTCCCTTCTCCTCTCTCCTGGTATCCCACCTTAGTACCAGATCTCCATTTTGGAATATAATCTCCTTTGCCTTTATGTCAAAAATGGACTTCATCTTCTCTTGATATGTGACCAAATTGTCTCTGACTTTATTTCTTCTTTCACTCAATTCTATTACCTTATTCAGCCTTCTTATCAATGCATTAGGTTCTTCTTGTGCTTCTTGAAGAAAAGAAATTACTGGTTTTTCTAACTGAGTGGGAAACAAAGCTTGAGTACCATATAATAACTCATAAGGGGACTTACCAGTGGATCTTCTATTAGTCATTCTTACTGCCCGGAGAGCAAATATCAACTTTGAATCCCAATTTTTCTGGTTTTCATTAATTGTTTTCTTCAGGATTTTGACCAATTTCTTGTTTTATGACTATGCTAATCCATTCCCTTGTGTATGATATGTTGTGGAATGAGACAATATCACATTATAAGTTTGACAGAAATTTATAAATCTTACTGAGTTGAATACTTGAGCATTGTCTGTGATGATTTTCACTGGACATCCAAACTTGCTGAAAATATTATCTTCCAAAAACTTCATTACTACCAAATCATTTTCTTTCCTGGTAGGAATTGCCTCTACCCATTTTTTTAAATAATCAGTGGCAGTCAGAATCCACTTAAACTGCCCACTTGATGGTGGATTAACTTCCCTAATAAAATCTAATCCCCATTGTCTGAAGGTTTCTTCAATAAAAACAGGAAGAAGAGGTAAAGGTGCTAACCTTTTATTTTCTGCAAATAATTGTCATTTCTGACAGCTTCTAACAACTCTGTATACATCAGCAAATAAAGAAGGCCAGTAGAAACCTGATTTAAGAATCTTATGAGCGGTTACTTTCCAACTGTAATGTCCTCCACACAAACATTCATGATACTCCTTGATCACTTCCATTGATTCTCCTTCTGTCAAACACAGCAACAAGACACCAGCAGGATCTTTCCAATATAATTTAACATCAATTATAACATAAGGTTGAGCTTTGAGTTTTAGGGCTTTGTATTTTGATCTATTGATTGAGGGAGGGCAAGAGAAAAAATAAAATAGTGAATAATATCTTTATACCAATCTGAGCAGAGAAATTTGTATTTGATTGCTGACTTTGTTTTAATCTGATTGGTCTCCTCAACCACTTCATCTAATGGTTCAAGAAAATTAATTCCTAGAGTTTTGAAATTAGATTCTGTTAGCAACTTAGCTAATCCCTGTCCTTTGACTAACTTAGTAGGCTTAGTTTCCAAATCATATTCTTGGATTTTGGCAATCGATTTTCCTCTTTTACCCTCTATATCACTCTAAACCAGCACATCTTTTACAGCAGAATTAGGTACATATGCTACTATTTGAGAATGAATTACATATATCCTAAAAGCTTTCAATGACTTTACTAAGGCATATACCTAATTTTCCAAGATGTTATATTTAAGCTCTGCATCTCTAAGGACTTTACTAAAAAATGCCATTGGTTTCTCCTTTCCTTCTTCATTCCTCTGTAACAACATAGCAGCAATAGTGGAAGGTGATGCAACTGAAAAAATTTGAAAAGGTTTCAAATAATCTGGACTAATAAAAAATGGAGCTTCTTGAAGAGCCTCTTTAATTATGGAAAAGGATTCTCTTGCATCTTTGTCCCATTTTACTTCAGTATTTTTCTTCAACATATTTGTTATTTTCCTGACAATCTCAGCATAATTTGGAACAAATCTTCTTAAAAAAATTATTTTCCCTAGGAATCTTTGAATATCTTTCTTACTTCTAGGTAAAAGAATTGTTTGTATAGCCTCAACCCTTGCTGGATCAATTTTCACACCTTGGTTTGAAACTATATGTCCCAACAACTTACCTTCCTCTAGAGCAAACAGGGATTTCTTAGGATTCAATGATAACCCAATTTTTTTGCACTTTAAGAAAGCCTTCTGCAAGTGCTCCAAATGTTCATCATCAGACTCTGAAAAAATAGTCACATCATCCAAATATATAACTACAAATTTATCCCCTACAAAAGCTATATCCATTGCCCTCTGGAAAGTAGCTCCTGCATTCATGAGACCAAATGGCATCCTGGCATACATGAATTTTCCCCAGGGTGTAGTGAAAGTTGTTTTATTCTGATCCTCTTTCTCAACTGCTACTTGGTTGTACCTAGAAAAACCACCAACCATGGAAAAACTATAAGCTCCAGTTACTTTCTGCAGGACATAGTCCATCTTTGGCAAAGGATAATTATCCTTCAAGGAGGCTCTGTTCAGATTTCTGAAATCTACACACAATATTATATCTCCATTTTTCTTCCTGACTGGAACTAGATTTGAAACCCACTCTGAATACCTGAGCGGAACTATGATTTTTGCTTGCAAAATTTTCTTCACCTCTTTCTCAATAGGAGCTAACAATAGTGGATTAATTTGTCTGAGCTTCTGCCTGTGTGGCTTAACCCCATCTTTCATGGTATTTTATGCTAAATAATATCTAAATCATAAGTCTTCAAATCTTCATATGACCATGCAAACACATCTATGATTTTTTTGAAGATTTGCATACCTTTCTTTATAATCTTTAGGAACTCCTTTGAAAAACTTGACTATTTTGGGCTCCTGCTGAGTTCCTAAATTACAATCCTCAATTTCTCCATCCTGAGATGCCTTCTTCTGATTCACTGCTACATCGTTAGCATCAAACAATGTTTCAAGAGGAACCAGGCCTTTGGGCAATGTATTATCTTTCAACTGAATTATTTTCTAGTCACCAATTATCTGCTTCAGGTTTCTAGGCACATCAATTTGATCAGCTTGATCAGTTTCTTGATCAATTTGATTGTCCTCAAAATTTCCAATCATTGTTAAAAATTGATTAACCTGCTCATCATCTTCAAAAACCTACCAGTACTTTACATTATAAGGGATTGAAGGCCTGTGTCTGATTTCAATTTCATATCTCAGTCTTGGATTAATAGGTGGCTTAAATGTGTTGGATGCAACTGCCAATGAGTCTGCCATTCTATTTTCTTCTCTTGGAATAAATTGAAGATTAAAGGCTTCAAAATAATTTTCAATTAGATCCCATGCCTCATTTCTATAGGATCTCAATCTAAGATGCTTAGTCTGACACCAATTATTAATCTGTCTTATTATTAACTCGGAATCACCAAAAATGGAAACATATTGTATTCCCATTTGTTTAGCTGTTTGCAAGCTCAAAATCAATGCTTCATACTCTGCCACATTATTATTTGATTCAAATTCCAGTTTGAAGGAAAAAGGCTAATGATTACCTTCAGGAGAAATAAAGATGAACCCAACTCATGTACCTTCTTTAGAATATGCTCCATCAAAATAACACTTCCAAATTTTATTTGAATGCAGCTCATTATGTACACTTGCTGAAGAGAGCTTCTTCTGTGAGTCTTCAACAAATTATGCATCTTCATGCAGCATAAAACAAGAGAGATCCTCCTTCTCTTGACCATAAATGGGAGAATTACCTGCCTCTTTCTTGGTCGTAGTTTTCATGAATCTAGTTTCTCTATATAACCTCCTTTCTTCTCCATTGAAAACAGGGATGATGGAATATGTGAAATCCAACTTTAAAACACCTCCAAGCTTTTCTCCCCAGGATCTGGACAAAAACATACCAAATCTAGCAAGAATATCTGCAACTACTACGTCCATCATGATACTCTTGGCTGGAATTTGGGCCAAGGAAACAACCATGTCTTTGATAAGACCTACACACTTCACTCTTTTTGAATCAAAGGAATAAAGGTCTCTATATGGCTTAGTGATTTGTAAATTTAGCTCTTTCATCACAGATAATGGCATAAGATTATGTGATGCACCAGAATCAAGCATACAATTATGTAGAATGAAATCATGCAAAAGTACTGATATATAAAAAGGTGGAATAGAAGATTCTACCTCTTCAACATGAGGGCCGAAAGTAACCACTGGTTTCTTTTCCTTCAAAATCAAAATATCACCCACTTCATCAGACTGAGACAGATTAATAAACTCAACAATTTCTTTCTTATAACCAGGTGTTTTAGCTAACTCAAGAAGAGGTACTTGAATTTTAACTTTTTCTAACTCCTTAGACAAACTGAAGGTTTGGTTTTGTTTAATCAACTTTTCAGGTTCTTCTTGATTTCTATTTGAATTTGCATGTTGGTCAAGAACAGTAACAATCTTCTCCAAAATATTTGAGTCATTAAACTTGTTTTGGGAAGCATCACCTTGATGCTTCTCTTTTTCTTTTACTGGATTCATGGGCTGCTTCCCCTTGTCTGATTGTTTTATTGAATTTTTCTGCTATGATGTCTCCATTGGAGAAGGGACTGACTCTGATTATTTTTCTTCATCATCATGAGTTCTCAACCTCTTTTTAGATCTCAATTCATACTTTTTATGCAAATCAACTTTCATAAAATCATTAAATTGTTTGCAATAGTCATCCATCTCTTCCTGATCAAATGAAATATCAGTTTCTTTACACTCTTCTTCACATTCTTCTTCTGCACCACCTTCCATGTAGATGGCAGAAATTTTCTCTTCATCTTCTTTCTGATCATCATCAGCAGACTGGGAAGGTGTTGCTTATATATATAAGGGTGCTTTAACTTGATCTTGATCTCTTCTTTCCCTCCGCAAAATATGCAAGGGTTGCTTTCTGAATTGGGGATTAAAAGCCCCTCTGTTTTGTTGTGTAGGTTTCTTGTTATCCAATTCCAACTTTACTAATTTGTTTGAAAAAATTTTAATGACCTTGGTCATGTCATCAATCCTTTGATCTTGAATTGACTCTTCCTTAGCTTTACCTTTATCTTGAACTAACTGCCTTTCTTGAGCTTTTCCAGCAGCATTCATATTTGCTTCAATCTCCAACGCATCCGTTTGGATTTGTTCAAGAGTAGGAGACCTTCTTTCTCTCAAAGTAAAAATAAAATATGATACAGATGCCCCATCAAAAACAATTCTTGATCCAATGGGAGGAGGTTTCATTTCTGCAAGCAAACTATTGTACAATTTATTGAATATTTTAATAAAATCACTCATATTTTCATCAGGTTTTTTCTTAATAGCATTAGATTCTGTCAAAGAACAACCATGGTCTCTCTTTTCACCCCATCTTTGGATGAATTGTATTTCTAACTCATCCCAATCATTAATTGAACCATTTGGTAACCCTTTAAACCATTTTCTTCCCTCTCAATTTAGGGACTGTACAAAAAGTCTCATTACTACATCTAGCTGTTCAACATTGAAATTCTCAGCAAAAGTGTAAAACAAAGGCAAGTGTTGTTCTGCAGTTATTTCATCTTCACCAGTAAACCTAGGAAGCAACTTAAGATATTCTTAAGGCATTGCATTCATTGGTTGAGGAATATTTTATGGTGCATATCTGTTCATCAAGAAAGCAGGGGCTGCCATGTTTATGCCCTGATTGACTGCTCCTTGAGTAGTGGGAATCTGTGTATCAGTTGTAGGTGTGGATGAATGGGGTGAAACAACTGATAAAAAAAGGGGTTGATAAACTAAATTCCAAAGAACTAACAACTTTATTAGGATGAGTTTCTATAAATGTGAAAGATACATATTCGAAAGACTGCTCTTCTAACCTTGGTTCTTGAAAGTGAATGGATGTAGACAAGGATTCTTGTTCCGAGAAAGTGAGTTTCCAGGAAATATCCTTGGATGAAAGAGTATGTGAACTACTGCCAGGTGAAGGAAATGTGGCATCAGGTGTAGAAAGGGTTTTTGATTTCTGGCTCTTTTAAGAAACCAACTTTTCTGGATTTGAAAGGGTAGGAACCTTCTGTTGAGAGGTATCAGACCTCGTATGTGGCCTCTTATAAGCCAAAATTAGAAAATGAAACACAAATTTTAATGTTTCCTCCTCTCTGAACAACCAAAGAAAATACAAATAAAACCCAGGGAAAAGACTTTGTTTCTTCGATCCCCGGCAACAGTGCCAAAAAATGTTGTACCTTAAGAGACAATCCCTTAGCTATGATAAGGAATCAGTTCTTAAGAAATTTATAAGATTATGTCACAAAATTATTTGTCTCTGTTTAAAGACCCTCAAGTATTTATCATTAAACCCTCAAATATCAAATATAATGAACATCTCACAATGTTGTATTTTGCTTATGTTGAATGAAATGACCAAAAGAAAATGAAAGAAGGAAGTCCAAATTGATATGCTCTTACCCAAAATATATCATCTCAAACCCTAGAAGAATTATAGGAAAGAAACAGTTAAAACGAAGGAGCGCCAATTAAGGATTTTAACTCTTTCTTAAATAAGTAAAAAGAGACATGTTGCTCATTACTTCGTTTTATTCAAAGATAGAAAACACAAAACGAAAAATTGAACACATATCAACACAAACATATTCCAAAAACTTGCTTCTCATTCATTAATCTTTGAAAACTTTGAGTACAAAAATTATAGTCTGAAGGTCCAAAACTCAGAACCTTCCTTCTTCTGAATTATTACATTAAATAAAATAAAAAGCAGTTCGAAACTGCTACAACTAATCCTAACTAGCTCAACTCTTGAGGATTTTTGAAGACTATCTTTTACATACTCCCAAAAAGTCTTATTACATTTACATCATCTGTGAAAGATTATAATAACATAAAAATTAACACCCTAATATATGTGTTGAATGTGAACAGCTGACGATGTTGTTGCATTTCCCAGATCAACTTCTGATTTGTCTTTCTTCGAAGTTGATGGATTCTTTGTCAAGTCTAATGTCCAGGCTCTGCACTTCTTCCATGTCTCTACTCTTATCTTGGGTGAGTGTATCAGATTGTGATACTCTAACCTGAAAGCAGTAATTCGGTTTTAAGTTGGTCTTTCTATAAATAGAATTTTTACCAGCCACAGTAGCTGAAAATTTCTCTGAAGAAAGTTGATCATCGTTGCCCCCTTGAGTACCTGAGTCTTTTCATGTGTATTATCAACTTTGATTTTTGTTAATACCAGTAAGTTTTCATAAGAATCCCATGACAATAGACCTCCTCCTATTTCCCAGCATGAAGGTAAACCTGCTCTTGTTAATTTGTCCAATGATTTATCAAACTGACTTACTGCTTCTTTGATTTCAATCAACCTATTTTCTGTGGCTTTCATGTAATCATTCTTGTCAATCATCTTATTAATCTCTACTGCATATAAGGTTCTATCCTTAATCTCATTTTCCTCCAATTCTTGGTCTGTTTTGGAGTTAATGAAATCAATGAACCTTTTTGCCCAAATAGCCCTATTGATTGTCTTCTGTCTATCTTCCATTACTTGTTCTTCAAATTCTCTGATAAGACTCCTTTCTTCTGCAACCACCATCAATAAGTACCAAATTGACTTCATTTCAGAAATGATATCATTCCAAAATGATATCCTTTGCCTGTATTAAAGATATGTTCCCTTTCAATTTCTCTTTAAGGCTTTTGATCTCAGCATTGGCATTCTGACAGTCCATTTTTTATTTACTAGCTTCATTTTCTGCAGCTTGAATAATCTTCGATACAGTCTCTAGGTCTGCTTGAGCCTTCTTCTGGTCTCTTTCCCCCATCTACAATTCAGTATTCAACTGAGCAATCTATGTTTGAGGATCTTCATTACCTGAAGGGAAAACAAAAGTACAAGTATGGCTATCAATATGATTTTGTAGTGATATTGCAGTTTGTTTTATTTTGGAGATTTCCTCCTCCTTTTGCATCAGCTGCTGTAGCAGCTTTTCTTTCTCATTCTCCACCTCTGCAAACTCTAAAACCATTGAATGCTCCCCTGTAGGTAATTTTAGCTTCTTCTTCAAAGTAGATATCTCTTCTTCAGCACTTTGTAGAAGTTTCTGCACTGCATTCCTATCATTAGGGTCCACCCCAATCTTTAATATGATCTTCTTTAGTTCCTCATTCTGAATGGTTAAAGCCCTAGAGTTGGCTTTTTCTAACTTCAATTGTTTAATGAATTTCCCAAGCATATTATCTACTTTCATTGCCATTGCATTAGTCTTTGTCAAGTCATTTACAATCAATTGACCTGTCTGCATATGTAAGTTCATCTTATCCAACAATGGGATTTTCTTCACATCTACAGTTATATTTACAGTATTGAAATTACTAGATGAACCAATTGACATGTCAGTAGGATGTGACAAGGCAATTCTGAATTGATATTTCTCAAGATCCATGGCAGTCAAAATCCTTGTTTGATCTAGAGCAATCTGATATTCAACTTGGGCTTGCATGCTGACTTTCATCTTCTGATTCCTTTCTTCAATTTGGGAAAACATCTGTATGATCAGAGGTACTTGTTCATGAGAAGTCTCATGTCTTCTGGGTGAAGCAGGAACATTTTTTTCCTCTCCCAGATGTAGAGAGAGTAACCAGGTTGATTATATGCATGTTCTTGATTAAACTTTGTCTTTTTCTCAGCTCCTTGTTCCTCATCCTCTAAGTCAATTACTGTTTCTTTACTTCTTTTACTAGAATTATCTGAAATGATTGGAGTCTGAATATTTGAACCCGTTGAACTCACCACACCTCTGTTAGCTATCTTTTCTAAATCTGGTCTGCTTTCATGAATGAAAGTTGAATACCCATTCTCAATTCTTCTATTGGAAATTACACTATGTGGGTCATAAGCCCAACTTTCCCCTAGCAAAAAATGCATCTCCTCCAGCATTTTTGTAACTTATTCAAATACATGTCTCATATTAACAATGAAAAGACCTACAGTCATGGCTAGTTTAAACATATGTCCCTTTTTCATGGGCACAAAATGAACTTGATCAACATTCAGACTTTGTTGAATGAACTCCAAGGAAAATAGCCTCATGGGAACAAATACTGGAAGTCTATAAGGCTCAACCCCTGATCCATATAACCTAATCTCTGAATAATCCTCAAACACAAACCAATCTCCAAACCTACATTTTTCTCCTAAATGCAAGAATTCTTGAGCTTTGGGTAAAAAACAAGGGGGAGAAACTCCATTCAAAATCTTATATGCACTTGACATGAAATAACTGGCAAAATCAAATAGTCCATTTTCATTTTGTTCTCTCCTCACTATATTTGTCTAGAAAACTACATATTTCCTCTTCTTATTCATGTCCATGATATTCAGACCTAGATGCATAAATTCCTCCACATTTTGATATAAGAACAAGAAAATGATTAATGAAGTAAATCTGAAAGAACTTGTTAATGCTAGACTCATCAGCTATGAATTTACTGCTTCCTGCCAATAGGATGGAATATCCAGCACCATTCCTGGCTTCATCATCATGGAAAATATTTCTAACATCGTTTTATCCACCATACTGTTATCATCTTTGCCCAAAATTTTAGCAATGATGCTCAGTACTGGCTGAATCTCAGTATCAAAAACCTCCATAGGAAAATCCTTGCTGTCGGGTTGAAATTGCTGCGTGTTGGGATTTAGAAAATAAACAAGATGATTGAAGTATTCACCTACAATATTATCATAATATGCTACCAAGGGTTCATTGGAAAATTAAACACATGACTCTGACTCGGGGTAACAAAGGGCTTGGCAAATTAATAGGGAAGACACTTGCAGAACATTCTCTCCTTGACAATTCATCACATAAAATTTTACAGGATACATAACGGAAACCATCCAAGATATCAATTCAGGAAAAAGATGAGTTTTATGGATACATGCAGACAGCAAACCAGACTTGACCATGGCGTCATACACTGGAGAAGCTTTGTCATTCAAGAGGACTTGTTGGTAAAATGGAAGATGGACCAGGGAAAAATTAGTGTCTTGGATATCCCTCTCGGTATCCATGAGAGTGATATGACTAGCAGAACCAGACAGAGATGAACGTTTGGCCATAATTCATGACTACGACAACCAACAACTCGCAAGGTGGCTAAATTTTATTAGGGTGACGGAAAAATGAACAAGACACAACACAAATTACTCTCAAACATTAACTTAATCCGGAATGACTTCGAGAAAATGAAAATTTTACTTAAATAGATGGTGCGGACTTTTAAATTAAATGCTGACATGACGCGCCAACGAACCGTTGAATTCTCCTGACATGGAGGACAGCTGTGAACAACTCAGCGCCTTTCGTCACTGCAAGGGGTCTCAAGGTATGGAGAAATATTTTGTCTTGTCCCCCCGCATTCAATCTCCACCGCACATCTATGTTTCCCCCGCAGTCAACCCGGTCAACTGCAGAGGCACCCTTCTTTTTAATTAGTGCGCTACTTGTGCCCGCGGGTTGAGTCCTTCGATCAGAGTACATCCCACTTGATATAATGATTGACCTTTAAGCTTTAAGTCGGGGACCCACTTCATAAGGTTCAAAATGTCTAAACTTTTGATTTTAATACAACGAAAAGAAATATTTTTATGCCAAAGTAATAAGATTATAATACTTTAACATATTTTTGACAATTTTCTATTTTTATATTTTCAGAGTCAAAAATAAAAGGATATTGCAAATGATCCACAACAGGTATGATGCTCTATCATTTTCTGATGTGATTTTTGGAGCAAGAAAGGATCCTAGAGCCAAGGAGTGGATCCAGAAGAGTTAGGATATACTCCGTTCCCTCAAGGAAAACATTACTACAGCCCAGAACCAACAGAAGTTGTATGCAAATCGTGGTCGGATAGAGAGGCAGTTTGAGGTTGATGATTTAGTATATCTCGGTCTTCAGCCTTACAGGCAGTATAAACTGAAGGAGAAGGGGGCTGAAAATATTAAGCCCCAGTTCTATGGGCCATACAGGGTGATCTGTCATGTTGGAGAGGAGCATATGAGTTGGACCTCCCCATTGGGAGTAAGATCCATAACATTTTTCATGTCTCATGCCTCAAGAAGGCCATTGGACAACATGTGGTTGCCACCATGGATCTCCCACCTATTCATGATGAGGGCCATCTGGTTTTACAACCAGAAGATATCTTGGACACTCGGGAGAGGCAACTAAGGAGCAGGGTGATTATAGAATATCTGATTCGATGGAGGAATATACCAAATGAGGATTCCACTTGGGATGGAAAGAAGATTTTGCAGCATCCGTCTTTACAGTTGCTTGAGGAAAAGAAACATTTTGGAGGGGAGGACTTTAATATTCCTAATTAGCTTTTAGCTAGTTGGAATAATAAAATTTTCTTTCATTCATAACTTAGATGAATAAGTAGGTAGAGATACCCTTAAATCTCTTTATTAGGAATAAAACTACTTCCAGTGTGAATGTGGATCAATGTAGCTAGCTGAAATAAAGCAACCCTTAGTGTGAATGGGGTCAATTCTTGTAGATGGGGTCAAGGTTGACCAAATCAATAGCACCGCCATAGAGAGAGTGGAGCTAGTGGAGGACAACGCAGTTATGGTGGAGGAGTGTTAGCATGGAAGTAACATCTTTAATGACTGGGGCCAGGGTGAGGAAGCTCACCAAGAATATAAGGAAGGGGATGACAGCCATAGAAGGAATTTTGATTATTGTTTATGTCTTGGTCTTTTATGACTTTCTGCACACTTTAGCTGTTTAGTGGATTTTTTTGTGTTGTTTAGCACAAGAGTGTTTCCGGGCGGAAATCCCACCCTCATCCTCAGGGGACTTTGAGTGCCCACTCAGGAGAGGTTCCTTTGTGCTTCATTCCACTATCTGGCATCAGGCCAAGCTTCAGCCATCTTCAGCAGTGCAGTCTCCTTCAAGAATTGCGCAAATCAGGAGGGCAACAGTAGTGGAGGGTTGAAAAACCCAGTTTGTGAGCTAGTTTCCTAGTGAAGGAGGCAACCCTTCACCCGGAAAGTTAGAGAGGAGAAGTTGCAACCATTTTCTTGTCATTTCAGCCATATACTAGCAGTGATTCAATGATACTGTGTTATTTAGCCCTAGGCCTACATTTTTCACATTTTTCACCTTTTGTAGTTATGGAAACTCATTCTGCGTTGTCTTGGAGTTGTGCTTGGGAGCTTAGATATTTATTCCCGACACATTTTGAGCATTAAATCAGCAGATCTAGCTATTTATATTTTCCAGTTGCAGTAACTCTCACTGGGACTGTGTTGTCTTGTTCTCCGGTATTTTTTATAGCAGCAACATTTCATGTTTGGGTGTATTTGAGCATTGGAGGCTTGTCTTGCCTATTTTGAGTGACTTGTTCCTCAACATATTGTACTTATTTGTTGTTGTGATACATAATATAATAGATGTGTGATTTTCTCATGTGTATTGTATTGATATTTACTGTAAATTCCAGTTTTATGTTCAATATTGTTGCTTTTCCTATTATGGAATATTACAGTTGCACAAGGATTTTTTTGAGCTAGGTCTCCTATAGCAGTATTGGAAGGCATAGTTCCATTTGAAATATTGGCTATTGAAACCTCACCAAGACCCTTTCAACATCATTATTTCCAAAGGATTGTTGGAACTAGACATAGCAAAGGAATGGGGTTATCTGAAAGAAGACACCCCAAATTCACTAGAAGATCAACTATTAGCTTCTAACCCCAACATTACTATAGATAGTGATAAATACAACACTACAACAATATGGATCTCTGTCAATGACGAGGAATCTATTTCAGATTTCAGAGAAAATTCAAGTAAAAAATTATTGCTATAAAGACCACTTCATAGATTTAGAAGCCTTTGATGATGAAGGCCCTAATTTACATTTTTTCACCAGTGTATAGACCACATACAGTGCTCAAACTATGATGATAGGGATGCACAACATTTTTCTCATTTTTGGCTAGACAAACAATCATGCAACAAATATGATAAAACCCTAAACACATCCTATCATAATCTATTTGGAGATGCTTTGAAACTTGAACACGCTTCTAAGGTTAGAGAAGTGTATTTTGATAAAAAAAAAGTGAGATAATATACAATAAGATAATTTTATATATCCAACGAATGACAATAAATAGGTCAACGAAACTGAAAGATACAACTAGTACAAGTACAATGTGGGAGTGCAAACACAACTCCTAGAAAATTCCAAAGCTAAATATAGGGTAAAATGAAGCAAAGAAGAATACAATATTAGGACATCCTTATAAACATGTATATAAATAGATCATGTAGAAGGCTAAGTGAGGGTAATAAAGTTATGGGCATTCATGGAAACACATTTGGCAGCTCAAAATTGCATTCTGAAGTTGAGCAAAACATAAATATAACACCTACGCTACATTTTGATGTCGATGATGAGTGTGGTAGAGATAAAGGGAGGTCTATTCATAAGACATATTGTGAAGTGAAAATAGTGGGATGATTCAGTCTAGCCAGTACTCATTTTGAGGCAGTGTTAATGACCACCCCGTTGAAGAAGAAAAAGAACAATTTCCTACAATTTTTTCGGCCTACTCGATTGGCTTACTACACTTGGACATTTCTCTTCATTTGATTCACCCTTGAAGCAATCTAGATTTATAAATGATTGATAGTGTGAGAAAATTTCTTGAATGCAGAGGAGGCATATCAACAGGAGGGTAGGAAACAACTTTCTACCAATCTTGCAATCACCCGAGAAGACTTAGCACATGATGACAGGGGTATCATGCCATGCCTTTTTTATACACTGGAAAATTGAAATTCAACCAAAATATGACAAAATATTGAGCGCATATGGAGATAATGGACCATACTATAGTTCTATTTTCTCTAAGAATGAGAGTAAATATAAACTCATTAATGAAGGGAAACTTTGAAGATCCCCTAAGGTTCAATAGACCAACACTCCTATATGTTATTTTGAATATGGTAGAAACTTCGACACCCATAATGATGTGCATATCCAATAAACATTACCTATTAAGTTTGAATAGAAAAATGCAAGATCCTATATTTTTTTCTCTCACAATCATTCTACATATGACATGGATTCTATTGAGGAAGAAAATAATGTTGATCATATCATCAAGTAGTTTTGTGAACCATATGAGAAAAATGTAGAAAGGTCAATTCGATTTGTTGAAGGCATCCTTATTGAATATTAATACTCTTGTCATATTGGAAGAACTAACCAATATCTAGGCATACAAGAGAACTTCTGCAAACCCATAATTGATTTACACAGTGAGCAGAATCATTTCCAGTTTTTTATCTTATTATTCATATTTATGATAATTGATCTTCAAAGGAGGTTGTTCTCCTAACTACAAATTATATTTGGGTAGATTTAATTTACCATACAAAACATCCCCCTATGAGCAACACTGATGTTAATGGCCAGCATAAAAATGTTCCTCTGTCTGATCCAGAAATGTTGGAAGTAGAGTTTCAATATTTCCTTCGAACATAATGACCCAAGGAGACCAAATATTTATAATAATGGAGAGCTAGATATAGATGTATCTCCCAACTCAAGGTAGAGTCTCAAAGGACCCAAAATATACCCTCTACACCAAATTGTTTTTTGGGTTGTTCCCTAGTATTAGAAATAAGTTAGAGTTTCTTCTATTTCCTCCTCAAGGCATTTTATGCAAATTGGTTCTAAGATTGAAGCCAAGCTACATAAGACCATTCAATTCTTTTCGTAGAAGGGAATTTCGTCCTCATTTTCTTTCTACTAATTACTCGACCCAAAAATATTGGGTAGAAAAAAGGAGAAACCAATTCCATATCTTGTACCCACTGTGGGAAGAAGAAATATGGCACCTATCATAGGAAGCTTTCCCATTCCAATGAGGAATGTCAAACATTTAAGCCAAAAGAGCTCCAAAAGGAAAAATACTTCCTTTATAAGAATTATTGAGAGGTTGGAGACTTAGAGGTTGATGTCAACAAATCCAACTACATTGAACCACACTTGATGCTAATGCCCAAAGATAGCCTTGCCAGCAACAAGGAAGCTATTTGTACATATAACTGTTAAATCAAGGAATAACTAGCATATATGGTCATTGATAATGGCAACCAAAATAACCTTTTCTTGCTTCAATTGGAAATTTAGGAACTCAAGTTACCAACCTCAATTCATACAAACTCACATTAGCTTGGGTGGGTCAGATATGCACATTAGCTTGTGCTAATCAGTTGACTAGATCAAACCGTTACTAAAAGATGGCAAGATTTTTCCCAATATCTTATATGTTCTTACAAACAAAGATAAGAACACTTACAAAAATACGATGATGATAACAAGTGTAACTAATTGCATAAGTGTAAGTAATATAAGTGGCATTTAAAAAATAAAAGGAATACTACAAAAGAGGAATGCCACAAATGCAGATATATTGTAGTACATAAATCCAAAATATAATGAAGTCAATTGTTGTAGAAATCAATGGGGTCATTGGTAGTTGTTTGTCTCCTAAACACAGGAGTTGCAATTAGATGTTTACAAATACACAGTGATACATTCCCACTTTCCACTTGTCACCTAGTATTATTATCATCTCTTCCTCCTTGGTTACAAGGAATTGTTCCCTAAATTAGCAAAATGGAAACCAGTATGTCTTCCATCACAAGGAAGCCACATGTTTGACATGAAATGGGTGGTTGTGATATTTATTTGGGTGATGAATGTGTAAGAACACTAGGAATTATCACCATGGTTTTCTTGGAATTATACATGAGTTTTCAAGAGAATGGCAATTCCTACATGCTAAAAGGTTCCAAAGCAACCATTAGAGAAATAATCAAGTACCATTGTATGGAAGAGCTTCTGAAAAAGGGCCATTGTTTTAAAATGGGGATATGTGAAATGTGAGGGAAGACATATTGGTTTCCATTTTTCTAATTGACTAGGTGAAAGACTCAACTATTTTGTGTACTTCCTCATGGTTGACATGCTACGGGTGTTTTTCATGGGACCATTGGGTCCATAAAAGAGGTTAGCCAAATTTTAGCCCAACATAATCAGTGTACCAAAAGAAATTTGTTAAGAGGGACCACAAGTAATGGTATGAGTTGGTCCACAAAAATAGAAAAATTAGTTATTGTAAAGTAACACCACAACAATCAATGTTTCACAAGTATTTTATTCAATGATATCTCTATAATACATTAGAATAGGATTGATTGTCCCTTATGTGTTTCGTATTACACATATGAAATGAAAGTGATTTTGGATGCCTTTCAGGCGGTCTGTGGGAAACGATATAGCTTAGTATTCAAGAGGGTAGGTAGAGCCCTCTTCTGCAGGCTCGAAAGGGAAGGAGAAATTTCCATAATCATGTTCACACTGAACAAAAATATTTGGCAGGTAATGAGCAATTAAAATCCTAGCAATAAGTAGCCAGCTAGTAACAAACGAAGCAAGTAACGATGTCGTAACGAAAAGCCAGCAAGCATTAATTTCATAATATTATCTTATCCCCCCTAGCAGTGTTCGAATTCCATTCTTCAAGAAGATAATTTCACTTTCAAATGTAAGTTAGTGATTCAAATTTGCGCTAGCCTTTATGTTGTCTCACTTTTGGGCGATCATTCAATACGATAATCATTCAACTCCTCTATATATCAAACAACTATCAGATCTTGTGAGATTATATTTGGATATGGATTACCGAGAAAAGAAGTCGGAAAGAGTTGTTCCCAATAGTCAATTCATTCTTCTTCCCATGATGTTCCTACTATTAATTAAAGAAGAAAGTAAGGGCCTTGACTCAAGCAATAAACCTATCCCTATTATTAAGTTGAGTAATGCTCTCTCCCTAAGGAATATCCTAGAGGTCATTGTATCACTCAACCTATTGATGGGTGTAGGGAGGTGGATCGTCCGACGGATAGGTCATTATCGATGGCTGGCAGGCAAGGATAAAAGTATGCTCAAATGAGATGTATGTTGATTTCATTATTACGCACATCATTAGAAAGTTAGGATATTAGTGTGAAAGAAGAGAGAGAGGCTAGTTATCTATCTATCATGAAGGAATAGAGTTATGTTGATTTCGTTATTACGTAAATAATGATATAATCATGAGATTAGTGCAAAAGAAGGGAGAGGCCAGTTATCCATCTATCATGAGCAGTGAAAGAAGAAAGGGATAGGATTTTATAGAGCCTTACCGATCACCCCTATATACAGAGTAAGAAATAAAAACGGGATAAAGGAGTGAAATTCCCTTACTATTATTATTGAAGCCCTTCCCTCTTGATTGTTTCAACATCGTACATTATTTATCCATTCGGATGTGTTCCCTTTCTACATAATAACTCGTATGTCACATGAAGGGATAAGAGCAGGCAGAAGCTCCATTAAATAAGAGGGTACATTGTTTCTTGATATTGAAACATGATTTAAATTCCTCCTCTGAAAGTAAAATATGCCAATTAATTTTATTTATAGTATCTATACATAATCATGACTCACCATTCAATTCAATGGGACGTGACTCACTTTTTTCCCACTTGGATTGATCGGTTGGAAAAACACTAAATTGATCCGATCAGTTTAGATCCATCAAAAGGAATACTGCATCTTGAATTTATCTATCCAATCTATTTATGTTCAGACTCATACCATTTTCTCCTCATAGCATAAATGACCTTACATCCATTGCAATACATGGTCCATATAGGTTCCTGAAACAACTTTTCTTTGTTCACTATTCTCTCGCATTCCAGATCTATTCTCACCAATCCAGAAGTCATTTCCTTTACCAGAGAATTTGTCAAAGTTGCAAGTTCTAGAAGCATCACAGGGCTGCGCCTCAGATATTCCTACACTACGAAATTCACATGCCCTCATATGTAACTGAGTAGGTTTCCAATCACATGGCTTCCAAGAGAGGCACTCGTCTCCTTATGGTGATCAGAATTCATACTGGGAAAAGAAGTGTAAGATGAAACAAGGACTGAATTAATAGCCCTAATTACACAACGTGTAATGTTGACAAACAAATTCTTCATTTGATTGGATAGAGTGTACCCATTAGGGGGTTTCTTAGGGAAATTATTTGGATGCCTATGATATGCTCAGAGTGCTCCCACTAAAATGGGATTTACTATGTTAAGCTTGCGGCTTAAGAACAATCATTATTTGTGGCTGGATAAGGAAATCCACTAATAAATATTGGTTGCGGAATGGGTTCCGAAGTAAGGATGAGAGAACGTGAGCGAACCGAGTATAGACTAAAATAAAGAAAACTCTCCTTCCTATACAGTGCCAGTAGATTCTGTTGAATCTCAAGTTCTGCTAAAGTCACAACCTATTGAATTTTTATTTTATTTTATTTTGTGCATCAAATTGATTGACTTATGGTGCTAAATTTCAATTTCTTGCTTGGTTTTCCCATTATCAATGGAAACAAATGCCATCCAACAATATTCATACAATTCTACAACTTGTTGAAGTCTTAAACCAAAATAAAAGAAAAAGAATATCACGAAAATGCAACCCATAATAATGTTCATACAAATAGGTAAATAAAAAGAGTTTGTTGGAAAAGGTGGTCATATTTATCATGAGACCCCGCCCTCCACCCCCGCCCCCGCGCGCCCCACCCCCTTCACCAATTTTGGCCATTATTCATGACTCAGTAAATAGACTACTCTTAAAGTAAGAGCATAAGCATTAAATTAGTGTGAGCTTTGACTTCTTCTAGAGTTAAAATTACCATATTGTTATGTGAAAATTGACATTAGGCTTATTTCCCATTGTAACACTAATTTCACAAGGTTGATTGACTTGCAGTAAAAGCCAGAGGAAAGAGTAGTCAATATAAAACATATCATCAAACAAATATCCAATTTTGATTTTATGAGTTCTCGTTTGGAGATGCAACTTGAAGTCCCGTCAAGCAAACTCCCTCCCTGGTATAAAACATAGAACACTACAAAATTTTGGCTAACATACATTGCAGCTTGCTAGCAGAATGTTGAGATAGTAAGTCTTAATTCAAAATCCAAATTTAAACCCTCCCAATTTTGGATCAGTAACACACTCCCAAAAGGACGCATATTTCTTTCTTGTTTTCTTCTCTTCCTATTTGTGTTTTAGCTCTTCAATGGAACCCAGATTAAGAGTCTCATATGTTGTTCTAAATTTGTTATACAAATTGACTCAGTCTGTTGTCTCAGACACTAGTTCCTTTGAATTGGGCCTGCTTAGGAAATCCATAGCATTCAACAAATTTCTCCTTCTAACATAATTTTTTGTTATGCCTATGGAATCCTCCAGATTGATGACTAAATGCCACCATCCATTAGGCACAAAAATCACCACCCCATCCCTACAAATGCATTCAATGGGCCTCTTCTTTCGCTGCTTAGTTTGTCCATAGAAATTCATGAACCACTCGATTATCGACATCGAAGACACAATCTTAGCACCATCTGGGATAAACAGATGGAGGGATCACATCTGGAGGAAATATTATCCATTTCTTAGAGCCCTTTATGACTACATTCCATGCAAAAGTGAAATTTGGGTTTATAAGAAACGAAGACCCTGATGTAGCTAGACCTACAATCAGCCACATGTAATTCGGTCTCTCCTTCCCAAGTAATGAAAACAAATCTTCTCTAAAATAAATAGGGACTTCAAAATTCGATGCCAGGACTGGCACTTTGTCTCCAAATTTAGGGTTGAATAGGTAAAGGGGGCGCTCTTTTTTGAAAAAAACAGCATAGACAAAGTAGTCTTTGAGCTTCATTTTGACAAGACCTACTGGTCAGCCCTGGTATTGCACCAAGAGTGTTGCAACTCCCAAGGGCTGCCCTACTTTACTTTATCAACCCAGGGTTCGTAAAAACTTTGAGGTAACAATGCTATATGCACATCAGATGCATTCTATTCATGTCATCCTCTTCTACTTTACGAAAGGGTGATATTTCTTAAATTATGAGAACAAATGGAAATTAAATTTCAAGAAGGAAATGATAGAAAGGAAACTGAACTAAATTGCTGGAAAGAAATGACAAGAATGAAGCTAATTGAATTTGCAGAAAACCAATAGCAGAAAAGAAACCAATTCTAAATCACACTTAACTTGGCCAAATGGCTAAATGCACTCTACTTATCCTATGATGTATCTACCATGCTTTTATCCATGAAACTAAAGTATCCATGACTTAATTATAACTAAAAAAATGGTTGATTTACAGCTTGGAGGGAAGAAAGGGGATAAAGTGGTGAATTGAGGGCTTAGCACATGAAACAGGGCTTAGAAATGGAAAGAAGGGGTTAAAACCTTATTAAAACTTATAATAGCATGAGAAATGAATTTGCAGTGGACAGAACTCAAAAGTGCGATGGCAGAGTGCGATGGAGGACAAAAGTTGCGATGTGTGATGTCGCAATCGCAACTTTTCAAGTTTAAATGGATAGCAATAAGGACTTAACGGAATAAACTAAATTCTGCGAAGTGCGAAGTGCAACGAGTGACGTGGTGGGTCATGAATAGCAATATCACAAGTTTAAATGGATAGTGGTAAGGACTTAACGGAATGAACTAAATTGTGCGAAGTGCGGGTTGCGATGCGGTAAAGGTTGCGGGCGGCGATCTACGATGTAGTAAGGTCTGCTGGATACGATTTGCGATAGGATAAGATTTGTGGGATGCGATTTGCAATAGGATAAGAACTGCGGGATGTGATTTGTGATAGGATAAAATCTGCGGGATACGATTTGTGATGGGTATGACGTGGCGATGAAAATAAAAAAGGAAAAGTTGCGATTTGCGATATGCGACATCACAATATCGCAATCACAAGAACGAGTAGTAAGCGTTAAAAGGTAAACGCTAAATGGTGTGAAGTGTGATTTTCTATTTCGTAAGATCGCAATTGCAAAGAACGAGCAGTAAGTGTTAATGGTAAAAGGTAAATGTTGTGATCTGCGCAGTAGCGGGAGACTCGAGGAGCAAAGGCAGAAGATTAGTTTCAATGTTTTTTCAAGCGTTTAGCGTTAAAAAGGTAAAGTAGTCGGGACCAATAAAAATACAAGAATAAGAAAGGTTGAATGGTTCTAAGTGTTTTTATGAATCAAAAGGTGGGCGTGGTAGCTGTGACGATAGAAAAAAAAAGGAGGAATGGAGGAGTAAAGGCAAGGTTCGGGAGCGTAACACAGAGATGAAAAGAAGATGGAAGATGAAGTTGGAGGTGCTGGAAAACTTCTCCTGGGCTATGTTGCTCATACCTACAATCAACCTACCTATTTATGCAAGAAATATAGACAATATGTTCATGAAAATACAGGCACTGATCTAATCTATTTCCACGAATTCATAAGCGAGAAAGCATTTTTGGTCTGTGGGGAAAGGTCTACCCTCCTCAAGCTCTATTGACAGAGATGAGGGGGGAGACTTGACCAAATTTTTTGGGGTTTTTCCTCTATTTTACTACGCATAAGAAATTAAAACTACAACAACAAAAAATTAAACAACAATGAAACTTATCAAAAGCAGATCTAACTTAAATGGAAGAATCAAAACTAGCTAAATGACAGAAAGGAAATGATAGGAACATCAGAGAAACTAAGGCACATGGATTGGGCCCTAACCCACGAGCCTAGCCCTCTGAAACTTAAATCAGTCAAATGAAACTAGTCTGATCATTTCATAAAATAATAACTGCATACATCTCTGAAATTTTGATCCCTAAATAAAACAAAAATCTCAATAGCTCACAACAATAGTTCTGAATGGAATCGAGACTAGAATAGACTAACCCTTCCTAGCTCTAGCTCTGCTCTATTTATTCTATAGGGCAGCTACCAACAACTCCCTAGAACATGGTGATTGAGTCCACTTAACTCTTAGTGAACAAGGATTGGGTGCACTCTTCTTTGAGTTTATTGGCTACCTTTGGAATTCGAATTGCTAGAGAGAATCCTTGGGGATCATTTAGTTTCTTTTGGAATTAGAATTACAAGAGATAATCTTTGGGATCCTTAGGCTGCCTTTGAGGGTGGAAAATCCTCCTATAATTCCTTATTTTTTTCTCCTCCTAGTCTTTATGATAAAATCCTTATCAAAATGATTAATAATTCATGATTTTCTGCACTCAACCTTATATTCGACACTCAAAGTATATTAACCTAAATCACCACCTATACTATCATCATAAAACCAAATAATAATAATAATGCAATAAAAAGATACCTAAGAAGGAGAAAAGGTGACTATTAACCCCTCCAAATATGTCTAATGATGGAGCTCATCACCTACAACAAATTCCACATCTCCAGCAACTTCACATAGGTAGCCTCTGTCCCACTTCATTAGGGGAATTTTGAGGTCTAAAATGGGCCTCCTAAGGAAATTATAAAATAATAGTGGAAATAATAAAATAATGTTTGATTACATCATCAAATTTTAGAGGAAAAAAATGAAAAACTATTTTTTCAACTCGTATTTTTAACTTAATTTTATGTTGATATGGTATTTTATGTTGCTATTTAAGGCTATTTTTTTTTAATTCAATTATTAGTAGGAAGTTAAATTTTAATGGGTCGATTTTATATTTTAGAGTAATTCTAGATTAGATTTTAACATTTTGTCAATTGTTATGGTATTTCATGTTGCTATTTAAGGTTTTTTTTTTCATTTAAGTGGAGGTCACTTGATATAGAGGTTATATATCTAAGGTTGTTGAAGGTTTAGAGAGTGATAATTTTGGGTGGAGAGTATCTTATTTTGAAAAATATCTTTATGGTACATCACATGAGAGTATAAAAGACATCCCTACGCAAGTATGTTCATATATACAGGGGAAAATGAGATAAGGTTTGACCACAAGGGGAATATACCTAATTTTATGAAGAATGTTATTAATAAACTCAAATAGTCATAGGTAGCCCATTATTTTTTTGGGAATAATGTTATTAATAAACTTCATGTAGTTGTAGGTTGCTCAAAAATGCCCTATTAGAAGTTAGTCATAGTTTAGTTTACATTAGGCATTCACATTATTCATTTTTAGTTGTATTACTTATTAGCTAGTCGTATATTTTAACCCGCGACTAAATTAGTCATTTATGTTAGTTGCTTTTAGTTGGGTCACTTAAGATTGCTCATTTTTTGTAGTATTTCACTTGGGAAAGTTGTGGTGACTAGTTTTTTTAATGAAAGGACGCAATTAAAATTTACTAACATAAATGACTACTTCATATACTTCTTGTACTTATTATTTGGTGATATTTTTATTCTTGGACTATAGTAGTTATTTACCTTAATCATTATTAATTGTGTTACTTATTATCTAATCATTTATTTTAGTCATGGACTAAATTAGTGATTTTATTTAGTCGCTTTTAGTTTGGTCACTTATTCTCTAGTCGTATAGTGTATTCCTAGACTAAATTCACTACAAGAAAAAAGGACATTGGTGAGGGGCAAAAAATGTCACCATAAGCTCATTGATGACGGTCAAAAGAGCCTTTGTCACCAAAAACTGAACGTCACCAATGGTGGCGTTGCCGAAAGTATAGGTGTTGTGGTGACATTCAAGGTTCGTCACCAATAATGATTTATAATGATGGATAGTGACCGTCACCATTTCATATGATCAAAGGTGATGAACCATAGCCTTGGTCACCAAAAAAATGAGCATCACCAAAAGTGGCGTCGCCAAAAGTATAGGTGTTGTGGTGACATTCAAGGTCTGTCACGAATATTGATTATAATGATGGATATTGACCGTCACCATTTCATATGAACAAAAACGATTTATTATGATGGACCTTTCATGGCAGTCACTATTGGTGCATATATATGGCGACGTTCATTGACCGTCGCCATTTCATATTTGGTGAGGATCAAAAAATGTCATGATAATCTCATTGGTGACTTCAAGGTCCGTCATGAATAATGACTATAATGACAAACAGTGACAGTCACCATTTCATATCAACAAAAACGATTTATGGTGACAAACCTTTCATGGTCGTCACTATTGATGTGTATATATGGTGCCATTCGTTGACCATCACCATTTCATATTTTGGTGAGGGTCGAAAAATGTCACCATAAGCTCATTGGTGATAGTCAAAATAGACTTTGTCACCAAAAAATGATTGTCACCATTCCATATGAATATCAGGGCACGATGGAATCGAACCACTAACCTCCTACTTATAAAGCAGGTGCTCTTCCATTGAGCTAGCACCCTTTAACGAATTATACTTTTAAAAAATAGATCTTGAAACTTTATATATTGTAATTTCTACAATTTTCAATAAATTAAAGTCTTGACAATATTTTACTAAACAAGCAAAACAACATCAAAGTTGCAGGTCCCTACCTAATGGTTATGGAAGTTATGAAAAGTGGGTGGAGGGAAAAATAGTTACGTATAAGAGACTCAATATGTTCAGTTGAATAGTCAAATAGAATTGAAACTTTGAAGACATTTATAGCCCATAAATTACCTATAACTAGCAAATGCGCCAAATATTGCAAAGGAAATGTCATAAGTGGATAGCATATGGAAGAAGAGAAATGATGAAGATAAATGTAATATGTTACAGGATGAATGAAAGAAAAATCTCAACGTTGTTGTTGTTGGGTGACTTTTTATAATTGAGACCTTTGTCTTTCCATTAATACGTAAATATTTAAATTAAAAATTAAAAATTTTAGATATCTGAATGATATCTAAACTTTTGTGAAAATGTAACACGGATCTCCAAGGACCATGAACCACATAGGGAAAAATAAAAACAATAATGACCCAGGTTCAAATCCCAGTGAACAGAGAGCCATGGTCATGTGTATGGTTGATTGAATTTCACAACGCCCAACTCCAAGTGGGCTTTGCCAAAATCATGCAAAATTGGGTTTCATAACTGCCCACAGATCAAAGGAAATGTTTTACATTACCAAAAAAGAGGGGATATGTGAAACATAAAACCAAGGATTGAGAGAAAGGGAAAATCTAAATACATCACAATGATATGAAAAAGAAAAAAGAGAATCTGAAATGAAAAACTTCATAAACAATTGGTTAAGAAACCTAGAACCCTACCTTCATCTTTCGAGCCATGAGAGAGAGAAAATGAAATATCTAAATACATCAAAATGATATGAAAAATCAAAACAAGAATTTGAAATGCAGAACTTCATAAACGGTTGGTAAAGAACCCTGGAACACTACCTTCATCTTTCGAGCCATGAGATTCAGGAACTCCAGAAAATAAATTGTCCCATTTCCATCCACATCCACTTCACTGATCATACCCTGTAGTTGAGCTTCAGTTTGATTTTGTCCTAGAGAGCGCATAACAGTGCCCAATTCTCTGGTAGTAATGCAGCTTGCAAAAAATCATGGTCACCAAATTGTCTAAATTAAATGACCCCAACTAAATATTTTTCAATTTTAAATGCAATAGAGCTCTCTCTCATATTTTAACGCCCAAAATTGAGAATAGTAAAATTAATGAAACCAATTTAACTTTATAATATAAACTAAAATGGATACCTTTACATAATATTCAAAGATGCATAATTGCATTCACCTTTTCGTTGATCCCTCTTGACTCTTAATAAGATCCAAACGTGATAGATCTATGTTAGCTTTAGCTACATTGGCATTTTGTACAATAAGCTAAGTCAACTAGTCTGTGTTCATGTCCAAATTCAAGAAAAATGATATTCAACAAAATGTCCCCAATTTAACAAATACTTGGTCAAAATGTCAGGACCAAATACAAATATTTTTAACTTCAAATTTGACACAATTTTGACAAATTAAATGTAAGGACCCAAAACATGCATATATGTATTGGTTTTGTTTTTATAGTTTTTGATTTACTAAAATGATGAAAATGACATTTATTTTTGAACATATAAAATTTTTCATCTCTGATTAGATTCAACATATAATTCACCACCATGAGATTGGACATAATCCAGGTTTAAGGAAAAGCCCCATACACTAGCTAAGACAATAAGGTAATAAAAAGAAGATGTTGGTTGTTTTTTCTATTTTATTTTATTAATGCTACACAATCATGCATGCACACAAGGATCACTCCCACCATACATGTTATAGCACCTTACTTCTCTTGGTGCATATTTAATGCTTCACATTTTTCTTTCGGAATATAACTTAGCCTTATAGTCATCACTGAAACAAAGAGAAATGACTACCAAGTTGAATTTGGACAACCATGTAATTTCAAGAAACCCAACAATACAGGATCATCAACACTTAACTTTCATCTTAATAAAAAATCACGTCCTCTTATCATTATGAAATCTCAAATAGGAATTTGAATAATTCAAGATCAAGTAGCCAACTCAACATCAATGTTGCCAAACAAGTGGCAGCGGAAGAAAACTTCAATCATATATTGATCCATCTATGCAAGAATTGGGAAGTTTCAAGACAATGTATAATAGCTTGCATGGAAATCATGTTGATAAAACCTTCCAAGGAATAATACCACAGCAGTCAACAAGAGTGCCATCATACTTAATACTGTCAAAGAGGGGTCAATAGAAAACGTGAATTGAAGAACCTTCATAACTTGCATTGTTTCCTTATCCTTCATCCAACCCTAAAGTTTTAGACCAAGGTTAACATTTTGAAGGAAAAATCAATAAAAGTCACATGGTTTTGTGAAATAAGATTTTTATCACTACCATTAATGCAACGATTTTGCACAAACAAAACATCCTTGTCTAAAGTGAAGTAGTCAGTGATGATTAATACTAATTGTGGACATAGAATTGTTTTTATAATTTTTTTTTAATGTTATAATTATCGTACTTAGAAGTAAAGGCATTCCCACCATGGATTGGGAAGTCCACAATAGCCACTTATGTAACTGGGATTGTTGACTATAATCATTTTAACCTTCTCCTACCTTTTGCTCTACCACTGAAATATGTGTTGAGAATTCTTTGCTTAAGACATCCCTTATTAGAATGGGCAGACCATTAGTGATAATAACAATATTCTCATAACATTTCCACTATAATTACATTTCCTTTTGGGATAAAATTTAGACTTATGGGTATCTTTGTCATGCCTTGTAAACAAATGAAGATGACAAGGGGAAGGATCAGAAGAAGAGGGATTAGAAAACATCCACTGAGAGGAGCTTGAATTGTTTTCAATGATGCTCCATATTTAGGGATCGCTTCTGTAACTTGCTTTCAATATTCAATGCAAGCCAAAATGCCTTTCTCAAATGAACCAAGTTCTTGCAAAGTCCATCTTGTGTTGAATATGAAACAAGAGACACTTGATAAAATCGAAACATTAATCCCCAGTGATGAATTTTTCAATATACTGATGAACAATCAGTAAGAGAAATTGTCAGAGAGGCAGCCATTTCTAAGCAGCTCCTTCCTAAGAGGTTAGAAACATTGTCTAATAACTAGTTTGTAGAAGTCATCGAAATCACCCAACAGGCACCACATTGCACCCTTTTGCAAGAGTAACGACATTTTGGAGAAACAAAAATGCCTATGATAAGTGATATACCTGTTGGAGGTACAGAAATTTTTCCAGCAGATCAGGAGGTTGGTCCAGACCCCAAGAGATATCTAGGGAAAAACCCCAAACCCAAGTAGCTCTGAGGTTATGGAAAAACCATTGAGAAGGAATGTGAAGGAAAAAGTCTTGCAATCAAGCTAAACTCACAACATAACTACGAACCAAGAGTGACAAATTTCTAGACAGTTCCTTAGTCCAAAGAGGCTAGAAGCTCGTGCAACAATAGAAGGTTATTTAATTGGGCAAAGAGAATGATATGTGCATCTTGCAGATGCAAACAACTCTTTCACATGATGGGAAAAAGGGCTTGCAAAAATATGCCTTGTGTGCAGCATCAACGCACACAACATTCTCTTTTTCCCAATGTATTATCCTTCTAGTTGTGGCCACATAGCACTTGGGTCACAGTGGCAAGGCTTTCAGTAGTAGGCACTTAGCAAATCTTCCACAATTTGCGCTACTGTACCAGAACTAGATCTTGGACCTATGCTAATATGTGAGGTGTTTCCACTGCAAGACATCAAGTAGTGTGTTTAGCATTCAGAGCTGACAAACTTGAGAAACACCTTGACCAGGGAAAAATAGTCAGAAAGAAACGAAAAAATAATAATAATAATAACTCTAGAAGATTATAAATAGGAAACCTTGCTATCAATGCACTAGAGGTGTAGGCCTTCACTTTTTTATTTTTCATTATAATTTGCACAAAATCCCTTAAATCCTAGCCTGCCACGTTTTTTCATTTAGCAAAAGTTAAAAGCACATGACAACAATGAAAAGAGGGGTTTTCGTAGTTGCAAGACATAAGATTGTTTTTGCAAAGTGGGAGGCACTTGAAAAAAAAAGGCCCTTTATCTTTCCTTTCCTCGGGTACAAGAAACCCAAAAAAATTTCTCACAATATTTTATATTTTTCTCCAACGAACCCAATGACTCACTTCACTTTCCTTAGTTTGGAAACAAAGATAAATAGGTGGTAGCAACGATCAAGATTCCCAGAGAAAAAAATGGTGGAGGAAGATGTGGTGATTCAGAAAATGCCAAACTTTCACCATCAACTTGACTCACCACTCTACCAAATCTCAAGTGGAAGCTTCAAGCATATTTGCACATTTCACAAGCACCCTTATATTAGCTCATATTCTCAATTGAAAGTACATTTCCTTTGGCTTCCTAAGCGTGTAAGTAAATTTTGCAATAAATTAATCAACCAGAGACTTTAGGAACCCTTCAAAGAGGACAAGAAGGAACTGATGCAGAAAATATAAAAGGAGCATGCCTCCTTTACCAACACCAATCCATTGTGTAAAATCATTAACAATGGAGAAGATTACCAACAGCAATCCATTGTGTAAAATTTTTAACAATGGAAAAGAGAAGAATATGATAGCATAGTTCCCCATTACAGTTATGCACATAGCATTTAACCAAATAAGGAGGGCAATGCAGAAGTTGAGATCCACGTACTGAAACTTGAAAGAATGTAGAGAGGGACCCATTTCAGTCTTGATAACAACAGCAAAACTTCACTTGGATCTCATAATAAATGAAGCATATAAAGATGAGGTGATCCTCTAACTCCATCTTATGCAGCTAGCAAAGTTGGCAGATCCTATCTAAATGAGGAAAATGATTGATTTTGACCCAAAGCCAATGCAAACCCACTCTAAAATGGCTAAGAAAAACCCAAGAGCATGCATCCAAACACTATGTATGCGTGAAGTGCTCCTTGTACAAATCCATCTTAGTTTTAAGGCCCACTGGAGGAGAAGTAATGTACTTTATCTATATATGTCATCTACAATAATCCTATTCAAGTCCTGCTTAGATGCCAAGAGGTAATGGAATAGGGAAAAGTTCCAGGGACTAATAATGGACTAATACAACCAAGCCAACTAGTACAAAGGAAGTTTCAAGATTATAAATCATAATATTCATTTTGTCAAAAAAGGAATTTGTCAAGAAAGGAAGGATAAATTCCTCTAGCTTGAGGCATGCTTATATCTTGAACCATACACCATCAATATAATCATCACAGGATTTAAACCAAAAATAAAAGATCACGTGCCATACTATTTATATCAAAAGAAGCTCACCAACTAGCATCCTATTTGACAATACAAAGAACAAAAAAATCAAAATACAACGAGTTCATCAATCCAATAACATTTTCAAAGAAAGCTAGGAACAACACACAAATTTTTGAAAAGATGTCGTGAAATTATGAAATCAAAGAAAGGGTATAGCTACTTAAGAGATATACCAAGCTTATGCAACAAAGCTATCTAAAGTGTTTATTCACACCATACATCAAAAATCATTCGAAAAAGGGAGTATATATATCTACCTGCATATTTGGAATCCCTTGATGTACATTTGACACTTTCTTTCCATATTGGTCTACTCCAGATTTTGAAGATCCCTTATTGTCACCCTCTTAGATACAATTTTGTCACTTCATTTGAAAATAGTAAAATAAGCAATTATATGAATCAGTCCTATATGAATTGTAAACAATGTTAGTATCTAGTACTTGTTATATTTCCCAAATCAAGAGGTCATACCACCAGCCCTTATTAAAATATTATTGATTGAAGCCTCAAATGCACTTGCCACATTCATGTGCTTGATGAATCATGAATCTTTAGGAAATACTTGGACAGGATTTGTGATTGTATTCTTGGATGATATTCTCATTTATTCTTAGTCAGAAGAGGAGCATGAGGAGCATCTAAGAATGGTATTGCAAGTAATCAGAGAACATCAGTTGTACTCCAATCTGAGTAAGTGCTATTTTTAAAAAAGAAGAATTCATTATTTGGGGAATATCATTTCAGAAGAAGGTATATCAGTGGATCCTGACAAGATTAGAGCAATCATGGAATTGCAATCACCTAGAAATGTTACAAAAGTCAGATCTTTCATGGGCTTAGTAGGTTACTACAGGAGATTCATTGAAGGATTATAAAGGATTGCTCATCCCATTATATCCTTGCAGAAGAAAGGAGTTCAGTTTGAATGGACTCCAAGATTTTAAGAAAGTTTTCAGAGACTTCAAGAACTGCTTACAAGTGCACATGTTTTTAAGATTCAAATCCCAGTGAAGACTTTTTGGTGTGTACATATTCTTGTAAGCAAGGCATTGGGGGAGTATTAAATCAGAATGGGCATGTGGTTTGCTATGAATCTAGGAAGATTAAAGAGAATTAAAATAACTATGCCACACATGATTTGGAGCTTGTAGATGTAGTTCATGCATTGAAGATGTGGAGGCATTACCTCATGGGTAATAAATTTGAGTTTCAAACTGATCATGATGGGCTGAAGTATTTGTTTGAACAGCCAACATTGAATGCAAGACAAAGAAGATGGATGGAACTCTTTTGTGAGTATGATTTTTATATCAAGCATATCCAAGGCAAAGAGAACAAGGTGGCTGATGCACTTAGCAGGAAGATGCATGTGATGCATGCGGCAGCCATCAGTACAGGTAAATCAGATTTTAGAGATAAGATCCTTGAGGTTGTTACTACAGATGACCACTATCAGCAATGAAAGGATGGACTACAACAACATAAGGTGACACAAAATTTTGACAAGTATAGGCTAGTAGAAGATGGAATTATTATGCATAGGGACAGAGTTTACGTGCCAAACTCTGAAAGCTTGAAGTAGTATATATTGAAGGAGATGCATAATGTACCTTATGTTGGGTATTCAGGATATCAAAATACAGTGGCAGCAGTGAGGAAATAGTACTATTGGCCTGGAATGAAGAATGATGTAACAGAGTATATAGCTAGGTGTATGGAATGTCAGAAAGTCAAAGTAGAGCACAGTCATCCAGCAGGCTTGCAAAATATTGTGAGATAAAATGGTGGTAGTAATAAAATCCATCTAATGAGTCTACCATTGATGTCAGGTTTGTTCATAAAATATATAATGGCAACATGATCAGTATGCATAAAGACTAGATACCCAGTTACATAGTGTCTAAATTTGTTAATGGGATAAACTACTAGAAGAAATTATTTCTTTGTCACAGTGTAATTGAGCTCTGCACAAAAAAAACTAAGAAAGTCAATTGAAATAATTTGACCCGGCCCAAAACTACCCCTATTTCCTTATTATATGCATAAATGTGAATGTGGAAAAGAATGCCCCACCTAGGGCCTTGCAAAATAACGGCTGTTATGAACTTATCTTTAATGCATTCAAAGGATCTTTTACATTTTTCTACCTAGCGGAATTCAGTGTCTTTGGATAACAAATTGAACAAGGGGGAGGCAAGTGTCCTAAAATCTTTTAAGAACCTCCTATAGTATCCTACATGCCCAAGGAAAATTCTGACATATTTTTCTTTTGGGATGTAGGCAAGTGCTTTATGATGTTCACTTTGCTTTGGTCCACTTCAATCCCCCTGGAGGATAGATGGTGGCCTAATAAAATCCCTTCACTCATAAGAATATGGCATTTATTATGGTTGAGTGACATGTTCATTTCTTCGCATATCTTTTGTACTTTTTCAAGGTTGGTCAAGGCTTCATGAAAGGAATAGCCATAAGCTTTGAAGTCATCCATGTAGATTTATATAGTGTCATGGATGAGATCAGAAAAAAAGACTTAGCACAGCTCTTTGGAAAGTTGCAGGAGCATTGCAAATTAGAAAGGGAAGGACCTTGTAGGCAAATGTGCCCCAAGAACAAGTGAAGGTGGTTTTGTCTTGGTCCTTAGAGATGGTTTTCATGTGGTTGTACCTACTAAATATCATTAAGAAGGATAAGTAATTTTGTCTTGCTAGGACATATAGTACTTGGTCAATGGAAAGGGAAAATGGTCCTTCCTAGTAGCTTTGTTGAGCTCACTATAATCCACACGCACTCTCCATTTTCAATTATTCTTAGGTACAATAACCAAGGGTAAGACCCACTCACTATCAGAAATAGGATAGATGAATTATGCATCCAAAAGCTTTTGAAATTCTTCTTTGACAATGTCCTTTAGGGCAGGGTTTATTCTCCTTTGAGGTTTCCTAATGGGTATGCAACCTTCCTTGGTTTCAATATGATGGGTACATATGTCTATATGGATTCCTTTTATGTCCCTGTAGTCCCATATAAAAATTGTTGTGTGTTTCAAGGATAGCCAACAATGTTTTCTCTTCCTCATCAGTAAAGCTATTGTTTATTTTCAAAGTGTTTTAGGGACAGATTTACACTATTTTGACTGTTGTTTGGTCAATATCAGCAATGAGTCAATATTTTCACAAATCCTCTTTGGAATCAGTAGGAGTTTCAATATTTTTTTATTTTTCTTTCTTATTAAACCCATGAATTTTGACAGCAACAGGATACAGATTTTGTAGAAAATTAGAAACGATGGTGTCCTCATCTGAGTTTTTGCCAGCTAAGGTGATTTCAATGGTTAAGAGGGGATCAACAGATTTTGGGATTAGTTATTATTCCTCTTCTTCTACCCAAATAGGGATTTACCCTACAACCAATGGCTTGGAAGGGGGGTAGAGGACAAGCTGTTTTTTATATTGACCATTAAAAATGGTCATGTTCCCTACCCTATAGCTGATATATGCATCTTTTGTAGCCAGCCAAGGTCTCCCTAAAAGAAGAGGGCATCCATTGAAATTGGACTTGAGTTGAAGCACAATAAAATTAATTGGATACTCTCAGGAATAAATAGAAAACAATACATCCTAAAAGACTCCCTTAGGACTTACAGTATATTTGTCTACTAGTTGGAGTACAATAGGTGTATGTCTTAGCAATCCTTGAAGTCTTAGTCTAATCATGGTGTCCTTTGTCATGATATCAATGGATTCCCCTAAGTCTATCAAAGTGTTTTTAATTAAGCTATTATTGATATGGACATCCACTACAGGGCTACCTAAATCTAAGTATTTAGGTACAAACACTCTGCCAAGCATACAGTCTACTAGTTGGCCTACTACATGAACTATAGGAGAGTATTTTTTGTTCCTTCCAGGCCTCTTTAGGAATTCCTCCTTTATGAATTTGAGAGAGTAACAGCCTTAATGGCTTTGAGGAGAGGGATTTTGAAAAATAAGTTTTGAAACACTCTTAAAAGGTCATTTTATGTAGATGTGTAGGTCTTTTTTTTGTCTAGCCTTTTAAGATATGGTGGAACTAGTTGAGGGAGAGTTGGTTATTAGGGCGATACATCCTTATTTTTAGAGTTTTATTCTTCTATGGGTTGAGGAGGATCTTTTAAACCCTTCCCTGGTATAAGGTTGATCTCTTGGAGATCCATGAAGTAAGCTTGGTATGTTACCTAATTATTATACATAGGTTGAACCTGCCTATTGTTTGGAGTAAGAGCCTATTGGATAGGTCACTGTTGTTGCCAAGATTTGGCTTATCAACTTGCAAGAGGATATATAATCTAATTGAGAAGCATTAAAATTAATAATTTGAGAGAAGAGAATCAAAATAGTTGGAGCAATTTAATTCTCATTAACCTATTGGGAATAAAATATCATCCAAAGATGAAAGAATACAATACAGTTTCATTGAATTTGATAGAATCGAATTAATGCTCATGTAACTATGCTCGGATTAACTACATGCAAAGCATGAGAAAACATGCTCTAGTTATCAAAGTGCACTTTCATGAGGGTGTTAACGTGGCTTTTACTAGTCATGTAGAGTAAAATAGCTCCTAGAAAGTAGGGTGTACTCCTCAAGTGTGCACTTATTCCTAGAAAGTATGATTCAAGCCCACAGTGGAGGAAACAAGTGCTCCTATCCATTGAAAAGTGGAATTTTCTTCAAAAAATCCCTAGTATAAAGGGATGAAGCTAAAGTGAATTCTAGGATAGATCAAATTATGCATGTGAGGGGAAATGATGCATGTACACTAACACCCTCCCTTAAGCCTAGCTTAGGTTATTATGATTCATTCAAAAATTTGGTCCTGGCAATATGAAGCCATGTTCGTTACGCAAGTCAAACAAAAATATCCCTTCAAAATGAGGAAAGAGGGAAAGCCCAATGGGAAGAACCCCCAAAAATCCCAAAAACACACACCAAAAAACAAAAAGAGGATAGCGTAGAGTAAACTAAGCAACCTACTCTGAAGTAGATGTCTCCTTCAGTCCCAAGTTAGCTCACAACTCTGTGAACTTCTACTCAGTGAAGGATTTGGCAAATATGTTGGCAATTTGTTTTGCAGATGAAAAATATTGCACATCAATGAGTTGATCATGAATCAACCCCTAGATGTAATGCATGTGAATCTCAATATGCTTGGTCCTCTGCCATTAAACTAGATCTTTGGAGATCTATATGGTACTCTGATTAGAAAAAAAATATGACTATAAGATGGTGAGACTGAATACCAAACTCAGTGTGAATATGTTGAAACCTAATGGGCTTGTGTTGTTGCATTCACTACACCTCTATACTCTGCCTCTGCAGTCGATAAAGCAATGGCTGACTACTTCTTACTCGACCAAAATGTAGGACTTGAGCCAAAACTAACTACAAAAACAGAAGTGGACTTCTTTGTGATCTATGCCATCGTCATCCCAATCATAATCTGTGTGCCCAACTAGATCAAGAGTGTAATCTATTGCATAATGTATCCCAAAATTGTAAGTACCCTTTACACAATGGATAATTATCTTGCAATTTTCCAAATGAGATTATTAGGTTTCCTACATGTATTTGGAAACTGCTCCAAAATCATAATAGGTGTTGGGTATAGTGTGGGTGAGATAAAGAAAACTCCCAACCAACTATCTATACCATGTATTATCCACCAAAGGTGTGGTACCACCATCCTCAAGCTTGACTCCTAAAATAAAAGGTGTTGCAACAGATTTTCCATTAGTCATCTAAAATCTAGTGAGTAGCTCTAGTCCATACACATAATTCTTTCTCACCCTTTTAAGGGGGGAGGCAAGCACAAATACATATGGAGTGACAAAATCAGGGGTGGTTGTAGGTACTAGAAAATAAGCTGGTGAAACTTTTGGTTAATTGGATCAACTAAATTTGTTACTCAACAAACTGCATATCTTATAATGATGCTTCCACCAGGTAAACTGGAAATGGCGTTATACTTCTACCTTTACTGCTCTCACCCTAATCTCTGTTGCCTTCACTCTAGTTTTCCTTGCTACTTATGCAATCAAAACTCGGTCATTTAATTTCTATAAATAGGCATCTCCACTACCATGATTGGAAAGTTGATTCTTTTGCAAGCTATCAATTTCCAATAGAAATTTTCCTTCCATTACATTATTCATTATGTGTACATCTTCTAAGTGTTTTGTCCATTTTTTTTTCTATATTTGTGAATGTATGAATGTCATTTACAATTCTTTCTATGGTAGCATAAATATATTTCACCTTGGCACATAATGATATTTTACCTTGCAACAGAATTATATTTTACCACTAGATTTTTTTTAAATATCAAGCAAAGAAATTTTTTTAAGTATTGTGTTGCATAGCTAAGTTAGGTCAGAAGAAATTTTATATCAAGGGTTCTAAATTCATGCACTACGAACCTAAACTTTAGCAGAGTACCTCTCATTAGGTTCACAAATTTTGATGCATCCTATTCTATTGGCTATTGTGTTTTACTTCATTTGTTCTCATGTGTCCTTCAGATGAGTGAACTGTAAAACAACTATCTTGCTTAGAGAAGTTATATTGTTGAAGATATTCCAAATCTCTTAACTTACTTGGAAACAAAGTTCGTTAATTTTGAGGTGAATTCTAAATTTTTGTAGAGTGGTTGGAATCTGGGCACATTTTACTTTAGTTTCTATTTGCATTCTACACATTAGTGCTAGAAAATAATTGGGTTTGTGCTCTGCACTTTTGCATCTCATCATTATTTCCAACTCCTAGGGACCAAATTTATCTGACTTAAATAGAGCACTATTATGTTCTTCTTGAACAAATAAACTCCAAGATATTTCATATCGCGTAACTTACTTGGAGATGGAGTTTGTTAATTTGAGGTGAATGCATTTACCCTATTTCTTTTATTTGTGTTTTAAAGATTAGTATTCAACAATAGTTGGGTTTGTGCTATGCATGTGTCTTTCTCTTCATTTTTTTACAAAAACTGGAAAATTTTATTATAATATAAAATTTGTGACCAAATTCAAGAGGGAGAAGTACAACATAAGAGACAACCTGTGTCTTGACCCAGGGGAGATTAAACAAAATATTTTTCTTCTTACTAGACCAAAAAATTCCAATTTTGACCAAAACACGTGGCTATGGAATGTCTTGATAATGCTCATGTCCATCAACTATCAATTACCCTGATTTTTACATGTGTCAAGATTGGTTTGTGTGTTTCCCTGTTCATTTTTGGCACAGAGGTATAGAACCATTGCACTGATTCAAACCTTGGTTCTAATTCAAAATTAACCTGAGCCAACTTATTGTCCTTTGGAGTTGTATCATGAATCATATGCTTGATGATAATTGTAGAATCCCCAAATACCAATAACTTTCATATGCCCCATTGGTGTACCAATGGGGCACCTATTAGAGATCGAGCTCTCTAGTCCTAGTGTAGAAAGGTGCAGGACGGTGCAGAAAAGAAGGATAAAATTAAGGAGTCAAGGAAGAAGTAGTGACAAGGTCTTGGAGGCATACAAGGGTCAAGGGTCTGTGTCATGGTCATGTTACTTGTCAACTGAAATTCTATACGAAGAATTTCTAGTGGGTTTTCCTCTCCAAGAGGGAGAGGTTTTGGCCCTAGCTCGAAGAGCCTAAATTTGTGTCTCTTGTGTTTTGGTAATTGACTTGATAAAAGATATAATAAGCTAAGAAGAGAAGACATAAGTAAAAGAAGTAATCTCACAAGTAATTTTCAAAAAGAGAATTTGAATTAAACCTAGCCCTACCTAATTCTCAACAGCTTGCAGCCTACATATTGTGTCACTGTTCTTGTTGTTTTGGTAACTGTTTCATGTTTTCTTCATCGTAATAACAAGAATCAAAGATAAAGAAGCTAAAGAGTAACACAAGCAGCTATCAAGTAAGAGAATTGAAATAATTATTGCCCTACTGAATTCTCAACATGGTATCAGTGCTAAGGTGACAATTAAGGAAGGGCATCTAAGGTACACGCAAGGATCAAATTTCAAAGCATATAAGCCAGTCAAAGATCATCGAAGAAGGGATAATTTTAGAGATATAATTCTCTGATATTTTGGGAAGAAATCATAGTCCGAATATCAATGTACAATTCGGATCATCCTCATAAAATCTCGGGCTAATTTCAGAGGTGTTTTTAGGTAACTTCAGATCAGTGGAATCACAACAATGCTCTCGACATACCTAGTTCAGATCACAGTGAAAATACTAAAAATAATTTCGATGATATGTTATAGTCTAGTTCTGTGCTACTTTAGGTCCAGTATACTCAACAGTAAAAGAAGAACAATACTACCTCAGTAACATTCCATCTCATTCACACATTTTGATGTTATAAGTTGGTGTTGCCACATATATTCATCGGTGTTATCCAGTGATGGAAATCTCAGAACTACTACCTAGATGATCACAGTGAAGTTGGTGCAAGCAACGAAAGATCTTAGTGCTAGAAAGAAGTCTTATGTGACATGATAGAAAAAAATTTGGATCCTCTAAGCTATCATCAAAAGGACCTAGATCAAAAAGTGTTGTCATCATAAAAGGAACAATATCCTTTACTGAAGAAAATATTTTTCATTTGGAAGAAGATTGTCCAAAAGGAGAGCTCTAACGCATCTTCTTCAACCTCCATCAAAGTGATAAAACTGAAGATTTCATCTTCACCTATCAAGTAATTATCTTTTATTCTATAATCAAATTTGATAAAATGACTCCATGTTTGCAAGGAGATCTATAAATTGGTTGGGTTATCATAATTTATTGCATGAAAAATGAGGATAGATATAGGCCTCAAAAATAGTGAAGTCATTAATCATATCTATGGAAAAGTCTTCAACGGTCAAGATTGTTTGAATACATGGAAAGAGATCAAAGGACTCAAAGGATTTTTATGAAATCAGTCAAAGGTCCTCTCATCTCTATATACCAGTATTGGAGATATCAAAGAGATATGTGATAAGTTGGAAGAAATATTCTTTGAAGATGCAGTAAAGAAGGTCATACTACTTAGAGATGATCTACATAAAATTGAAAGGATATCTTCATAAAATAAAAATTATGAGATATGGGAGATATGATAGAAGGAAAATCATGAAGGTAACAAATTTGCATGAGACAATAAAGTTACCTCATTCAACAACTTGTGGTTTCTATGCAAGACAGAAAAGGACAAGTCATAGGCAAAAGTGTTGAAGGTTAAAGAACTCAAACATTTGTAGAAAGGAAATATTGGTCCTCAAATAAGATAGAACAACATAGCTAAGATTCAATGCTATGGAAAAACTATGGACATTACAAAAAGAAAGCTCATATCACCAGAAGGATGGAGGAAGCTGAAATGGACCAAGGAAAGAGGGAGTAAGAGATCTCTACTATGATTAAGATAATCTCCCTCACAAAATTTTTTGTCATTGCTCCTAAGTTTTTTGTTATAGGATATGACTATTATAAATAACAGGATGCACTATGGCATCAAGGAAGCATTAGAAACAAGACCTCGTGACACCACCATGGGAAATAATACAGGACAGAAGGAACAAAATTCATGGTAGCCAAATATGAAGGATAAAACTATTGGGAACCTCACTGGATATTGAAGGAAAGGAAGTCATCTAGGACGAGGCTCGTCATACTTAAAAAGAAAACATCTGCCACATAAGGATATGCAAGATCCTTAAGATTCTCTGATGGAATTCTCATCGAAGGGTTCACTGATCTAGAGATGAAGCAATTGTTTCATAAGGAACTCCAACTTGTGGAGTTCATGGAATGATAATATGATGCAGATCAAAGGGTTGAAGACACTTGAAAGATGACCTCAAGGTAAATGAGGTATGTATGCTTGTATTTAATATTATAACTTCATGTCATAAGGTTGCAGGTAACATGGATCACTACTTATATCTTAAGAAGCATGATCAAAGGAAAAAACAATCTCCTCCTATAAAAGGTTGCCGAAAGGCATGGTTCACACTAGACGAAATCAACATAATATGTACTCATATAAAATATGAGGAGGTTGACTACATCAAGGAACTCTGATTAGAAGCTCCTGGGAATGAAATGTGTGAATAAAGGAAGGAAGAGAACATGAGACATGCAACCATGGTAAAGGAAATGAACATCCATGAAAACCAAGAAGACTTGACTAGGAAGTCTCCCAGAAATATATGGAAACTCTGATGGAAGTCTAGAAAAGATGGAAACCCTTGACAATACATATATTTAGGAGACGTGTCAATCTATAAACGAAGGATGTCGATGCCTACAAAGATTTAATGGTGAAATATCATCACTAAGGTAACTTTTGATTTAAAAGGTTCATATTTATAAATAATATCTGATGAGCTTATGCAGAGCTGCCTTAGGGAATCATATGTCTTTCACAAGATAACCATATGGCAGGATGAAAGATCCTTGGAAGAGGTATGGTTCGAAGAAAAGCAACATGTCATGAAGGTAGACCAGATGAGAATATTGATGGATCACTTTCTGATAAAAGACATGACTCTTGGATGAAAGTGATGGATGATCTGTGCCCTATGAAGAGATCCAAAAGATGAAAACTCCTCAACAACAAATAAATTCATGACATCAAAGAAAGGAGTTCTTCATGAGCAACTGGGTGTTTTCATCATTGTTGTTGCATGTCCTTGATTAAGAGGAAGCCTGGTAATAATTTTCTTACTTGGAAAAAACTTGGTAATTCCTAAGCTGAGAGGGAGATTAGGTACATTCATTGTATAGGAATGAGTACATTATTTTGTGGAATATGTCCTCCCTAGTTGGGAGGGAGAGATAGACATGCATCCTTGTCTTCATTGGAATAAATAATGGAGTATTTTTGGATTTGGTAACCATTTTGCATTCGATACTCTTTGAGAATGTGAAAGGACATTCTGGACAAGAGCAGTTGTGGATGGATATTCTTTCAGGATTAGCTATCCCGATAAGAATAGTCCTAGAAGGTCATACTCGGTGAACACCTGGGTGGAGTATGTACCTTGGAGACAATGATAATGGTGTTTATAGTCATTGGTTTCACTAGCATTGTAGCTCATGGTCTCATAATAAGATGGAGTTGTTAGTCAAGGCCTTGCTATGTGACAATGTTGGATTGATATGATGCTAGAAACAAATGGGTTACAAATCCAACTCTTCTTATGAGATCTCTCCAGATTGAGAATGACCAAATACCATTATGAATACCTCCCTAGTTAAGAGGGAGTGTTGAAAAGTGTAACTAGGTTCGGTCTTCATAATTACTTGTAATTATGATTTTATGTAAATGAAGAAGACAAATAATAATAAATGTATTATGTTATTTGCTTCATGGGTTTCACGAGAAAGAAGTTGTATTATAGGTCAAAGACTTCTTCTTGATGTCTTTTAGGATTTTTCATCTTGCAATAACTATAATTAAGAGTCATATATATGAATTCATGTATATGAAGTCATGTTACATGCATAAAATACATGTCATTTATGTAAAAGTTACACTCCAAGACACTATCACTATGCCTCTTAAAGTCTGCTTAAAGATTGATAAAAAACCTCCTTGGAAAGAATTCGGCCTACCTCTAATAAGTCATGTCGGCTCAGCTTAGATGGACACATCTATTCAAGATGTCAAGTCAGCTTAATAGATGTATCAACAACTATATAAAGGCACCTTGGCCTATACCACAGAGACATAATTTCGGAAAGGTATCTCTGAGATTTTCGAATGGTGGATAGTTCGATAAAGGGTCAGCATGTCTCAGAAGTGTAGATCTTAGCGTGAGAAGGATAAGGGTATTATAGCAGGAGTAAAGGCTATATGGTGTACAAGGATCAGGGAAGGAGGTCTTTATATATTTCAAACTAAGCTTGTACCTTCGTCACTGCAATCTCAGCAAAGACCAAAGGCTGCCTCAAGGATTATACAGTTCAGTCTAGGGTTGTCAATGAGTGTATAAGGGTGCTAGTAGGAGGCCGAAGGGAGGATAATCTTAAAGACCAAAGGAAGGAGACTATTAGAGTCCAAAGGTACTGTGTCAGGGGATGCAGAATAGAGACCGAGATTCTCTAGGTGACAGTGCAAGATAGTATGAAGAAAGGAGGATAGAATTGAGGAGGCCGAGAAGAGGAAGAGACAATGACAGAGTCTTGGAGGTGAACTTGTGTCTAGTGTATTTGTCAAGGGAATTGGTATTCTTCAATTGAAGTATATATAAGAAGATATTTGCAGTTTTTCCCCTTAAGAGGAGGGGCTTTGGCCCTGGCTTGTGTTGGAAAGTGTAACTAGGTTCGGTCTCCATATTGACTATGTAATTATGTATTTATGTAATGAAGAAGACAAAGATAATAAAATGATTTTTGTTAAGCTTGCTTCATGGGTTTCATGAGCAAGGAATTTTATTATAGGCCAAAGACTTCTTCTTGATGTTTTCTAGGATTTGTCATCTTGTCATAAATGTATTAATTAAGATACATGTATATGAAGTGTCAAAGTCAGTGATGTATGCCTCAAAGACCTTGTCAAATAAGCTTGAATACATGGCTCATGAATGGTGATAATAATAATGCTCAGATCAGCATAATACTTGATGTGAATACTCTTCAAGAAAGCCTACAATACACTGGAAGATCTCCTCTACAAGTCGACTTATAAATAGCAAGCAAGTCGCCCTGCAAACAATGTAGAAATGACATGTCCACTCATAGGACAGGTCGGCTTATTTATAGGCTCAGAAAACTATATATACCCCAGTATACTGTGCAGAAAATATAGACACATAATTCGGATTGGTCTGAGATTTTTGGACTGAATTGCAAGAAGGAATTCGGATGAGTATCTGTGATATAATGCAAAGTTTCAAGACTATAATAAAGTGCGAATAAAAGACAAGTTTGTGATCACTTGTCTGCAATAATAGTGCGAGGTTAGGACTGTTGTTTGGATCGAATAAGGGAGACAAATCAGCGAAGAAAGAAGGAGGTAAACATTGGGCTTTAAGCCCAACCTTTGCATTTCTATAAAAAGTTCAGATACCTATCTTGTTTCTCCCTTTTTCCTCAAGAACTCGTAACTGCAGAATAGCAATTCATGTTGGGTACAAGTCTTATGATATCATCTTCTTGTATACATCCATGGCTTCTCTCTGAAATCCAGATTTTAACAGTAGAGTTATCAAACCATTGTATGACATGCTATTTAGCACAAACCCAGATCCTTTCATCTCTTCCACGGCTAGAGGAGCTTGCTGGATAACTCCTTTGAACCCAAACACCCAAAAAAATTGTTATAAAAGTCAGGGAATTAGGCTTACAGTGTTTTTTCTCCATCAGATCCAGAATTTTTGTCATTGAAATGGACATGTGGGCTGACCCCAGAATTTCTAGCATAGAATTGTACGCCTCTTTGTGGTGCAGTAATTTTGGTTTATGAGCTTCTCATGTGAAGAAATCAAGTGCTTGTTTTGGATCTGTATATGATTTCAGAACTTGTGCAACATGGTGTGGAGTCATAGGCTCCCTGTTGTATTAACATGTGGGAAACATCAGGACTTTCAGAAATCAAACCAAATCTTGAAGTTGTTTGAGTGGTCGTTTGTTTGTTTGAAGCCCCATTACACACAACATTCTGGTGAGAACATGCCATTAAAGTAGATACCTTGAAAGCTGAAAACCCTTTTCCTCTTCTGCCTTACCTAGTAAAAGTAAAGAACACCTCTACATATCTTATATCGCATGCTCCAAGTGCACAGAGCTCCATTGTTTTGGCCTTCTATTCCTCGACTCCAACTATATAGTCAATGAAACTCAATATTTTCTCTCTTGTCGTCCTAATGTAAGGGGAAAATGTTACTACCAACTAATCAATATCAGCCTATTAGTGTGTGTCTGGCAATCAATTGTTTTTCCCAAGACCCCTATAGTAGAGTGATGCAGTTTTCTCTAGTGTACGGCCTAAATGTGAGGGTGATGAGCCATTTCTTCCATGTTCTAGAACTTCCAGGAGCATATATGTAACTTCAGTGCATTATCCCTATGAATAGAATCCTCATAACTGTACTTGGAAATTCAGTCAACATAGAAACCACTTTCATTTATTGAAGTGGATCAAGAGTGTGTTATAGATTTTGTCCCTGTTATGTTGAAAGGTAATAGAAGCATGGACAACCACCTTAGCTTATAAGGCTATGCATCTTTTTCCAGCTGGATTCAAACCCCCAATTCACCCACACAACATAGCCTAGGACATCCACCTTAGCTTATGAGGTCTATTTTTTTGCCAACAGTATTCGAATCCCTAAACCCACTGCTAAAAATTCCCCCCAACCTAACAACACTTCAAACACCACTCAATTTTACAGTTTGTATCCAAATTATAATATTCGTTTGTGCATAATTTTTTTTTCCGTGATTAAAAAATAGTAATCTTAAACAAATTAAAACCCACACAATTGTTCAAAATGCAGAGCATATATACATACATTTTTTTCTTCTTGAGGATGCGCATAGCATGTGCTTTGAGAGCATTATGAGAATAACTGACTCGAACCTTTCTTTGTATATCCAGAATTCCGTGCCCAATTTCTTCATATTTTCGTTAATCACATCGCCACTCTTATTCATCTACCACAACCAAAAAAATAATTTACACGATAAATTACCATAGCTACTTAGTCTGATCATCCAAGGCAACTATATTAAACATGTAATAATTGTTTAAATGCTTACCTTCTCATAAACCTCCTCCATAGATGGGGAAGGAGGGGTCGTCTTCTTCTTCTTGAAACTGAATAATTTCTTCATCATTTTTTCCTGATTCAAAGTACTCTCACCACTTCATCATCTTTTCCTAAATTGAACTCTGTAATGTAAGAGTGTTAAGCTCCCTTTCTGCAGCTCTGCTCTATTGTGATGTTAACAGAGCGGTGTCTGGTTTTCATGTCAATCCTCTTTGGCCATGCCCTACCCTCTTTGATTGCAGCTCTGCTTTATTTTTCTATTAACTGAGCGATGATGTTAACTGAGTAGTGTCTGGTTTGCCCATCAATCCTCCTTGGCTATACCCTACCCTCTTTGATTTGAATTTTGAAGTAGAGTGCCAAATATGAAATTGACATGAATCAAAATATTTTAAACAAAACTTTTACTATAATATAAATAATAATTTATAAATAATAATATAATATAAATAATAATAATAAAATTATTAGAATATAATAAATATTTTAAAGTTATATTTTTAAGGGTAGAAATCACGTTGAATTTGCAAGCTTTTTGTCATTTTTTTTTTTTTTTTCATTGTATATGATTTAGATCTATCTTAATTTTGTATTTATCAAATTCTTAGAGAGATCAAATATATTTTACTCTAAAAGAGGTTTGCACATTAAGAGATGTGATCTTACTCTGGACGTTTGGTAGATCTAGAGTTAAGATGGATTTAGAATGGTTTAATTATTAATTATAATTATAGTTATGATAAATAATTGTATGTTTTTATTTTTTTTACAGAGTCAAAATGTTAAAAAGGACATTACAACATCTCTACCATGGGATAGGAATTCAACAATGGAGAAACCATATAGGCCCATGGAAAAATTGCAGACAGAGAAAGGGGTGAGAAGTTTTAGACTAGAGCAGGGTGTAGTTTTGACAAAGAGTGAATGGGATCTGGACAATGTCAAGCTCTAATATCCTTGCCAAAATTCAAAATAACATTAAATGATAACCATGGGTTTTTTATCCACATGATATATATTTTTTAAGTACACAGATGGCCACCATGATAAACCCTTTGAAGACACACAACTACTCATCAAATATGCTTTTCATATGAGATGTTGGTTTCTTACTATCGAACCCACATGGAGGAGGAGGATTTGGTGGATTATGCACTAGAGGAGTGGTTTTTCAACAAATTTGGGCCAAAGATTTTATCCATTCACATTTGGAATTCAAATCAAAATTTCATCATGTCGGGGTTTCTGAGCCTACCAGGTCTTTAGAAATCAAAGTTAGGAATTTGAATTGTTCTTTTCCGAGCCAAGTGGTTTGTAGGCCCTATTCCCTATTCTAATTGTGCATTGTTTGGGTCCTCTAGTTTTGGGTAGCCCAGGGCCCAAATCCATTTTTCAAGGGCTACAAAACTCCTCTTGGGGTTCTCTAGCTCTGAGTTTGGTTTCCCTTTAATGGATGCAATGTTTCCCCTCGATTCCATTTTTTTTTGTGCTTTCCCTAGTGGGTTTGAACCTAATCGAACAATTGTGCAAAAACATAGGAATGCAGGGGATGTGAGGAAAGATATTTTTCAATTGAATGTGGCATTTGGGAGGAAAGACCATGATTAAGGAGTGTTGTCTAAGGTCATTCTTACTTGTGATGTGTTTATTCCTTATGTAGGGTTTGCATTATCTTTTGGAATTCCAACTCAACCTTTTGAATTCCTCCATTCTACCATGACTATTTTCCATTTAATTTTGCATTCAAATCATTCTTTTGCTATTATTCATTTTATGTTTAGCAAAGTATGGATTGTGTTGGTTAAATATTGGTGCTACAAAAGATAGTCTTACAAGTGTATTTATTATATGGTGAACAATAGATTATATGTGTTGTGTATGAAAATAAATTTTTTTCTTACACTTCTTAGTATGTTGAACTATGTTTGGTTGTTCTTAGGTGTTGTAACAATGTATTTAGACACCACCTCTATTTTAGAATACGAGTTTTCTAAAAAAAAAATCCCTCGATTCTCCAACATGGTATTAAAGCTAATGGTTTGAGATGTAGCATGTTGCCTACAAGTCTTACGCAAGTTGTAATGCTCTTAAAAAGTCATATTTGTTTAGTGGATTGGTTCGAGGTTTCTAATTGCAAACTAAATCTAGGATCAACTCAGTGGGTCAACATTATGAGTTTCAAGCTAGATCTTATAAATTTTAATGGACACAATTATGGAATTTGGGCACAAGATATGGGAACATTGTTGAAAAGTGAAGAGTTATAGGACTTTACGAAAATGGTGGTTCTTATTCAAGGGATAACTAATCAAAATTTTTTCATCAACAGGAAGAAGGATGAGGCTTTAGGAGTCATAATGCTGAAGAATGTAACTAGGTTCAGTCTTCATTATTAATGTATTTGTCAAAATAACTTATTATTATTATTAAATGACTTATTAAAGCATGGGTTTCATGCTTGGGTCATATTTAAATTAAGGTCCCAATTGTGGACTTCTAGGTTAGTTGTTACAGATTTAAATTGATCCAATTTTTGGACTTTTAAATCATGTAACATTAGGTTGTCAAAAGGCTCCTCCATGAAGTCATATTCTTCAAGGTCATCATCCTCTAAATCTACTTCAAATATAGCCCTCAAATCAAGTGATATAATTCATCAAAGCTATCTCCTTAAGTCTGCCTCAATTAGTCTTCAAGTCGGCTCAAATCAAGACACAACACTTCACGTTGTCAAGTCATCTCAATAACTATGGAAAAAAACTATATATACATGGGCGTAGTTTCACATTTCTACCACAAAATTTTGGACATCTCTGAAGTTTCGGACCACAAACATAGTTCGGATCATGATCACAGGTTCGGTGTTGGAGGACAAGGTCTCGAACCTATTACAGAATTCAAGTGACCATCTATGCTATGATTCCGGTAATTTCCATGCTATGATGTTGCAACAAAATAGTGCCTCGGTGTCAACACAGATCTACCAAAAAATAATTGTTATGTTATGATACTCATTGATATGAAGATGCTCGGTGATCTCGGTTATGATGCTTGGTGATCTCAGTAATAATGCTCGGTGCAATGTTGCTATCTCAAACTCGGTTAAGGTAATAAGGATGGAATTTAGGTGCAATAAAAGGAGATCTCGGTGCTAACACAATGAAGGGATGACTTGATGGAAGAAGTCTATAGTCTAAAGGTCTTGGTCGTCTCATCTTAAATCTACTGAAGGAGGAATTTTAACTGGGTTTTCCCCAAACAGTGGGGTTTTTCCCTGGCATGTGCCTACATCTTGTGTCTTCTTCTATTTGTTCATTGGAATTACTCTTGATGATAAGAAAATATAAATTGAAAGAAAAAATAATAATAACAAAACATCACAAGATAATTTCATGATAAGAGAAATTGTTTAACTGCCATCTCCTTAATTTCTCTAACACATAAGAACCTCCATCTCAAGGTGGATTCCATGTCATATAATCCATATCAACTACTCATATAATCCATACTCTTTAGTATATTAAAGAGCTAGAAATTGGTGCTTTTTTTCCCTCGAGACCCTGCAAAACATATATTATCCTTGCAAACCTTAGCCTCTATAACAAAAGCGTCAAAGTTCCTACACAATTTACAATGTCATGAATTTGAGAACTCCACCAATTCAGTGACACTCCAAACACATTTTTAGAAAAAAAAAATGCCTAGCTCAAAAGACTCCATGTGTGGCATTGATCACCATGGTTTCACTCTCTAGTAAATATTTTTTGGTGGACTCACCAATATAATTTATTTTGATCCCTATCCACATATTTATTTCAAGGCATTGATTGTGTTGGGCTATATCTTACACAATATTTCTAGTGGCCCTGTGGTTCCATGACACACACCTATAACATGTCATCCACAGAGGACACACAGTAAATGGTTCAGTCCCTCTCATAGTACATTAACACTCTCACCCATTCACTAAACACACCATAGACCAACATGCCTTCCCTCACTTTGCAAGTTGGCCTTTATTTTGAGAAGATTGGTAGTTGGAGGGTAAGCATGATGAGGGTGTCATTTTCTCAAGACGAGTCTCTCATAAGGCTAAGCACGTTAATGAGAAAGAAAATCACAATATTGACCACTCACTTCTTACCATTCCCACACCATAAAAAAAACACTCAAAATGTCACTCTTAAAATCTATTGTGTAGTTTCCTAATGTCATTCAAGTAGAATCTCGCAATTACTTATGTCAGTAATGGTGTGATCATTTTTTTATTCACTTAAAGGAACCCTTTCTAGACATGCACCCCATCAAATATAAATCATCGAGTTAAAAAGAATGGAAATGAATGAATAAGAGGGTGTGTCGGGGAGTGTCAGGTGTGCCAAGGGGGGAGTGACAAGGCATGTTAGGGAATGCTAGGGCATGTCAAGAAGTGTCAGGGTGTGCTAACATGTTCCAGATAAATCCAAGACATGCCAAGACATTCCATGTGTTAAGGAATGACAAGATGTGCTAGGTGTTGGGGTATGCGAACATGTGTCAAGGAGTGTTAGGCAAAAAAAGGGAACACCAAGTTAAAATGAAAATAAATGAACACATATGAGGGTTAATAATTCGGGACCTTAGTGCCAATACATGCTAGGCATACCAACACTAGTGCCAATACATGCCAAGGGACAAGTGATAGCATGTCTTAAGTTCCAAATCATCCTCTATTACTTCTCTCTAGATTGTGAATAATTGATCTCAAACAAATTTTACCTTCAACCATGCCAAGGCATTCCAGGGCATCCAAACACATGCCAAGAATTATCAAGTGCCACCAAGTGCCAAGAGACAATATGTTCTAGAGAGTTATAGGTCATGTTATGGAGTTCCAAGTTTGCTAAGGAGGGAGTGACAAGATATGCTAGATAGTTCCAAAGCATGCTAGAGTGATAGGGAAGCATATTAATATGTGCCAAGTGCCAATGTGTTTTGAGTGTTAGCGAGTGCTGGGGAAACACAAGGGAGCACTATGTCAAAATGCATGGAAATGAATGAATCAGGGTGTGGATGTCAATGAGTTCCAGGTGTGCTAAGGAGGGAGTGACATGGTATGCTAGGCAACACTAAGTCATGCTAGTGTGCCAGAGTGGCATGCAGCTAAGATCTGTCAGGTCCTAGGGTGTGCCAAAAAATGCTAGGAAGTGTTAGGGAGTCCTAGGGACACACAAGGGAGCACTAGGTGAAAATAATGCATGCAAATAAACGATTAAGAAATTGTGACAGGAAGTGTCATTGAGTTCCTGGTGTGCTAAGGAGGGAGTGACAAGGTATGTTAGGTAGTGCTAAGGCATGCTAGAGGCCAGGGAAACATGCCAAGATGTGTCAAGTGCTATAGTGTGCCAATGCATGTCAGGGAGCATTATGGAGTTCCAGGGAAAAACAAGGTAGCACTAGTTTCAAATGCATGGAAATAAATGAATAAGAGTGTGTGACGAGGATTCTTAGCGAATTCTAGGTGTGCTAAGGAGGGAGTGACAAGGTATGCTATGTAGTGCCAAGGAATGCTAGAGTGCCAGGGAAACATGCCGAGATGGGCCGAGTGCTAGGGTGTGGCAATGTGTGCTAGGGAGTGTTAGGGAGTGCCAAGGAAATACAAGGGAGAACTAGTTCAAATGCATGGAAATGAACGGAGAAGAGTGTGTGATAGGGAGTCTCAGCGAGTTCCAAGTGTGCTAAGGAGGCAGTGACAAGGTTATATGCTAGGAAATGTCAAGGCATGCTAGAGTGCCATGGTATGTCAAGGAATGGTAGGGTGTGCTAGGGAGTTCCAAAGGCTACCAAGGAATGCAGGGGATGATAAAATGTGCCAAGGGATTGTTAGACATTCTAGGTGTTATGGAATGTCAAGATGTAAACTATGTTTCGTAGTTTTTTATGGCCACGGTTGGACGTGAGCCTTGACTTGGTAACTTATTAAGTGGGATGAGTTAAGATTGGACATAAGTATCCTAAAATGAGTTATATGGGATGATTAGGTGAACGAGGCATAGTCTAGTTGTAGAAAATGAAACTTGGTCAAGTTGTTGTAGTCGAGGTAGGACTTGGTTGGCTTCCCAAGTCTAAAAAAAAAATAAGGGTAGTTATGAGGACATGATTGTTAAGGAGTTTCAGGGCATGCCAATGAATGAAAATTTGTGCTAACACATTCCAGACAGTGTCAATGCATGCCTAGGAGTGTTGGGGAGTGTCATGGCATCACAAGGGAGAACTAAGTCAAAGTGCATGGAAACGAACGAATAAGAGTGTCTGCCAAGGAGTGTCAATGAATTTTGGTGTCCATGGACGAAGTGTGTTAGGATAATTTCATAATAGGACTAGCAGGAGGAAAGCCTACGATTGCGATAAGGGGATGGAAAAATCAGTTTCAGACAAAGGGAGACTTTGGACTAGACACAACATTTTTTTTTCAATGACTTGGTTGGGTTCCCAAGTCGCAAAAAAAGTAAGGCTATCTATGAGGGCATGACAACTAGCGAGTGACAAGGTGTGTAGGGAATCCCAGGAAGTGTTGACACATGCTAGAAAGTACCAAGGCATGTTAGGCATTCCAAGATGTGATAGATGCTATGGTGTGGCACCAACACATGCTAGGGAGTGTCAGGGAAACAAAAGGTAGGACTAGTCTCAATTGCATGGAAATGAATGAATAAGAGTTTGTGATAAGGAGTGTTAGCAAGTTCTAGGTTTTCTAAGGAGGGAGTGCCAAGGCATGCTAGGAAGTGCCAAGTCATGATAGAGTGTTAGGAAAGCATGCGAAGATGTGCCAAGTTCTAGGGTGTTCCAATGTGTGCCAAGGAGTGTTAGGGAGTGATAGAGAAACACAAGGGAGCACTATGTCATAATGCATGGAAATGAATGAATAAGAGTGTGTGATAGGGAGTGTCAACAAGTTCCAAATGTGTTAAGGATGAGTTACAAGGCATGTTTGGCAGTGTTAAGGAATGCTAGAGTGTTAGGGAGGCATGTGGCCAAGATGTGCCAATGTGTGCAAGGAAGTGTTAACGGGGAGTTCCAAGGAAACACGAGGGAGCACAACGCCAAAATGCATGGAAATGAACAAATAAGAGTTTTTGATAGGAAGTGTTAGTGAGTTCTTGGTGCGTTAAGGATGGGGTGACAAGGTATGCTAGGCAATGTTAAGGCATGCTAGAGGCCAAGGCGACATGCAAAGATGTCATAGGTGCTAGGGTGTATCAAAATGTGCCAAAGAGTGTTAATGAATGCTATGGAAACACAAGGGATCACTAGGTAAAATTGCATGGAAATGAATGAATAAGGGTTTGTGACTAGGAGTTTCAATCAACTCTATGTGTGCTAAGGAGATAGTTTGGTGGGATTGTCACCAAAATTTAGCGTTACCTGAACATTATTTTATGTTTAGGGGCTAATGTAGGCCCATAAGATAATTTTATCAACTCCTAATCAATGTATAAATAGGATTTATTTGGATTCATTTGTATCATCACTTGACCTGGGATCTCTCTATCTTTAGAGAACTTTGCATTTTTCCTCGGAGGACTATTTTGGATGATGGATGCATTTTGATGTATGGATTTGGGCTATTTTTATTTTGGAGATTTGTTTTTGCAAATGTGAATTTGGTTGGATATACTCTCTAACATTGTGAGTGCAAATTTAACGATATTCTTCTTGTTGTTGCATACTATTGAATTTCGTTATAACTAGGGCTAATTGTTGCGTGATGGAAATGTGGAATTATGTGTCTATTTATCTTATTTAATGTATGGGACATTTTTAAATGAATTAAATGTCTCAAAGATCATTTTATCTCAATTATATTTCACCATTTGTATGAATTATAAATGCTTGAAGGTCAGTTTTCATTTTCCTCTAACATTGGACAAAGTTGACTTTTTGGGCCTCCTTGATCAAGAAACCAAATTATTGTTCATTATCATCCCTAACTCCATATCCCCAAGTGAATTAGGCACTATTCCCTCAAAAAGGGTGATAATCACCCCCCACCATTTTTTCACAATTTTCCATTTTTCCCTAGGTCTAGCCCCATTAGGTCACCTAGGGCACCGATTTCCCAAAAATCTAGCTAGAGGAAAACATTGATCTCCTAGAGGCAACTGCATCGGTGGGCCCCCTCACTCTCCTCATAATTTGGGCCAATTATGATGATCGAATCCCCGGATACCTCAATCCCTAGCTCTAGGATTAAGTTTTGCCTAGGTGTTCCTAAGGCTAGAACCTAGTAGGATCAATTTGACCCATCAAAGTAAAATCTCTTGCTTGATATTTTCCCCTCACATTTTCCAGGATAGGAACATCATTGGTTGCTAAATTCCATCCCCGAACTTGGGCTAGGTCCACTTGGGCCCGTGTGGTCCATTTAGTGTCAAAGGCCTTTCATCAAGGACCATTTGGGAATCCAAGTTCCCAAAGGATTTTATGGATTGAGAACTTCCTTAATAAGTCTTATTCTTCTCCCTCAACCCTTCAATCCCCCTCCTCTCTCCCTATAAGATCAATTCCCTTTCTTAAAAGGTAAGCAAGTCCCACTCTTTATTCTATCTTAGGGAAAGGGTTTCTAGGGTCACTTCCCACCTATTCATTGACCTATACTCTACAAGTGACCTCCTAAATTACCGGGACTCCTCCCAATGGTGAAATTTCGTGAAGAGAAAGGAGCCTTAGCTATGGTGACAATGGGCTAAGCCTCCACTGTTGCCCTTGTCCCAACAGTTTCCCTCTTAGGAACCCCTTTTAGGTCCACTACTAGTTTGAGTGGTAAAAAGTTGTTCAAAAATCCATTTGTGAACAACTCTTTGGAATGCCCACTTTTGACATACTACAGCTCCAAGATGAGAAGTCTAGGGCTATGGAGGTTGCCCTTCTTCTCACTGAATTAATCCTCTACAATATAGTGAACTAGGGCTAGTTGGCTGACCCACTTGAATGATACTTTAGTCCTTCAAAGTCTACACATCCTTAGGCCCTATACATCTACCCTTATACCAATCTTGTTGTCCTTCACAAATACAAGAGTTAGGGATCTTCTTTGACAGTAACCTAACAACCCTCCAATTGTACTTGGACTACCATCAATCTTCCCAACCACAGTCAATTATTTTTACTAATATAGGGCCCACAATATTGTCTTCATCTAGGGCTCCTCAAATATTCCACCTAACAATGGTTTGAGTCCTCTCAAAATCATTGTTCTTGTGTATCGACAATTTGATATTTGTTGTCCAATCTATGAACAAATATGAACTACTCCTCTTATCATCCTTATAACAATCTATAGATGACTGAACAAGGGTCACAAATCAGGCACTAATAGTCTATTGACTAATTTTTTATAGGTTTCTTCAAATCTCTGTCTAAAACTCTATGGATATTCCACCAAAATCAACTCCTTTGCATGTCAACCCATTCTTCATATGGCACGTTTCTTCTGCATGATCAATCTTCTGCTCAGGTTCCACCCTCCTTTGGATGTGTTATCTCCACACATAGTGAATCTGCAAGCCATCTTCCATATCTACAGTCTATATTGCATAAATAAACCTCGCTCTAAGGGTCACAACCGTTCTTCTTCTACGCAAATTTGTCACATTCTTGAGGGCACACCTTAGGAACTAAACATGCTATGAAATTGTCCTAACTAGGGCACTATACTTATGTACTTCTAATTTTTGTAGAACAAACCCTATCTACCCATAGAAAAAACCACAACTCTTGCCTCCATAAGAGACTCGACCTAGCTCATACGGATCCATATATTCTGGGAATTTCTTTGACTGAATCTTGACATGAACTTCAAGTATCAATGTCGACCCTCAAACTAGGGTTACCTTAGTCAATATTATGCCTGCGTCTACTTCTATTCTGGCTCTAAATTATAGTGCAAGCCCTCCTCCATTTATGTTGGTATTTATCACAGACCTTGCGACCTACTAACCACCATAGGACAAGATCGTATCAACCCCCTATTCTATTTCATGTAGAAACTCTAACCAACGGGATTTGATATGATTTTGTAATGTACTAAAACAAGATATTGAATCCTTCCTACAATCTACAGAAACAAAACATGATTGCACAATCACATATAAGTAAGAGAAAGAAAGTATCAATTGCACAACACAAGATGTATCTGGGGAAAGCAACTGCTCAAAACCCCTCTATCCCTATTGTGTATTAAGTCAAGGAATCATGAAACTAGTTAGTCAACAGTATTTTTCACTATCTTTGGATGACTAAATGATGTCTATAGATTTCTGAAAACAATATTCCATGAATATCTTGAGTTTCAGAAATCTCACTGCCTTCATTATCCTTATAGAAATTTTTTCACTATTCTATCGGTTTCCCATTTCATGGTCACCCTGTTGCTCCTACAAACTCCTCATAAGCTTATACCTCTCATTTTCACCCTCCTTTATTTCCTATAACCTAATTTCCCTATTTCCCCTTGACACTAAACTCCACCTTCCCTCTAGGGTTTTCCTGTTGCAGACTCATTTCCCATGTTCCCCAAGTTCCTCAAATATTGACGGTCTCAAAACTATCTCTATAGGCTCTTTAGATAAATCAAGTACATTGGATTTTGGATCTTCAATACAAAAATTTTGACAATACTCTGTTTTCATTTGAGAATCATTCAAGTAAAATTCCAGTCAAAATCAGGTCAAAGGAACCTCCCACTAGGTCATTAGGGTTTTTGCATGTTTTAAGGTCATCATTGGATGTTTTAGGCACTGCTTTTCCTTTACTAGAATCTGGCTCAGATGTAATAGAATTTCAAACACATGGTTATTCAAGAAGGACATAAAAATATCCAAAGAATATTACCTTATCAGTTCAAATTCTGCAAATGAGAAAAATGGACAAAGTTTGGCACTTCTGTAGGAGTGTTGAAAGTTGTGTTAGCAGAAGGTATTGATGAAGTGGACTGTCTACTCCTGAATGAAAACAAATTATAGCAAAGGACAGGGAAACAACTTGGTCGTGTAGAGATTAGGGTTTTGAACTTGATGGTCCAGTTCAGTGCCAAAACAGTGATCATTTGCAGAAATAACATGGAGGAGGCACACAAGGCCCAACATGAAGAGAGTCTGTCATAAAAGATTGATGGAATATGGAAAAAGGTGAGGTGAACTAGACAGAAATGAATGAACTTGAAAGGGTTATAAAGAACTTATAAGACAACACTGATGATTGTTGTAAAGCACTCCATACACCTAGGGTTTTGAAGAAAGTGGCTAGACAAGGTGAAAAGCATAAGTTGAACACCATGGTGGAAGAAAAAGAGGATTTTGAAGCTGTTCTTGTGTGTAATCATCCTAAAGGTGTCAAAATAAACATGTCAAGTCTCCAGGATCAAAAGAAAATCAAATTTCATAACTCCAGCAACCTACAAGAAAAAAGGTGTAAAGAATATCAGTGAAAATGACAAAAAAGGGTTTCAAACATTAGAAAGTGGGTTGCAAAGTTAAATTAAATCCATGAGCCTATAAAAGCCCATTTTCACACTTCAATGAATCATTTTTATCCTTCAAAATACCAAGAGCGTTCATAGGAGAAGAAATTTTGAGTTTTCAAGCCGAATTTGGAAAATTTTGCCTTGGCGTTGCGCGCACAGACTTGCGTTGCGCCCCTCGAAGCTAGTGTTGCGCGTTTGAAATTTCTTCCCCGTTCATTTTATGAAGGCGTTGTGTGCCTGGAAAGAGGCGCTGCGCTCTTGCCCGGAACACATCCTCTGCTCATTTTAAAAGGCACTGCGCGCATGGCCTTGGTGTTGCGCCCTCAGCCTTGGCGTTGCGCGCTTTGATAGGAAGGGTTTCTAAGCCCTCAAACCACTCAAATCACTCCAAAACTACTTCAAATATTTGCCACAATTTCTCCAAGCACTGATAAGGGTAATTACATTCCATACACATATCTTCAAGCAATTTTAGTGTTTTCTTAAAGAATGAAATCAAACCCTAATAGAAACCCTATATTTCAAAGCTTGAAATCACTGTTTGAACCTCATTTCATCTTCCTAGACAGAGTGTCAGTGATAGAAAGGGTAATTACATAGCTAGAGGGTTTTCATTGAGTTGTTTTACCTCTCACTCATTCTCATACACCAATACCCTCACTCACTCATTCCCTCATTTGCAAGGCTACCTTTTCATTACCATCCCTTCATCTCATTTCCATTTACACTCCAGGGTTTTATAAAAGCAGATTTTACAATGTCAGAGGGTGAATATAGTGGTATGGAGGCACAGATGCCAAGGAGGAATGATCACAAGGGAAGCAAGATAAATATATTTGAACCCCTCAGTACAGGAGAGCTCATGGCATCTCCCCTTACTATTTCTTGTTTCAAACATGTAGGTTGCTATGAATTTTGTGAAAAGGTGTACCAGGTGCAAAACCACCTTGAGTTAACTACATTATTTATCATTAACTTGTATGACAAACAAGTTAATCTTGTATGGGTCACCTTTGAATTGTCTACATATGCCATTGCCAATGCCACATGCATACCTAGTGTAGGGGAGAAATGGTTGAAGCAAGCTAACCTTGACATGAGTTACTTTGAGCCATACCTTAAGCCTAGGTATAAATACCACAGAAAATCCATCTTTCCTTTCTCTCACCTGCTTGATAGATATGCACCTATGATGAAGATTATCATGAATTATTTTACATGTCAGGGAAGATCCTCCTGCCTCTACTCATACCACATCAGGCTTCTTATGCACTTCACTATTTTGAGTATGTTTCATATACCATATTACCTTTACCGAAGCATTGATAAAATGGCATACATATTGCAAAAGAGAAACTACCCTCAACAGATGCAAAGCCTCTTTCATCACTCACTTATCAAATTGGTTGCTATGCACCAACTACAGCATAAAGGCATTCCATGGGAGACCTTCATTGCCAATGAGGTGTTCACTACTCCACATGGCCATCATCAGTAAGATATCCCTTCCTCATCCCATCCTCCAGAATCCATTCCTCCATCACTTCCTACTGTTCACACATCTCCACTCACTCACATTCATTCACCCCATGATGATCTTCCTTCATCATATTCCCACAGCCCTTCACCCTCATCTCATGACACAGCATCAAATAGTGAAGAGAGCAGTGAGACAGATGACACTGAGATTGTTGACATAGATTATTTTCCTTTTAACTATCAAAGAGGTCATAGGCAAGTCTTTTCTTCACAAATTATGGAATGGGCCCTGCCTTCATCATCAACAAAACAACTTGACAAAGGTAAGGAAAAGGTCATTGTTGAAGAGGAGGAAGACAAGCATGAAACTGAGCAAGAGTTTCAGCTAATTCACCTTGACAGTGAGAATGAGGATGAGGAAATGATTACAAACATGCTGCTCTAAAGCAAGGATGCCCAGATTAGGGAGCTACAAACCAATCTTGGTAGAGCCAAAAATGTGATCAACTACCTTGAGGTAGAAAACCAGCAGTTAGAGACCAAGAAGGCCATCAGTGAGTTCAGAGCTATCAGAGCTCGGAAAGAGGCTGGAAAGGCTAAGGCTAAGCTAGGTGAGACGTTGGGCACTCTTGATGACAGTAAGGATGAGGAAGCACAGCTTCCTAGGAAGAGGCCAAGGACAATTGGGTTGAAGAAAGCTTTAGCCTAGGAAAGAGAGAAAGAGATAGCATTGGCCAAGCAGCTCACTCCAAGTGAGATGCTTGCCATGGAGATCAGCTATGACAGAGAATATTGGCTAGAGAGAGCCAATGTACACCTATAGGATCAACTTGAGAAGGCAAAAAGAGATATTGACCTTCAGAAGAAGATGGCAAGGCATTATGCCATGAGGAACAGAATTGCAAGGGCCAAGCTTAAAAGAGCCCTTGCAAAGATTCAAGCCCAAAATGAGGCAAAGGATAAGGAGAAACTTGACATCCTTGTTGATGTATCCCTCCAAGCCTCCCAAACATGATCAACAAGGTAAAAACCCAATTTTGGCACTTGGTACACATTTTGAAATTTTGATTGTTTCGCTAGCAGAAAAAAGGGCCAAACGCGTAGCGCCAGTGTTGCATATTCATGATCCTCATGGCAAGTACATCATCCAAAAAAAATTCCAGGTCATTTGGAGTAGAACTAGTCCCCCAAAAGGGCCAAAAACCACCAAAAAAACACCTTTCTGCCCTCTTTTCAGCACTGGCGTTGTGCCCTAAGCAGTCTTGGGAGAATGGATTTTTGACTAGGAAAAAGAATTCTATTCTGTAAATTAAAGGCATATTTGGAAACTAGACAGGATAGGCTTTCCAATGAGCTATCATGGAGCTCATTTGGACACCTGGAAGGCCTCCAAAACTTAGCTGCAAAAAGGGTAATTTTTCCAGTTTTGGCGTTACGCCCTTGGCCTCGCACTGCGCCCTCAGCCAGTGGCATTGTGCCCTTGCCAGAAAGTCAAAAAAAAAGACAAAAGAAGTTATTGAAATAGATATTTTAAGGACTTAAAGGACAAATATCTCTAAAATTAGCTGAGGTGTTATGTTAGAAGTTATTTTTGCATTTATTGAGTTTGGGATATTTGCGCCTTGGGCCTTGCATGGTCTCAATGGTCAAATACATTTATTATGTAATTAATGACTTGTAAAACCCTAGCTAGGGTTTACTTCACCATTTTGGCAGTTAAATACTGCATGTAAGCCTCATTTTGATTGTTGGTTGATTGTTGAGATGAAAATCACATAGACTTGGAGTGATAAAGAGTTTTTGGCTTTAGAGTTTTGTAATATGTTTTTGGACAGAATATCAATGGAGCTAGCACATTTATTGGATTAATGAACTTTGTCAATGGTGATGTTGTTCCTATCTAACACTTGTTTCCTTATGTTTTCATATTGTTCATTAATTTCTCTTATGACAAAACAAAAAGCTGAGCTTAAGACATGTTGTTGGAGACACATTAAGTTTATCTTATTTTTGTCATTTAAATGTTTTCCTCCACTAGGTTTGATTAGAGAATCTAGTTTTTTGTCTTGAAATTTACCTAGTAGAGTTTAGCCAAAGAAATCTATGGTTTGCCCTATCCTTTGGTTGTTCTTGAACTGTTGCTTTGAAGGCCTTCTTTGAAGTTTGATTAAAGAATTCTTAAATGCTCTTTAGTTTCACTGAATTGTTATCTTAAATGTTCTCTTTGTTTGAAAGTAATGATTAGAGAATTCTTAACTACTGTCTATGATTATTGGATTGTTGCCTTGAAGTTTATTTACTAGGGTTTGGTCAAAGAGGTTTATGGTGTGCCCTATACTTTGGTTCTTTCTCAAGCATAGTAATCTTAAAGGCTATTCTTGTTCTAGTATGTTAAAGGATTCTTAATTTCCCTTTAAACCTACTAAATTCACAATTTAATGTTCATTTCATATCCACCTAAGCTATTAAGATCCATTTGGCTTTGTTAACTTGCCCTATGAAACACCCTTGATTCATTGTTGTACTTTTCAAGCCTTTCACAGACTCCATAGCCCAACGGTTTGAATTTCTCTTACTCTATATGTTCTTCTTGACAACCTACCCAACCAAACAAAACAAAACAAGCAAACCCTATCATTATAACTGACCTTAAATCAACATCCTAAATCAAACAAGTTATATATTTTATACAAACATAGAGAGAGCCCTCTCTGAGTCTAGGAAGGCTACGTCCTAGGACTCCAAAGTTGGTTTTATGTTACCCTTGTCTATTTGGTCTTGCCAATCTAGCAAATTATAGGGACCTAACATAATGGCGACTCCACTTGGGAACACTTATTGAAAATCTTAGTGGTACATAAAGAACTCAGAAAACCTAAAGATATTTCAAGATTGGTATCCAGTTGTTGATGGTGGACAACAAACAAATCCTCAAAATGGTTAGCATCATCCACCTGGTGACTCCATTGGTCTCCAGTAGACCTGGTGACTCCATTGTTTCTCACAAACTCCCTTGGGAATGTACTAATCAAACCTGATAGAACAAAACCCAGTCACTCACTTTGTGAATTCAGTATTCATACAGATTGGTTTTGTTTTCAAATTCTTATAAACTTTCACCCTCTCTGTGTTATGGGTCTGAAATTTGGCTTCACAAATAATCTGCACTAGATCTCACCCTGACCCAAACCCTCCTACTATAGTTGATGACCTAGAAAGAATCCTAAAAATAACTTCTAAGTCTAAAGACTCAACTATTGTTAGACCAATTCACAAAGTAATTTATGTCCCTGAAAACCTTACATCCTTGCAAGATACCCAATTTGACTTACACCATAGAAGAAACCTATTCAGAACTAAGTCCCAAAATTAGATATACTAGACATACCTTGAGCCTAAAAACTTACAGCAGAGTCCTAGTAGAGAAGCCTCTCCTTCCACTCCTCCTGATTTTCATCTTCTCCAACACTTTGACTAATTTTGATCCAAATCTGCTCAATCTCAGTTAGCTAGTCCAAGTACATCTGCTACCCCCACTCATACACCCACTGTGCAAAACACTCCATTTCATCCTCCACCTCCACTCATAAACTCTCCTCTTGTAAATCCTCCTTGGATTCCATTACCTCCTATCATGGCAGCATGGTATGCTCCCCTAGTACTACCACAACCTTTACTTCCTATGCCTCAAGACTACCAATCTAAAATCCCTCACTTTACTGGAGTTGATTCTACCACTGCCCAACAGCATGTAGACAAGATGAATGATGCATTTGAATACCAAGAAATAGAAGAGGAGACTATAAAAATGAGAATTTTTGCCCAAATTTTAGGAGGAGAAGCAAAGAAATGGTTCAAGAACTTAACTCCCAATAGCATTCATGATCTCCCTTCCCTTTATCAAACATTCATAAACAAGTGGGAGACTAAGAAAAATCATCTTCAAATCCTATCAGAGTATGATAACCTTAAGAGGAATGTTGGGGAAAGTGTCCAAGACTACTACACTAGGTTCAATAGTGTATATAATGCACTCCCTCCCCACATGAAACCCCCACAAGGCCTAGCCTTAGTAAAATTTCCAGATCGATTTGGTCCATACATGTCTTATTAATTAAGAGAAAGAGATCCCCTTACCTTAGAGGACATGCAAAGGGGAGCAGTAAGTGTAGAAGCCAACCTAAATGCTAAAAGGGCTAGATTAAGAGCAGAGAAGAAGTTTACATACAAAGAGGAAACTATGGCCTCCACATCTGATGATAAAATTGACAGTCTAGTTAGGAAAATGGAAAGGATGATGGAGAGAATCAACTTGAATGAAAGAGCATCTCCAAGAGAAAAACAAACACACCCTCAAAACAGGAATAGAAACCAAAACTTCAGAAGGGACCCTCCTCAAATAAGACAAAGAGAAAATGACCAGCAAATCAGACCTCCTTTCCAAGAAAACTATGTAGATGAAGAGGAGAGAGAGACTGAGGAGCCAAAAGGAAATCATGTCAATCTAATAGACTCCAATAATGAGGATGCTGTTTTTCTCATGGAAGAAGAACAAGGTCTGTTTTCCTCAAACTAAACTGAAATAACTTATGAGGATTCTGAAGAATACAAACTAGACTTTGAAAATTCCATCATGGAGGTTCATAGGTAGTATGACCTCAGAAGTGGGAAAACACAAGACATCCCTAAGAGGAACAAATCAGAAATTTCTACTAGGAAGACCCCTAAAAATAGTCCTGGAAAGACAACAAAAAATACAAATAGCATGGCTAAGAATGTTGATCAAAGAAAAAACAAAATCAGCCAACATAATGGTGACCAAAGCTTCCCTAGTACATCAACTAGTGGCCCTGAAAAAACTGCTTTAACTAAGATCCCAAATAAAACTCATAAAACTAAAGTTGTTGAAAAGACCATGTATGATAAAACTGATGTAAATATGCCAAGAACACAAACACCATTCAGTATTGAGGGATAAATTTCCAAAATCAAAATAGCCATACCCCTTACTGAACTAATGACTCAAGATGTATATAGATCTCAATTTTTGAAGGCTTTAAACATAGGAATTGACACCAATACTCTGAATCTAATTGATGACAAGCTAGAGTTGTTGTTTGGACCAGAAGTAGAGGGAAAGTTTCAATAGGGAGTTGTGCCTCCATTCTATTTCATTTTGAACATCCATGACAAAATCCTACACACTGCCATTCTAGACTCTGGTGCTTCGCTCAACCTTATGCCAAAGGTAGTGATGGAGAGATTAGGCCTCGAAATAACCAAACCATACAAAGACTTGTACTCTTTTGATTCAAGTAGAGTCATATGACTAGGCCTGATTAAGGATCTATGTGTCAACTTGGCACAAATACCAACAAAGAGCCTATTCATGGACATTGTAGTGGCTGACATTCCCCTGAAGTATGGCATGCTTTTATCTAGATCATTGGGAGCCAAAATCCAAGGAAACCTTCAAGTGGACATGACATATGCTACCATTCCAGTCTTTAACCAAACAAGAAGACTGTACAGATAATCTCACATGAAATACATGGTAAGCATTCAAGATAGGCCAAACAACACCCCTATCTATTCTATTCATTCAGACCTTGACACATTTATCTTGTACAATGAAGATGAAATTAATGAACAAGTAAATGAAAAAGAGGGAGAGCTAGACCTATAAGAATAGTCAAACCAAACACAAAATGAAGAACATGACAGACAAAACCCTAGCAGCCATGAACAATAACATAATGGGGAATCTGAAATTGAAACACTTTGGAACATGAGCTTTGATGGCTCTTGTGGCAAAGCTAGTTCAGGAGCAAGTGTTTGGATACACAACACTAATCAAGGTCACTCTTACAAGATGGATTTTCTATGTACAAACAATATTTCAGAGTATGAAGTTCTTCTCTTAGGGTTACAAATGCTGAAAAGTATAGGAGCTAAGAGGATTTCTATTCTAGGGGATTCTGCGCTAATCATTAGGAAAATAAAAGGAGAATATTCAACCAAGAATCCTAGGCTAAGAGAATATAGAAATGTTTCCTTAGACCTCCTAAAGACATTTGAAAAATATGAACTTACCTCTATCCCAAGAACTCAAAAAAACCTTGCAAATGAACTAGCCTTTGCTGCCAGCACTCGCCAACTACCTCATGCCAATGAACAATACACAGTAAAGGTCAAGTACAAACTAGCAGTCCCTGATAACATATATTGTTGGAAATTATTTGAAAATGACAAACAGATTGAAGACTTCTTGCAGCCCAAAACCAAGTTTGAAATGCCAAAATCAAATTCAGATCATCAAAAGGACTGCCCTGCTAAGGAACAAACACACAAAACAGAGCCACCTTATCCTGCTGATATAAATCTGCTAGAATACCCTCATGAGCCATAATTGTGTGAATATTTAGGCAAAAGGGGCCTTGAAGTATTGCAATGCAAAGATAACTTATTTCCAAGAGGACATGCCCCCTTAGAATAATTGTTTGATTTCAATGATGTTGCTAGAAATCCTAAGATGGAATCTACCAAAACTGACGTAGAAGAATGCAACATAGGTAGTGAAGAAGAACCTAAAATGATAAAGTTGTCTAAAACATTGCCACTCCTTATAAAACAAAAATACATTGAACTGTTCAAAGAGTTCAAAGATGTGTTTTCATGGGGCTATGAGGACTTGAATTCTTATGACACAAACATCATTCAGCACAAGATCCCTCTCAAGGAAAACCAGAAACCATTCAAGCAGAAATTGTGTAGGATAAACCCTGTCCTAATGCGTCTAGTTGAGAAAGAAATAAAAAATATGTATGATGTTGGAATAATAGTTCCACTCAGGTACTCAGAATGAGTCTCAAACCTTGTGTCAGTGAGGAAGAATACAGGAGAAATTAGGCTATGCATAGACTTTAGAAATTTGATCAAAGCCTCCCTGAAAGATAACTACCCTTTACCTAAGATGGATCATTTACTGCAAAGGGTGGTAGGCTCCAAAATAATATCATTGCTTGATGGTTTTTCAGGGTATAATCAGGTGCTAGTACTTCCAAGTGATCATCACAAAAGAACTTTCACTACACCTTGGGGCACCTTCATGTATGTCAAAATTCCTTTTGGGTTAATGAATGTCGGGGCCACTTTTCAAAGAGCCATGGAAATTTCTTTTTCCGAAGATATAGGCTATTTCATTGTGATATACCTTGATGACATCACTGTTTACTCAAAAACCAATGAAGAACACCTAGCTCACTTAAGAAAAGTCTTTGAAAAATGTAGAAAGTATGGTTTAGCCTTGAATCCTAAGAAAACTTTGTTTGGCCTTCAAGAAGGAAAAATTCTAGGCCACATCATCTCTGAAGAAGGAATCAAAATAGACCCAAAAAGGATTGAGGGAATATTGCAGATCAGTCACCCTAGGAACATCAAAGAGATGCAATCTTTCATTGGAAAGATCAACTTCCTAAGAAGGTTCATACCAAACCTTGTTGAACTCCTAAGAAACATTACAAACATGGTGAAAAGAGAAATAGGAGTCAAATGGACCATAGAAGCAAAGAAATCCTTTGAACTGGTAAAACAAGCACTTACCCAAACACCAGTTCTAATCAGCCCTAACTTTACCAAGGATTTTTTCATCTTCTCATTTGCATCAAAACACACAATTGCTGCAGTATTGCTACAAAGGAACATAATGGGACAAGAAAAACCCATAGCTTTCTTCAGCAAGGCACTAAGAGATGCACCTCTGAAATATAACATCATGGAGAAACAAGATTTTTCCTTAATCAAAGCATTAAAATATTTCAGGGTTTACATCTTGCATTCACATGTCATTGCTTTTGTTCCTCATGCAGTTGTTAAGGACATACTAACTCAGGATCCTGATGGTAAAAGAGGTAAATGGATTGCTGTCATTTTAGAGTATGATTTGGAAATCAAGCCCACCAAGCTAATCAAAGGGCAAGGACTGGCCAAACTGATGGCTGAAGCAAAATTTCAAGCATTGGACATAAACATGTTACATTCATTTGATGAACAAGAGGAGATGGCGACTCCACCTATTGAAGAAGAATTTATGAAATCACTCTGGTATGCTGACATATTATATGTGCTTTTTAATCTAAATTTTCCTCCTAGTTTGTCCAAAACAAAGGCCAGATTCTTGAAACTAAAAGCTGTAAATTTTTTCATTCTAGACAAAGCTTTATATTGGAAAAAAAAATTTGGCACCTTGCTTAAATTTTTACTTAAAGATGATGCAGACAGAATCATGCATGAGTTTCATGAAGGAGAGTGTGGAGGTCATCTCTATTGGAAAACTACTGCCAACAAAATCCTTAGAGCTAGTTTCTATTGGCCCACTCTTTTCCCTGATATCCACAAGCTAGTAGTGACATTCCATAAATGCCAAATCTTTGAGGGCAAGAGAAACTATTGCCTTTGCCTTTGCACCCTATTAGTGTTGAAACTCATTTTCAACAGTGGGGTTTAGATTTCATTGGAGAAATCCACCCTGCCTCCTCTACCCAACACAAGTGGATCCTCACTGCAACTGACTATTTCACCAAATGGATAGAAGCCATCCCTTCAAGGAATGCCACTGAATTGGTAATCATAAAATTCCTTGAAACCAATATTCTGTCCAGAATTGGTTGTCCGAGAAAGATCATCACTGATAATGCTGATGCATTCAAGTCCAAGAGAATGGTGGAAATTTGCCACAAATATCACATTACATTAGGGAATTCTACAACTTATTACCCTCAAGGTAATGGGTTGGTTGAGTCCTCTAACAAAATTTTGGTAAACATCATCAAGAATTTGTTGGAGGAGAACAAAAATTCATAGCACAAAAAATTAGTGCATGCACTATGGGCAGACAGATTAACAAGCAAGAAATCTATTAACATGTCTCCCTATCAACTAGTGTATGGCATGGATGCAGTTTTTCCAACATCCTTGGGAATCCCAGTGATGAAGCTCCTCCAAAAGGTACACTCAAAAGAGAATGATATGCAAAGGAGGCTGAACCAAACCATTCAATTGCAGTAATCAAGGGAAGAAGTATACAATAGAACACAAGCAGTGCAAGAGAGAATCAAGAATCTTTTTGATAAGAGGACCAAGGCAAATGATTTCCAGATTGGGGACAAAGTGCTGAAGTGGGATTCAAGAAGAGAGGACAAAGGCAAGCATGGAAATTTTGAAAATCTATGGAAAGGTCCATACATCATCCATTCAACAAGAGGTAACAATGCATTCTTTCTACAAGAAATGGATGGAGCATAGTTGTTTGGAGGTCCTGTCAATGGCAAGATGATCAAGCACTATTTTTTTTGAAATTCTTAGTTTAGATCTTTGTTCATTGTACATAACATTTATTGAGTAAGAGATCAGAAAAATGAAAACACAAAAAACAAATAAAATAAGAAAAAGAGGGCAGATGAAAAGAAGAGGTAAAGCCCCATACCAAAAAAAAAAATGTTTGAAAGTGTGCAAGTCTAAAATGCCACTACTTTGAGAAATAAAAGTCTTGTTTGGTCATACAGCCTAACCATGATTGAACATGTTTTAAATTTCTTCTAATAAGCTATAAAAGCAAGATTTTCCAAACCATTTAAACTTGGCTCATCAGTAGAATAGGTTAGGAAAAGATGTTGGTTCCCAAAGCTTAAATCTAAACCAAAGAGAAATGAGAGGGATAGGTAATAGACTCCAAATTATGAGCCCTCAAGTTTCTAGTTTTACTTGTACAAAAATAAAATCTGTGTGCCACTTGTCCAAGATGCCACAGCTCATGACAAATCAAACTGCCTAACCTTGATCTGGTCATGTTTTGAATTTTATGTTGATAGGTTAGAGAATGAAAATTTGTCAAACTGTTTAAACTTGATAGATAAGTAGATTAGGTAGAAAATAAAAAAGCTCATTAGCCTAATTTGAGCTCTTGGAAGTTATAAGGGTAAACATAGATATTTTTTATGCTTTCAAAAGAAAAATGATGTTCAAGGTTTTCCAATCCAAATGCACCCAAATGAAGAAAAAATGTTAGGAAAAGTATGATGGGTAGGTAGGGTTGATATTGAAGAAATCATGTTTTTTTAGATTGTAAGATCATGGCTTCCAAGAACAACAGAAAATATCAGCCTTGAAAAATGAAAGAACAAGAGTAAATCAGCAAGCATGTGAGGCTTCTTATCTGCAAAAACAGAGATCTGAACTCTTAGGTTATCGACACCTCCTGAAAGGAGCTACCCTCCCCAAGTGGAGCCACTGTTAGTCATCAATATTTTTCACTGTCTTTAGATGACTAAAGGGTGCTTATAGATTTCTGAAAACAATATTCCATGAATATCTTGAGTTTCAGAAATCTCACTGCCTTCATTATATGTATAGAAACTTTTTCACTATTCTATCAGTTTCCCATTGCATGGTCACCCTGTTGCTCCTAAAAACTCCTCATAAGCGTATACCTCTCATTTTCGCCCTCCTTTCCCGCCTATAACCTCATTTCCGTATTTCCCCTTGACACTAAACTCCACCTTCCCTCTAGGGTTTTCCTGTTGCAGACTCATTTCCCATGTTCCCCAGGTTCCTCAAGCATTGATGGTCTCAAAACTATCTCTGTAGGCTCTTTAGATAAATCAAGTACATTTGATTTTGGATCTTCAATACAACACTTTTGACAATACTCTGTTTTCACTTGAGAAGCCTTCAAGTCAAATTCCAGTCAAAATCAGGTCAAAGGAACCTCCCACTAGGTCATTAGGATTTTCATGTTTTAAGGTCATCATTGGATGTTTTAGGCACTACTTTTCCTTTGCTAGAATCTGGTTCAGATGTAATAGAATTTCAAACACATGGTTATTCAAGAAGGAAATAACAATATCCAAATAATATTACCTTATCAGTTCAAAGTCTGCAAATGACAAAAATGGACAAATTTTGGCACTTCTACAAGAGTGTTGAAAGTTGTGTTAGCAGAAGGTATTGATGAGGTAGACTGTCTACTCCTGAATGAAAACAAATTACAACAAAGGACAGGGAAATAACTTAGTCTTGTAGAGATTAGGGTTTTGAACTTGATGGTCCAGCTGAGTGCCAAAATAGTGATCATTTGCAGAAATAACATGGAGGAGGCACACAAGGCCCAACATGAAGAAAGTCTGTCAGAAAAGATTGATGGAATATGGAAAAAGGTGAGGTGAACTGGACATAAATTAATGAACTTGAAAGGGGTGTAGAGAACTTAGAAGACAACACTGATGATTGTTGTAAAGAACTCCAGACACCTAGGGTTTTGAAGAAAGTGGCTAGACAAGGTGAAAAGCAAAAGTTGAACTCCATGGTGGAAACAAAAGAGGATTTTGAAGTTGTTGTTGTGTGTAATCATCTTAAAGGTGTCAAAATAAACATTTCAAGTCTCCAGGATCAAAAGAAAATAAAATTTCATAACTCCAACGACCTACAACCAAAAAGGTGTAAAGAATATCAGTGAAAATGACAAAAAAGGGTTTCAAACATTAGAAAGTGGGTTGCAAAGTTAAATTAAATCCATGAGCCTAAAAAATCCCATTTTCACACTTCAATGAATTATTGTTATCCTTCAAAAGACCAAGAGAATTCAGAGGAGAAGAAATTTCGAGTTTTCACGCCAATTTTGGGCAAGTTTGCCATGGCATTGCGCGCTCAGACTGGCGTTGCGCCCCTGGAAGCTAGCGCTGCATGTTTGAAATTTCTTCCCCATTCATTTTCTGAAGGCGTTGTGCTCCTGGAAGGTGGCGCTACGTACTGGGGAGGCACTACGCTCTTGCCCGGAACACGTCCTCTACTCATTTTCAAAGGCACTGTGCGCTCAGAACTAGCACTGCGCGACTGGGATTGGTGTTGTGCCCTCAGCCTTGGCGCTCCGCACTTGGATAACAAGGGTTTCTAAGCCCTCAAACAGGGTAAGTACATTCCATACACCTATATTCAAGCAATTTTGGTGTTTTCTTAATGAATGAAATCAAACCCTAAGAGAAACCCTAAATTTCAAAGCTTGAAATCACTGTTTGAACCTCATTTCATCTTTCTAGACAGAGTGTTAGTGATAGAAAGGGTAATTACATATCTGGAGGGTTTTCATTGAGTTTTTTACCTCTCACTCATTCTCATACACCAATACCCTTACTCACTCATTGCCTCATTTGCAAGGCTACCTTTTCATTACCATCCCTTCATCTCATTTCCATTTACACTCCAGAGTTTTACAAAAGCAGAATTTACAATGTCAAAGGTTGAAGACAGTGGTATGGAGGCACATATGCCAAGGAGGCATGATCACAAGGGAGGCAAGATAAATAGATTTGAACCCTTCAGTACAAGAGATCTCATGGCATCTCCCCTTACTATTTCTTGTTTCAAACATGTAGGTTGCTATGAATTTTGTGAAAAGGTATAGCAGGTGCAAAACAAACCTGAGCTAACTAGACTATTTATCATTAAATTGCATGACAAACAAGTTAATATTGTAGGGGTCACCTTTGAATTGTCTACATATGCCATTTCTAATGCCACAGGCATACCTAGTGTAGGGGAGAAATGGTTGAAGCAAGCTAACCTTGACATGAGTTACTTTGAGCCATACCTTAAGCCCAGGTATAAAGACCACATCAAATCCATCTTTCCTTTCTCTCACCTGCTTGATATATATGCACCTATGATGAATATTATCATGAAGTATTTCACTTGTGAGGGAAGATTCTCCCACCTCTACTCATACCACATCAGGCTTCTTATGCACTTTACATGAGTGGGGATGCTGCATATAACATATTACCTTTACTGAAGCATTGATAAAATGGCATACATAGTGCAAAAGAGAAACTACCCTCAACAGATTCAAAGCCTCTTTCATCACTCACTTATCAAAATGGTTTGTATGCACCAACTACAACAGAAAGGCATTCCATGGGAGACCTTCATTGCCAATGAGGTGTTCACTACTCCCCATGGCCATCATCAGCAAGATATCCCTTCCTCATCCCATCCTCCAGAATCCATTCCTCCATCACTTCCTATTGTTCACACATCTCCACTCACTCACATTCCTTCACCCCATGATGATCCTCCTTCATCATCTTCCCACAAGCCTTCACCCTCATCTCATGACACAACATCAAACAGTGAAGAGAGCAATGAGACAGATGACACTAACATGCTTGACATAGAGCCTTTTCCTTTGACCTATCAAAGAGGTAATAGGCAGGACTTTTCTCCACAAATTGTGGAAGGGCCCCTACCTTCATCATCAACTAAACATCTTGACAAAGGTAAGGAAAAGGTCATTGTTGAGGAGGAGGAAGAAAAGCATGAAACTGAGCAAGAGTTTCAGCTAATTCACCTTGACAGTGAGAATGAGGATGAGGAAAGGATTATAAACATGTTGCACAAAAGAAAGGATGCCCAGATTAGGGAGCTACAAACCAATCTTGGTAGGGCCAAAAATGTGATCAACTTCCTTGAGGTAGAAAACCAGCAGTTAGAGACAAAGAAGGCCATCAGTGAGGTTAGAGCTATTAGAGCTCGAAAAGAGGCTAGAAAGGCCAAGGCTAAGCTAGATGAGACTTTGGGAACTCTTGATGATAGTAAGGATGAGGAGGAACAACTTCCTAGGAAGAGGCCAAGGACAATTGGGTTGAAGAAAGCTTTAGCCCGGGAAAGAGAGCAAGAGACAACATTGGCAGAGAAGCTCACTCCAAGTGAGCTTCTTGCCATGGTGATAAGCTATGATAGAGAATCTTGGCTAGAGAGAGCCAATTTACACCTAGAGGATCAACTTGAGAAGGCAAAAAAATATATTGACCTTCAGAAGAAGATGGCAAGGCATTATGCCATGAGGAACAGAATGGCAAGGGCCAAGCTCAAAAGAGCCCTTGCAAAGATTCAAGCCAAAAATGACGCAAAGGAGAAGGAGAAACTTGACATCCTTGGTGATGTATCCCTCCAAGCCTCCCAAACATGATCAGCAAGGTAAAAACCCAAATTTTGGCACTTGGTACACATTTTTAAATTTTGGTTGTTTGGCTAGCAGAAAAAAGGGCCAAACGCGCAGCGCCACTGGCAGTGCGCTCTTTTTTGGGGCACTCAATTGAGAAAAGGCTTGCATATTCATGATCCTCATGGTAATTACATCATCTAAAAAAAAAATTCAGGTCATTTGGAGTAGAACTGTTCCCCCAAAAGGGCCAAAAAAACACCTTTCTGCCCTCTTTTCAGCATTGGTGCTGCGCCCTGAGTGGTCTTGGGAGAATGGATTTTGACTAGGAAAATGGAATCCATTCTAAAAAATAAATGCATATTTGGAAACTAGACAGGATAGGCTTTCCAATGAGCTATCATGGAGCTCATTTGGACACCGGAAAGACCTCCAAAACTCAGCTGTAAAAAGGGAAATTTTTCCAGTTTTGGCGCTGCGCCCTTGGCCTGGCACTTCACCCTCAGCAAGTGGCGCTGCGCCCTTGCCAGAAAGTTAACGAAAGACAAAAGAAGTTATTGAAAATGATATTTTGAGGACTTAAAGGACAAATATCTCTAAAATTAGCTGAGGAGTTATGTTAGAAGTTATTTTTGCATTTATTGAGTTTGGGATATTTGTGCCTTGGGCCTTACATGGTATCAATGGTCAAATACATTTATTATGTAATTAATGACCTGTAAAACCCTATCTAGGGCTTACTTCACCATTTTTGAAGTTAAATACTGCATGTAAGCCTCATTGTGATTGTTGGTTGATTGTTGAGATGAAAATCACATAGACTTGGAGTGATAAAGAGTTTTTGGCTTTGGAGCTTTGTAATATGTTTTTGTACTGAATATCAATGGAGCTAGCACATTTACTGGATTCATAAAATTTTTAACTGGTGATGTTGTTCCTATCTTACACTTGTTTCCTTATGTTTTCATATTGTTCATTAATTTCTCTTATGACAGAACAAAAAGCTTAGCTTAAGACATGTTGTTGGAGACACCTTAAGTTTGTCTGATTTTTGTCATTTAAATTTTTTCCTCCACTGGGTTTTATTAGAGAATCTATTTTGTTGTCTTGAAATTTACCTAGTATATTTTAGCCAAAGAAATCTATGGTTTTCCGTGTCCTTTGGTTGTTCTTGAATTGTTGCTTTGAAGGCCTTCTTTGAAGTTTGATTAAAGAATTATTAAATGCTCTTTAGTTTCACTAAATTGTTGTCTTAAATATTCTCTTTGTGTGAAAGTAATGATTAGATAATTCTTAACTGCTCTCTATGATTACTGGATTGTTGTCTTGAAGTTTATTTACTAGGATTTGGTCAAAGAGGTTTATGGTGTGCCATGTACTTTGGTTCTTTCTCAAGCATAGTAATCTTAAAGACTTTTCTTGTTCTAGTATGTTAAAGGATTCTTAATTTCCCTCTAAACCTACTAAATTCACAATTTAATGTTCATTTCATATCCACCTAAGCTATTAAGATCCATTTGGCTTTGTTAACTTGCCCTATGAAACACCCTTGATTCATTTTTGTACTTTTCAAGCCTTTCACAAACTCCATAGCCCAATGGTTTAAATTTATCTTACTCTATCTGTTCTTCTTGACAACCTACCCAACCAAACAAAACAAAACAAACAAACCCTATCATTATAACTAACCTAAAATCAACATCCTAAATCAAATAAGTTATATATTTTATACAAACATAGAGAGAGCCCTCTCTGAGTCTAGGAAGGCCAGGTCCTAGGACTCCAAAGTTGGTTTGATGTTACCCTTGTCTATTTGGTCTTGCCAATCTGAAAAATTATAGGGACCTAACAAAACAATAAAATGCTTAATCTCTCATGAGATTCTCTAGCACTTTGCCAATTGTCTCCTACTGATCTAGGCAAAATCAGTTTAGTACTTAGCCAATTCTCAACCTTCCTTCAGCCTGCCTTACTCACGCAATTCCTAGGGAATTAGGTCCCTATTAATTAGGAAAGTCAGCCTTCCTTGATTTCACATGGACAATTTTGTATAAACGCAACTGATAGTTATGTTCCCTTTGACCTCTGTCTCAACTGGGTCTTCCTCGGAACTGACATGCATGCAACTATTAATAGTGAATTATCAGTTATCTAATTGATCACTCATTGTGAACTAAATCAAATTTAATTTAGTTGACCTCTCACTAGCTCATCACTCAGTTAGAACTAGTTAAACTGATTTTCACTCAGTTAATTGAGTTAACTAATTCACACCTACACCCCACTAATGCATCAACTGCAACTAGACCCCCAAAAAATTAGAATCCCTCTATATGCCTCATCTTAGACCCTCATGATCCAGACATATGCAAGAATGCAATAAATATAGAAATAAAAAAAAACACAAAGATGCAGTAGGAATAACACTTCATTTCATTAATATAAAATACTGAAAAATGCTTACAGACAGAATGGAAAACAAACTAGCTTGGGCGATGGTAGCTTATCTCTAAGAAGAGATTTGGCAACTACATGTCTCTAAACTGTGTTAAAATAAGGCTCAAGGGCTGTTTTATTATTGAAAAATAAGAGAAAACCCTAAACTAAGGAGATGTAACACCAAGAGTCTATGGGCCCCGTTGGGGGTAGTTGGGCAGTCGACTTCTCAGGGTCATAACTTCGTCATATGATCTTTGTTTGACACACATAATACCTCATTAGAAATATATCTCCGAGGACTACAACTAATAATGAAGTTGATATGCAATTACCAAACCTTTCGTGCCCAAAAACATCGTTTGGGGCCTCAAAACGGCTTCAGAAGTTTAGGACCCAAAAAACTGACAAAAATAGCAAATTGTGCTATAATTAAGGAAACTGAAAAAATGAAAGAGACAATAGCGAGGGCCCAAGTGGAATAGGCGGGTGGCCACCAGTATTCACCTTGATCACCTCAACTCAAACTTCTTGAGCTAACTCAGTCATCATGACTTAGTTAACTGACCCAAGTTGTTATGAGATGAAATTACAATTTGATGTCCAATTTATTTAAGGGGAAAATAAATTAGACGCCTCACATTGCTCACTCATGGTACATAAAAATTCCTCACCAGTGTAGGTGCATTTTTTTTATCCTTTCTGGTTTCCAATTTCACTATTTCTTGTTGCAAATTTCAACACTCCTTCTCAACAAGAAAGGAATTCAATCTATCCAGATCTGGTACCTTTGTAATTCTGCATGCAACACTTCTCTAATGTTGCTTGCACCTGCAAATCCTAAAACTGAATAGCCTCCGAAAAACTGAATCAGTGTAATGCATTTTTCATCAAAGTCTTCTGACTGGTGCTAGCTACTACACCTATCTATTGGACTCTTTGCATTGTTTCTAACATCTGCATCTGTGCCCTTTGCACTATTGCCAACTCTAATCTGCACTCCAGTATCTGACATTTGTCACTCTGATTTCTTTCTTCCTGAAATTTTCCTGCATCAATCTAACTGATTCTTCCTGCTACTTTTGTATTGTGGACTCCTCATAGCTAGGTCTGATCCATGAGACACACCATCTCAATTGACCCTACTCCAATTTCTTATCTTGGGATTATGTCTACACATCACCCCACCTTTCACCTAGAGGTATGGCTGCATGTGCTCCCTCTGCCCATCTGGCTCGAAATTTCCCCCTTATGGAGGTCTCTACTTGAGTGGATGCTTCCACTCAGTCTCCTCTCTTCTGAATCTCCAATTGTGGCTGCTCCACAACCTTCTGAGACTGCTTCTAAGGCTGCATGTTGAGAGGTAACTTTTACTCCCTTTCAATATCCAAGTCTATAACCTATGCTTTGCTCCTAAAAGCTTTGCATGCATCTAGTACCTCAAGTGCATATAGGTTCTTGACTTGTGCAAATTTTAATTGTCCCGTCGTTACAAAAGTTTCTAAAAAAGAGTTATTTTTAAATTGACAATACCTCCCTCATCCGAGCTCCAAATTGATTTTCTATTTGGGTAGTTTTTCGCAAGGAATCCAAATATGCTATTTTTTTTTTAATTTTACACCAAAATCTTCAGATATTCTCTAAAAACTTGCCACCCAAAAAATTCTTGCTCTGATACCATGTAGAAAATATAACCAATGAGATTCAATCTGATCTTGTAATGTACTAAAACAAGACACTGAATACAATTTTCGGAAACAAAACACGATCGCACAATCACATATAAGTAAGAGAAATAAATTATCAATCGCACAACACAATATGTATCTGGGGAAATAAACTGCTCAAAACCACTCTATCTCTATTGTGTATTAAGTCAAGGAATCATGAAACAATACAATGCTTAATTTCTCATGAGATTCTCCAACACTCTGCTAATTGTCTCCCGTTGATCTAGGAAAACTCAGTCTAGTACTTAGCCAATTCTTAGCCTTCCTTCAGCCTTCCTTGCTCATGCAATTCCTAGGGAATTAGCTCCCTATTAATTAGGAAAATTAGTCTTCCTTGATTGCATAGTCCATCTTGGAATCCCAATGACTTTATAATTTCACATGGGAAATTTTGTATAAATACAACTGATATTTATGTTCCCTTTAACCTCTGTCTCAACTGGTCTTCCTCAGAACTGACATGCATGCATCTATTAATAGTGAATTATCAGTTATCTGATTGATCACTCATTGTGAATTAAATCTAATTTAATTCACTGGTTGACCTATCACTAGCTCACCACTTAGTTAGAGCTATTTAAGCTGATTTTAACTCATTTAATTTAGTTAACTAATTCACACCTACACCCCACTAATGCATCAACTACAACTAGACCCAAAAAATATTAGATTAATCCCTCTACATGCCTCATCTTAGACCCTAAACTCGAGTTTCTTGAGCTAACTCAGTCATCATGACTTAGTTAACTGACACAATTTGTTATGAGATGAAATTAATAGTTATTGTCCAATTTATTTAAGGGAAAAATAAATTATGCACCCTACATTCCTCACTCATGGTGCATCAAAATTCCTCACCAGTGTGGGTGCATTTTTTTTTCCTTTCTAGTTACCAATTTCAATGTTTCTTGTTGCAAATTTCAACATTTCAGAATTTGATGAGGCCTTCACACAAAGACACCATTGAAATCACATGCCCAGATTCTCATGAGCAACCTCTCTTAAGCTCGATTTTCCATAAGAGAACCAACAATATTCCATCCTACTTCCTAGCTCGAACCAACCATTAAGCTATGCAACATTCTTGTGAACCCTCACATGATGATCTTGCTCTTGGACGATGATCATGGCCTCCCTTTAGCAACCCTTACTCGACCTACTTTAGGACTACATCTCTCTTCGCCCCCTTGATCAAATTAACTCCTTCCCACTTGATGTTCTTTCATTCACCCTAAGACCTCCTTAAATATTTTTTCCAAGACCTCTTAGGAACCCTCTAGAACTTACATGTTTTATCCACTTAGACCTTAGAAAATATTAATTTTCCTTTTTAATTTCCTTTTAGATTTTAAACCCCATCTTGGGTCCAAAATCCATTTTCTTGGCTTCTTTTCCCACGGAGCCTTTTGCGACCAAACTCACACAAACCCATGTCACTAGGCTTGCGGAGTACCTCCCAAGCTACACAATTCAACAACATAGTCTATTTGTAGTAACCGTAACTTGGTCAAGCTCTTGTAGTCAAGGGAGGGCTTAGTTGAGTTCCCAAGTTGCAAATTAAGGGTAGTTGTGAGGGCGTGATAGCTAGGGAGGGTCAGGGCATGCACATTAGGAATGAAAAGGCATGCTAACACATGTCATACAATGTCAATGCATGTTGAAGACTGTTAGGGAGTGTCAGGGCATATCAAGGGATAACTAGGTCAAAATTCATGGAAAGGAACAAATAAGAGTGTGTTCCAGGGAGTGTCATTGAATTCAAGTGTGCCAAGGACGAAGTGTGTTAGGAGAATTTCAGAATAGTATTTACAGGAGGCAAGCCTACGGTTGTTATACGGGGCTCGACATAGCAGTTTTGGAGAAAGGGAGATCACTTTGTGCTAGGCACAACATTGTTTTTCCTTTAACTATTTTTTTATATGAGATGTGGCACACTTTGGCTACATGCTCATGTTTTAACCTATTCTAGATAATTACATATTATACATTGTTGTGTATAAGTTTTAGGGCACTCGACTTGTGTCGGCTTATATCTTGTGTGCCTTGTGCATCTTGTGGTTCTTGCAAACTCTCAGTTAATGTTCTAATGTTTATATGAACTGAACAAACATGTGAAATATTTCCTATGTAAGCTTCGTTGTTTTATGGCCATGACTACATCATGTGATCCTTGTCTTGGTAACTAGTTAAGTGGGACAAGTTGAGCTTGGACATGAGTGGCATAAGATGAGTCATAGGTAGTTCTTAGGTGAACAAGCCACAATATACTTGTAGTATAAGGTGCAATTGGTCAAGTTGTTGCGGTTGAAGCAAGCCAATATTTTCAAACGAACTATAGTAGCCAAAGAATTGATTGGGTTCCCAAGTCGTGAAAAAATGTAAAGCCTAGTTGTGAGGACATGAGTTCCAAGGCGTGCTAGGGAATGCTAAGATGTGTCAGATAATGCGAAGGCATGTCAAACATGCTAATATGTGCCAAGTGATAAGGCATGCCAATATGTGTAAGGGTGTGTCAATGTGTGCCAAGGATTGTCAAGGCAACAAAAAGGAGAAACAAGTTAAACTACAAGGAAATGAACACATAAGAGGGTTAATAAGTCATAAATTTACCTTTTCCAAGAAGGGCATGCCAGGCACACCAACACTAGGTGCCAATACGTGCCAAGTGCAAATTCTTAGTGCATTCTAAGTGCCAAGTCTTCCTTTGTTGCTTCTCATCTACTATCCAACAGTTGATTTCAAGTAAATTTAATATTAAACCATGCGAAATCATATCAAGGCATGTCAACGTATTCCATACATGCTAAGACTTTGCAAGCACCAACATGTGCCAAGTGCCAATATGTGTCACATAGTGTTATGCATGCTATGAAGTGGAAGTGCATGTTGAAGAGTGCTAAGGTGTGCTAATGCATGTTGAGGAGTGTTAAGGAGTACTAGGACAAAACATTAAGGGAGCACTAGGTCAAAATTCATGGAATTTAATGAATATGAGGAACATGTGCCAGGGCCTAGTGTTAATGGGTGCTAGTTGTCATGCCAAAGAGGGAGTGACAAGGTATGCTAAGGATTGGTAAGGCATGATAGGGAATATCAAGGCATGTCAAGAAGTCTCAAAGTGTGCTTGGGAGTTCCAGGGTGTGTTAATTATATGTGCCAAATAGTGCCAAGATATGCCAATACATGCCAGGTGTTAAGGATGTCCAGGGTGATAGGGTATGTCAATATGTGTCCAGAAGTTTCAAGGAAACAAAAGGAAGAACCAGTAAGAGGGTTAATAATTCGAGACTTTATCTTTTTAAAAATGGGCATGCTAGCCACACTAATAATAGGTCCCAATACATGCCAAGTGGAATTGTGTGCCAAGTGCTAATGTATGTCAGTTCATTCAACCAAGGTGTTCTAGGGCATGCTAGGGACTACATGCATGCCAACACATGCTAGGAGAGTTCTATGTTGTGCTAGCGCATGCCACCATATACTTGTGATTCAGAGTAAGACAAGATGTTCTACGTACAAAGATGTTCCAAGACATGCGACGTGCAAAGAAATGTTAGTGTGTGCCAAAGAATTAGTTTAAGGTGTGCCCGGATTGTTGAGGAGTGTTTAGTATTTCTCATTAATAGAATTGGTAGAGCTTGATTATGTATTAAATAATATATTTCCTACACACACTAGTGGGAATTTATCTAAAGGGAATTTTCTAGATAATAAACTTAATAGATATCAGTCATGTATTGATTCATAGGAAAACTCTATTCAACTAATCATTACTTGAGGGAAATGATATACACTAATTACTTCTTAAAAACTTGACTAAATCTAACCACTATGGCCTTGGACATATTATAAAGAAGACTCCACAATAACGGTATTAAATCACTATATTTTGACAAAAAATATATTAACAAGCACATAAATTCATCAAAAACTCGTTGGAATGATCAATGATGTCAAACATTTTTTGACCGTCACCAAAAGTAAAAAAAAGAACATTGGTGAGGGTCATTAAAAGTTCATCACTAGAAGTGTCACCAAAGATGTCACCAAAGATAGAACTAGTGATGGACCTTTAACGACCCTCACCAAAAGTGTCATTGAAAATGGCTTTGGTGACAGACCTTAAAGGACCATCACTATATACACTTACAACAACGCTTTTTTAAGGACCGTCACCATATGTGACAATGGTGACGGACCTTAAAGGTTCGTCACAATCATGACCCTCACCAATGTCCTTTTTTCTTGTAGTGATTAGTCATTTAAGTTAGTCATTTTTAGTTCGGTCATTTAAAATTGCTCAAATTTAGAAGTAATTCACTTGAAATAATTGCGGTGACTAACATTTTTAGTCACCTAGTCACTAATTTCATCAATTTCTACTAATGTTTCATATTCTATACATGACTTATTAAATTCCATGTGGATTTTCATATTCCACATGTGTCTATTGGACTTCAATGCATACAACTTATTACAAATAAAAATTACATATGAGACAGTGGCTATATGAGACAAAATTGATAATAGGACAAAGTCTTATAAAATTGACAAATCATTTTCTTCCTCATGGAACTCATTAGTGATGTATGTGTGCCATGCTCTAAACTTCATAGAGATGAATTTGACCCGAACCAAAAAGTATGTTGCATGCCGCATCTTCACCTCCAGTGCCTTTGTCAATATGTTCTTGGAGCTTGATTGTACATTATTCCTTACCCATGAAATTTTCATGTGTGCTTTGATCGGTGCGATGGTATATTGTAGAATAATGTCTTTGGTGATCTCTAAGCCTTTCTATTCTAATGCTAGCTTGATTTGTTCTATGTATTTCCTGATCTCCTGGAAAATGATTTCCCTTCCTCTAATTTCTTCAAGTGATCCTACTAAAGGAATCCCATGTTTTTGTGCTAGATACTTAAAACCATTTGTGCAGATGACCATAAGAAAAAATGGTGTTAGTCGCATGCTCTCCAAGATGGATGTAATTCTAATGATCAAGTCTCAATTGTACTCAGTCCATTTTAGCAGCAATCATATATTTTCTAACCAACTGTGGCAGAACATTCATATACTTGGTAGCCCATTCCTGAAGTTGATCAATTGCTCTACTTTACACTCTCAAGAGCTCAAGACTTCTTGTTCTTTATTCTAAATTCCAACAAGGGGAACCACCACTTGTTGTAGAAATATCATCTCATCATATAATTGTTCCATGGTGTCTTCCATTGGCCCCAATTCCTATTGCATGGTTGATTTTATTTCTACTATACTAAATCTCTATGAAGATAATCGTTGATTCTTCGTAGCAATTTTTTCAGCCTGTTGCTTCACTGCAGCTGACTCTCTTCTCAATCTAATATTCTCGTTCAACATATATTCATATTTTTCCTTCATTTTTGTAGAAAAAGCAACATTTTACACCATGATTTCCCTGAGATTCCTTCTCGTATTGGCAATTATCACCTTATTTGTCGATACCCAGACTGGTTTCTGAGGATCATTTAGGAAGTATCTTCGCCTCTACTGCATGATCCTCTTCTTGAGATGATCAAACATGACATTGCATACATCCATGATTTTGTCTTTAGGTGGAGGTATAATTCCAATTTACCCAAATGTGAGATGACCACCTATGAGAGGATGTTCTTGCGGAGAACATGGTTCATCATCTATTGGATAGATGGTATCCTCTTCCTCCAACTCTTCCTCTATCTCTTGAGTCAATTGTTCGTGCTCCAGTATTTGTGCTGCTTCTTCCTCCTGGAACTTCCTTTGTTGTTCCTCTTCTTGACTCCTTCTTTCCTCTTCTTCTTCCTGTTGCTTCCTAAGAAAATCAACTTTCTTCCTCTTCTCCTCTTCTTCTAATTCTCTCCTATCATGTTCATCTTGAATAGCTACTGTGTTTAAAGGATTAGCTTTCCATTTCCTATTTCTTTCTCTTGTCGAATCATACTTGATCTTTTTCCTAGGAGCTACACTCTTTGCTTGAGGGGTTCTCTAGTATTCCTCTTGTACCCGTATATATTGAGCTGGTGGATCTTTGGGTGTACTAGTCTCCATTCTTGGATGTGTCTTTCTAACTTCATTGTACTAGTTCTTCACCTGCTCATCTTCTGCGGTAGAAATTGATGAATATCCACAGTGAAATTGGTCCTTTCACAATGCTTCCTACACACTCTCTTGGGATCATATCCATGAAAGTCCTTAGTTGTGAAGTGCAAGCTATCCAACTCTTATATTTATATAACTATCGCCTTGTGGCTCTTTAGTTCATACAATCGGATCCTCTAAGGGAAGGTGGGACAAGGGGATTTCTTCCTTCTGTGAGGGTCTCCTAACACCCCTTTGTCCAACTGATATGCCACCTCTTGCAATACCACCTTATTTGTCACATGTCACGACATGAGGTGAGGGGATACCTAACATCCAAAACATGTGATATATGTTCCCTTAGGAGATGCAAACCAATCGATGATATCCTATATTGCATCCTTCACCTGATTGGTCATGCAACGAGGATCGATCTCATATATCATATGGAATATGACTACGAAGAAGTGCTCTTCCAACCTATAGTATGTGCCTCTGAAACTTGATTCTGTCAACACCCTAGAGTGGAATTATACTGGAAATTTGTTATGCAAGGTCCAGTTCCAATACATTCCTAGGAAAGCATATTGTGCACAAATTATATCTATTAGAAATGCAGACATATAGAATTACAGGGCCTGATTTTTCCTCAAAGATGCTTTTTCCCGCCCCACATGACCCTGCAACTCAAATGACAATATAGCTGCCCAATTGAAGATCTTACCACGAGTAACCACCATGTTGAGCATATATATCCAGTTCCCCTCAAATACCTCATCATTCTTCCACCCATGCAACTGACATCACATAGCAATGAGATATTGATATACATCCTTAAGAATCTTAATCGGGTAAAATGCAGATGGGCAGTGACGAATCTTGGAAGACTCTCAACACCATGATTTAATGATGTCACTTGTGTCTAGATTGGCCCATCTGGTGTAAAAGTCATTACTTTCATATTTTGTGGGCCTTTGCATCTTTTATTAAGTTGACATGTCCTCTCCATAATAGGTGGAGAGCTAACCATCACTTTCACTACGAAGCACGAGATGATAATCATCCATGCGTGTAATAATATACTCAAGCATTTCTACACAAGGGATGACCGAGAACCTACATGCGATTGTATGGACCCCGTACCATTTGATATTTATGTATGCTTACAAATATTCAGATTTTTCAACAAACTGTTCCAGCATGAATGTGTCTTTTATGTCATTCCAGGTGACCTCAATAGACTTATATATGAAGCAATATGTATCTTCGACATAAATGTGAATGGTAGCAATGCTTGCCTATGAAGCTTATTTGGAGGCCACTTTACGTGTAGTGGGAGGCATGGTTCCAACATATGATGAAAGCGTAACAATACGTGTATATCAAACACCTGTTTGTGGAAGAACACTCATGGTGACAATGATTAGCTTTATGAAACCTCCTATCTATTACAAGAAAAATCTTAAAAAATCATATTTGAAGAGCCATTAAATGTAACTGAAGATGTAAGCCTATCATTGAAAACAGATAGCTACTTGCATGGGCAATAAATATGCATGCAAAAAAGGAGTGCACACTTCCAAATCACGAAGGGAATTCAAGGGTTATTCTGGGCTTTGAATTGTGCTAATGTGCTCAAGCAAGAGAGGGAAACATCAAGGGAATAGGGCGCATTGTTGAAGCACGAAGGAGAAACATTCGGGCCTTCAAGGTGCACTCAGGCACTCAAGGAAAATGACGTGGTGTACTGGCGCACTCCGAAGAGACGAAGGAAAAAAGCTATGGGCCTTCAAGCCTTCAAGGAGTGCTCATGTGCTCAAGAGTAGGGAGGGTTCACTCGCGCATGCTGAAGGGATGAAGGGAAAACATTTGAACCTTTAGGGTGTGCTCATGCGCTCAAGGAGGGCATAATTATTTTTGACAAAGGAGTGCGCTCAAGAGTAAAACTTATCTTTTATGGGCATATTTTTCTGAGTGAGTCAGAATTTCGGGTCCCAAAAGTGCACTTTTCCAAAGAATGGCTCAAGGAAAAGTCCAGAAACAAGATCGCATGATAGAAATATGGAGAGGAAATATCTACAAGTTTTTATGGGTGTTGTCTCAATGATTATTAGAATGTGAAGAGTTAAGGAATATGAAAAGTCACAACGTTCGACAGCAAATTAGCACTTATAGAAGGAAGAATGAACATAAACGTCAGTAAATAAACTGAAAAGAAAAGAAACGCCAACAATAAAATCAATATCAACAAAAAAATCATGAGAGGCACTCAATAGATCTGACATGAAAAAATTACTTGGAATGCAAATCGACGAAGAGTGTCTTGATCCAAGGATGTGCACCCAAGAATGATTCTGAGAATGAATGAACAGTTGGATTAATTTAAAAGAGATCACATGAAAATCAGTCTCATGCATGCTCACCACTTGTCAACAAGTGATTGAGTTATTTAAGGGAAGGTAAGTGGGCTCCTATTTTCTAGGGGTGTGCCCACATGCAACAAGGAATCTCATGCATGCATTCTAGAAGGGTGCATGTATTCGTGATGAAGGAATGCGCTCAAGGAGGGAGAACTTGTTGAGCATGAAGGAGTGCACTCAAGGAGAGCACACTTCTTCAGCCCGAAGGAGTGTGCTCAACACAAGAGCAATTCTTTGTCAGCTAGAAGTATGTTTTTTTTCCTTAAAGGGTGTTTTTTCTTGCTTCCTTTGCTTTTGACATGAGATTTTGTGTGTGCACATGGAGAAAAGGATAGTTTCTAAGTTAATAAAAGTTATGAGTTTACCTAACCATGGAAAGATAACACAAGTGCTTCTAAACGTTAAGTGATGACACTTATGAAACATTGACTTAGGAGGACGTGACACTTAGAGAAAACATTAAAATAACAAATTAAATAATGTGATGACACTAGGGGGCTTGAAACAAAAGTTCATGTAGGTTCCAAAATTGAATTAGAAAAAAAAAATTGGAGGGTCATTATTGCAATGAAAATACTTGGCGACACAATGGGAGAACCCGAGCTTCTCTGATGTGGTTTCATTTATGCATGAAGTCTCAATTCTACAAGAAGTATTGATTCAAACAATGAGTCACTTTAGCTCTCCACTTTGTCCGGTTAAAGATATACTCTTCTCTATTCCATTACTCGGTGCATCACACGATAAAGCAAGCCATATCGTTATCCTTTCAAAAAAAGTAAGTGTAATATAACAAAGTGAGTTAAAAACAATTAGAAAATTAATCATAGTGGTAGACTCCTGACTCCTTACTTATAGTTAAGCATCTCCATTCGCATTCTCCTCGTGCATATGGAAATGCCAATTCAATCTTCAAAAATATTTGGTATACTGTGGACCATCTTAAGGATTACCAATATATTCATGTGAAGATACCTAAAAATCAAAAAGAATACCTGCTAGCAACCCATGCCACCCAGCTAAAAGAAGGAATACTAAAAGTTAATGAGAGTCTTCGCTCCCTAATCCCATGATCAAATTTCCCTATGGTAAAAATTATATGGAAAATGGTGAGGCGCAATTCCACATGGATCGATATAATGATTTCCAATAATTTTATACCTCCCTTGTACTTCCCTCCCCCCCACTTATTGCACCTATACCAATACTCTCTACAATTCTTTAACATGACAAAGGTTGAGCCCATTTCCAAGATTCCAATTGTTAGTGTGAATTCTACTCGCAAGTGTATGAAAAAATCTCATTTTAGCTGTGCATAATAAATAGCCCTAACATAAAAGATGGCTGTCAATTTCCCTATATATGTAGTTAGTGATCAGAATAAATGCTACAAAAATCTAGATCTATGTAGTTAAAGACATTAAACAACAAATAATAAGCAAGAGTTGCTCCATGCATCCAATGAACAAGACAAGATTTTTTAAAGAATTTTTTGTATTATGACACCTGGGAAGGGAACATAAAAAGATGTTACCAATCCCCCTCAATGGGATGGGTTCTTGTATGTACTCAATGCTTCAGATCTAATATCTCTCTCTCTTGATGGTGTAGAAAACCCAGACAAAAATGGAACTCAAGGGGAGCTCACAAGCAAAAAGTAGAAAAATATGACAATGATGGAGGATCAAAGTCAGAACAAAAGTATAGATCCAGAGTGATATTTAGGCAAAAAAGGCAGTGAATGAATGGAAAAACCCTTCTATTTATAACAAAATATTGAGTTAGTCTGTATATTGGTGCATAATTAAAATATTATTAACCAAATCTAGATCCAACTTTTATGGAATATTTTATTATTTGTTGGAGGGAAAAAGAATTTGAATTTGGTCAAATCCCTTTATTTGTAAATAATAAATAAATAAATTATTTATTTATTATTTTAAGAATTTGGTTGAGTAATAATTAAATAAATAGTGATTTATTCAATTATCTATATATGATTTAGCCAAATTTAACAAGGAATATTATATAAATAATGTTTTAAATAATTATTCCTAGAAAATAATAAGATAATGATTTATCTAATTAATTTTCCTGTTTTGGGTTAAATATGACCAGGAATATTAATTAAATTGTGGTTTAATTAATTATCCCTTGAGAAAAATTAAAAAAATAAGGATTTATTCAATTATTCCTCATGGGGTTTCCTATTTAGACCATAAACAACTTAACAAATTATGGATTATTAAGTTAAATTATTTTTCATAGTGAAAGGAATTTTACAATGGTAAAATTGGTCTTACATGGTGTACTTTGGTCCATCTAATAGTAACAAATTAAATGACCAAAAATTGGTGTAACAAATTGCCCCCCAGCGTGCGAGCGTTAGGAGCTAATCGTATGACCGAATTATGTTGTAAGAACTCAATCACTAGACACCGAAGGGGGAGTCAGAGAGAGAGAGATATAAGGTAGACTAAAGCGCAAGAGGACACGACCCTAAGGAGGTGAGACTTACAAGTGTTACAAGTATCTTTTATGAGTGAGTACCTATTCTACATGAGGCAGGGAGGCATACCTATGCCCGCCGAGATAACAAAGTACAAAGAATAATGATGTGTCCAACAAACAAGGGACTGACCTATATAGTACATGTTTGCATAAACATGGGCCAAATAAAAACATGATAACGGATACCACATACATACGATGCCTAGGACAATAGCCGGGACTTATACAATGATATCTAAGTACATGAGATATAAGTACAACCAAAGAGGCCCTGTAAAACAGGAAAGGGCTCTAAAAATCTGAATGATACATGCAAACTAAAAGGCGCTACAAGAGGCTGAGTCTGGGACCATAAAATCTATGGATTTGCATCCAAGGCTGTAGAAGAGAGATCATCTGAGCATGTGGGGGGCTACCTGAAGGGCCACCCCCTCACGAGGTCTGAAACATCTCACACACACCCGGGAATCACTGGTAAAATATGTTGCATCACTGAACCATCAAGTATACGGATCTCGATCATGCCATAAGGAGCTGGAGCTGTGAAACAATCAATTCAAAGGGAAATAAAGGGTCCCTTTTCTTGATCCAAGGCACCAAACAAGAGTGGAAGCTGGAACCAAGGTACACCTCCCTATAGAACTGTCTTCTGGAATCAATAAGCTGATTTTGACAGAAGGAGGTGTTGGCCCTCGGTGTCGCCATTGCGACGTTTAGGTACCCGTCGCAATAGCGACGCTTTTTCCGCCGTCAGTATAACGACACTTATATGCGCGCCACATAAAAATACGAAACTTATATGCGCGCCACATAAAAATTCGAAACTTATATGCGCGCTACATAAAAATTATTTTATTGTTTCGTATGCGTCACAATAGCTACATTAACGTCTGATATGACGCGCGCATTTTCCCTCCACTCTTGCAGAACAGCATTCGCCCTCAGCTCTTGCAGAACAACATTTTCCCTCAGCATTCGCGCTCAGCTCTTGCAGAGCAGCATTTGCCCTCAGCATTCTCCCTCAGCGTTTGCCCTCAGCTCTTGCAAAATGGTAAGTTCTTACTGCAGGCCCTTCCTCCTATAGTAGGGTTGACTCTATTTGGGTTTTTTTGGTCAATTCCATTGGATTGTGTTGGGCTGTAGGGTTCTCTCTAGATGTCAAGAATCAAGATTCAATACCCTCTATTATCTTCATCACCCAATACAAGATTTAAATTTTTCCCAAAGAAACGCTTATTAATTTGGCAGCCATTATTTCTCCCTGCTTTAAAAACCCTACATTTTAATGAAAACAAGCATTGCATTTCAACTACAAAAATCTATTAGTGTTCAAATGTACATGTGTGCTACATTAACATACGATATCACGTGCGTATTCACCCTCGGCTCTTGCGAACGACATTCGCCCTCGACGTACATACTGAGCTCTTGCGGAGCAACATTCGAACATTCACCCTTGGCATTCGCCCGAGCTCTTGCGAGAACAGCATTCTGGCATTGTCGAGCTCTTGCGGAACAACATTCCGCCCTCAGCATTCGCCACGAGCTCTTGCAGAAGCAACGGATTCGCCACGGATTCGCCCTCGGCTCTTTCGGAGACGACGTCGCCTGCATTCACCCTCGGCTCTTGCGAACAGCTTGTTGCCCTCGACGTCGCCCTCAGCGTTCGCCCTCAGCTCTTGCAGAACAACATTCGCCCTCAGCTCTTGCAAAATGGTAAGTTCTTACTGCAGGCCCTTCCTCCTATAGTAGGGTTGACTCTATTTGGGATTTTTTGGTCAATTCTATTGGATTGTGTTAGGTTGTATGGTTCTCTCTAGATGTCAAGAATCAAGATTCAATACCCTCTATTATCTTCATCACCCAATACAAGATTTAAATTTTTCCCAAAGAAACGCTTATTAATTTGGCAGCCATTATTTCTCCCTGCTTTGAAAACCCTACATTTAAATGAAAACAAGCATTGCATTTCAACTACAAAAATCTATTAGTGTTCAAATGTACATGTGTGCATCACTTGTGTAGGGTATTCCTTTTCCACTTTCACATTATCCAAGAATGTGTGCGGTATAGTTCATATTTTTTGTGATTTAGATTGTCTTGAAAAAGGAAAGGTAAATTATTTCCCATGGAAAAGAAGGTTTTCCCTTTTTATAGGTTGTTTGGACTTACGTGGAAAAATTTATGGTATGCCTTTCATATTATGTAGTTTAAATTTGAATTAACAGGTTATTCTACATGAAAATATAATTACCTATGTGATGTCCTTCATCACTAATTAAAATTATAGGGTTTCAATTTCCTAGACTCTAACTCATCCGATGCTAAATTCTAGGTTCTCATTGGTGGATCACTCTTCCATTGATTTCCTTTCCCTCTGGATCTTGTCATACTTTAAAAGTCATCAATGATACATATATTATTTCAGGTATCCCAAAAGGCTTTATAGTAGAACATATTGTGAAGTTTTTTGACACTTGAGGATTCTTTTTAGAACTGCAACGCGGTCTATGCTATCGAGTTATATACCAAGCAACTTGTCCTTAATAACCACACTATGAGGTAGGTTCAACCAGTTTGAACTTATTGGGACATAGCATATGAAGTTGTGTGATGAGTCCATATCATAGGTCTATTATGGTGACAAAAGTGAAGACACGTAATGATAGTTATTATGTTAACATTACTAGAAACATTTTCGAAATTATCCATGCTATCAAGATGTCAAAATTCTAGGCATTAGGTGTCAATAATCGTAGCTAATAGATAATAATAATAATATAAAAAGATCACAACTTTATTCTTGAAATATGATTGTTACACATTGGTAACCTAGTTCATGAGTTACTATCACCCAAAGATTGCAAAACAAACTTAAAATATAAATTAAACCAACATGAGAATCCAACTAAGGGTTTCTCGACGAAATCATGCCATAACCTGGCATTTTGAAACCCAAATTTGAATCCATCATAAGTAATACAATGCAAACTCAGATGGATTTTCAATGCATGTTTGCATGCTACACTTATTCTCTGTCTAGATATCATTTTTTTAAATGGAACCATTAGTCAAGCCCACAGTCCTTTTTATGTGAAAAATTTCAGCTCTATTTGAGCTCTTTTTTGCTCCACCACCTCCATAAACCAGTGTTACACGGGGTCTCGCCCCCCCACCTAGGGGTCTAGATTCCTCGCCCCCTCGCGCTTCGGGGTCTTGGGGACTTCTAGGGGATGTTTCCCTCACGCCCCCTCACGCCCCCGCACACCCCCTTTCACGCCCCCTCACGCCCCCTCACACCCCCCTTCACGCCCCCTCACGTCCCCTCACCGCCCCTTTTAGTTTATGGTTTCGTGTTAAAAGTTGATGTGCCACTTAGCATATTTGAGAATCCAAGTGATTCTGATTTAGATGGTGACATGGTTGATCTTGATATATTCGTGTAGAAGTTGGATGCAGAGACTAGTGGGGCATTAACTTGAGCATTTATGCTCATTTATCAGTATGATGATATCATTTGATATTCATATGTTATGTTTTATCTTTTATGTTTCAGACATAACTTATTTGCGTTTAAGTTTTATGTTTCAGACTTGAGTTGTAAACTTCAGTTTAAACTCTATTTTGAATCTTGATATAATATGTCATCTGATATCTTAAACTTTATTTTCATTGTACATTGTTAGTAGTTACATTAATTATTATATAGTTACAAACTTACATGCATGATTGTATGATGTATGTTTTAACTTTTAACTTTTAAATTTGTTTCAATTATATGATTCATCATTCATCGATTTGTAATTTTATCATTTATGATTTATCTTTCATGATGCAAGTGTATGATGATTGTATATACATTCCTTGCAAAAATATAGTTACATTTTAAATATTAAATTTTATAATTTTTATGACCCCGACGTCCCCCCACGTTTTCTGAAAATTGGTAGGGAGCTTTTGCATAGGCCGCTCCCGCGCTCCCTCGCCCCCTTGCTCCCACCTCCAGGGGACTTGGTGGAACATTTCCATAAACATATGCAAACATATATCATGATCTTGGAATTCCATTACATATGTATGTGCCAATGTTCCATAATCATGCCCCATCATCAATTTAAGAAATTTTCATTGAATATCAAATTATGGAGGGGGGGAACTTTTTGCTGCAACATTTGGCTCAAAATCAGGGACCATCTCCGTATGAGGTGAATGAGAACTATAGATATTTGAAGAAGTAGATTAGTGCCTTTTCCTCTGGCCATGGAGTCATATACGGTCATCCATCACAAAAATTTGTCTTTGTTCATTCTCACCTTGAAAGTTGCAAAAATTCATGCCCTAATTGAAACGACACTAAATTTGAAAGATATAATAAAAATGCAAGCTAGAAGTGCCCTATTAATACAAAGGGAAAACCTTCCTACCTACCCTAATTGAGATAAATTTTGATTGAATAGGAAACATGATATTTCCAATGGAGTTGATCCAACAACTTGTTAAATGTATGGGACTAAATCATGCATTTGATTTCCAGGGAAACATGTGCATGAAGAGAAAAAGTGCAAAATTAATGGAAAATCCATACATGCCACTTATAAAAACTACACCGAAAGGTCAAAAAATACTTAAGGCCTTAACTTAATTTGAATCCAAAAATGACAAAGCAGGATTAGTGAAAACACGAGAGTGGTGTGGGTGAACAACATAAATAAAAAGTGAAGATACCTTTCCCCAAGATGCCTTTGTCACCGTTGTATGAAAACATGTTTTCCTTTCCCTTTATACATGCAAGTGAATGCATTATAGGTATGGTGTTTTCCCGGAATAGGAGAAGCCTACTTAAATATATCATTCGTGGATTGAATGTTTGGGTGCCTTAATGTGCAATGACATGTTTCCAGGACTGAATTCAATGCAAGGCATATTTGAAACTCTAACTCTGTCTTTCGGTGTCTTATTAGAAATTATTTCATTTTTCATTTTGTGTTTTCAAGTTAGATATTGTTTTCAAGTTCTTACATTTATAATTTTATTGCAATGTGGCAGACTGATCAGAGCAGTGCAGGAACAACCCCGAGACAGGATGATCACGGAAAGAGGCCAGCGGAAGAACATGTAAAGTGCCAGCATTGCTCTATCTTCAAGTATTTTAGTTATTTACATAATTGAAATAATATTAATTTTGTTCAAATATGCGGACACCTAGCCATGGTACGCCTGATGATTCCCTCTTTGAGGAAGAGCTTTCTTCATCCCTATCTCCAGTGTTCTTGTTGCAAAAAAAGGCACGAGATGCAAGGTTGGAATTTAATACTTTGATAGATGCGCCTCAAACACCTGAAACAGAAGAGAGGATAAAACATCTTATGAGCCAGCTACAAAGATATCAGGTAATAATAAAAAGTCAAAAGGATATTTTTTTTGTTCTGCATGAGATGAATTGTGATAGTTTGATTTTTAATTTTTACATTGACTAAACTAACAAAAAGTTCTTTTGTATGTAGCATTTACTGGCACTTGCTGAAACCGGTGTTGGTGGTAGTAGGACACAAGGGCAAGAGATTTCCCAACAACCCTCTTGTACACCTTCTACTCCTTTAGGTGCCAGGCAAGAAACACACCCTGCCCAAGCAGACACCCAGCCAACCGCTGAACGTATTGGCAATGATGAGGCTGATATGGCCAACTACATTATTGTGTTTCCTGGAGCTACACGTGTCAGCTCCACAGGGACCATTAATGGCACGTTGTTGGTGAACGATGAAGGTGTCCCTATAAAGCACGTACAACTCCCAGGTAAATTTTAATATTTAAACTATTTCATGTACTTTATCTAAAACATATTTATCATGATTTTTATTTTTAAATTAATGATAATATCTTTTTTTTTGTGTAGGAAAAATGAGTTCTACGGGTTTTTGGAGAGCCATGCGTTGGTAATTTTTGACCCAACCATACGCACAGGGTGGAATTCCCAGAATTCCAACCTGAAAAAAGAACTTCTAGATTATCTAGAAGCCCTTTTTGGGGTCGGCATATTTGACAGAACAGCGGTGGCTCGGGTAGCCGGCAAATATTTGAAATATACCAGGGACACCTATAGGACGCAATTGCAATTTAACCCTAGATATGAGCATCCTCTCACAGTTCCAGAGAGTGAGTGGAGAGCACTCATCCATGACGGAAAAAAGAAAAGGGCAAAGAAAGAAGGAAAAATGCCAACTGGACCCGCAAGGTAAATTACAACTTTAATTCAATAGCTTTAATTTTCTTTATGTCTAAAATAAAAGTGTGCTACGTCATATCTGACTTCAATCTTTTGATGCTAGGTTGCCTGACACCTCAAAGGCAACCAAAGCTAGGATTGAGAAAAGGGGCCATCACAAGCTCGGCCAGGGTGGCTACTTGAAATTAGCTGCAAGAATTGTAATTAAGTAGCTAAACATCTTATAATTAATTGTATCGCCTTCCAACGTTTTTGTAATCCTATCAAATATGATTAAAAATACACAATCATATGTAATGTAGGGTGATGACTTCGAAACAGAAACTACAGAGGAAGATAAAAATATTGCTTTCCATTTCAGCTATCAAGCCGTAGTTGAACGTCGCAGAAGCTTGGGGAAAGTCCCAAGATCCAGAATGCCTGATAAGGTAAAACATTAACCTTTCAATATGTTTGTTTTCGTCCATAAATTTAATGTCTAACAACTTTTTTTAAATCAGGGGAGCAGCACTACCGACGAGGCAAATAACCCAGTTTTAGAGCCGGATGTAGATGATCCTCACGTGCAACCTGATCATTGTAGTGGGGACCAGGCTGACAATGCTACTATCAGTGAGGGCCGTGACGGTAATTAATTTCCACTTATAATTTTTTCTAATTATACCTTGATGGTTGTCCTTATAACGTTTTTTATTTAAATGACAGAGAATGTTTCCCTTGAGGATCTTACCACCAGAGAGGAAGACAGGGCAACAGTCCCAACGGCGACAACTGGTGCACCAGGTAAATAATCTCATTGCAATTTTTTTTATTAATAGTACCGAACTAGTTCAATGATATTTAAAAACTGATAATTAAAATTTAATTATTATCTGTTTTTGGAGGCGATGCCCCGTCACTGGATGAGACCAGACATCGTGACAATGCAACTAGGTCAGCGGCGACAACTGGTGCACCAGGTAAATAATCTCATTGCAATTTTTTTTATTAATATTACCGAACTAGTTCAATGATATTTAAAAGCTGACAATTAAAATTTAATATTATCTGTTTTTGTAGGCGATGCCCCGTCACTGGATGAGCCCAGACATCGTGAATACGCAACTAGGTCAGCAGTGCGGGTTGAAAGGCACGAAACAGGAGCAGAGCACGATGATATTGATGATGTAATTGGGAGCTTTAAAAATAGGAAGAAGAAAAAGAAAATTTGACAATGTAAAATATTGTATTATTATAAGACAAACGTTACCATACTTGGAACGTTATTTGCATTATATAAAAAACTCATTTATCATACTATTTTTATGTCAAGCATTAATTGCAATGTTTCCTTGCGTACTTTTTGTTGAATTGTTTTTTTATTAGTTATTGAATATTTTTTTATGCTCATGAAAGTAAAAAATGAAATATAGATTGGGTATTGGGGAATTGAGAGTGATGTGAGGGGGGGGGGAGGGGCCATAAGAGCTTCCACCTTCACGTGGTTGGCCCTGTTTAGTAGAGAATAATTTATTGGAGCGATTTAATCTTGGATCAAACCTCCCTTGATCCAGCGTAGCAACAAAAAAGTCACTGTTGACTTAGTTGCTACTCTTTCAGATCGTGGGAGGCTTGTTCCAAGTTCATGCGACTCCAATAAATTGTTCTTGAAAAGAAGAGGAGCTTATTCAGGTATGTTTTGACATTTTCAACATATGTTCTAACATTATCATAAGAATGCATCTTAGAGTAAAAATACTACATCAATTACTTGTATTTATTGTATAGATAATGATGGATTTTGATTGACTTGGCAGTGCAGGTACAAATCCTCTTGCATCATGAGCAATACAACTTGTCAACCAGGGTCATGTCCAGGATATTGTTGCTTGTGCGCTTGACCAGGTTCGTAATGTCACATTTTGTAAGTTCCTTTACAGTTCATAATTCAATATTAAGCTTGTTCATGATTATTATCTAGGTTTTTTGTATGTGTTTTTTCATCTATTTGATTGTAAGAAACTATGCATGTTTTCTGTTGTTCACTATGATTTCTCCCATTACCACTCCCAGGATGAATCCGACTTTATTGTTACATAGGTTACTTTATTGTTACTATGATTTCTCCATTTACGATTTCATAGGTTACATCATGTAAGTTGTCAATCTCAGGTTGGTGATGAGCTTTAGTTCTCCAGATTTGGGGCTTTTCTGATATTTTCTCCCTCATGTCATTCCTGCATCACCTCGTTGTTTGATCATGCCAATTTTCTACCACTTGTACCAATTGGCACATGTCAATCTCTGAGTGGTGCCACATTTCACCTATTTTCAGTGAGAGTTTAGGGTTTCTCTAACATAGCTTCATAAATCCGATTCAGTGCCTGCTTGAATATCGTCACATAATACTCATGGTTTGGATTGATGAGCATGTTATGAATGGTTGGTTGATTCATAAGAACCACCCATATAGTCATCTTGAGATATTTCAGAAGTTTTCTCGGGTTTCCTTTTTCACCGTTTCTAGTGGGTGGGATGGTGTGGGGTGATCCATCAATACTGGTGCTCTTGTAGTAGGGAATTTGTTTTTGAGGATATAAAGGACCATTTGATGTAGATATCCCATTGGATGCATTCATAGATGGGCACGAGAGGTCAAGAATTTAAATTAAAAATATGCAACCTCTAGCATGGCAACCTGAAGGCTGCGAGAGACACTGGTTAAAGATTGTTTTGTGGTGGCCTTAATATAGTCGTGATTTATTTCTATTATCTTAATGCAAATATATAGTCCAGTCTCATTAAAATGAGGATTGTGGTTGTATTTCTCTTTGGTTTTTTCTCTCTTAATGCTCCAGAAGTTGCCAAAAGTTGCGATAGTTGTTTAGTTTGCCTATTACAACTTAAAAGTGGTTTTTAGCAATGGGAGTCATGTTTTTTAAGGTTCATACTAATATGAAGATCTTGTAATTCTATATTCAACATAAGAGAAGATGGCCTCTGCTTTGGGCGGTATGACAACAATTTCCACATCTACCTCATTGGGTAACAATGGAAAGGGGAAGAAGTTGGGTGCAATGTTTGATAATTATGGCAGACAATTGTCTTCTCTTTCAATTTTTTCACCCATTTCCTTTAATCGCTCAAGCATAAGAGGGACTCTGAGATTACGCGACAGAGAGAAGGTAGTTAATACAAGAGCTATGGAAAAGGAGTTGTACTTCAACAAGGATGGCTCAGTGACAAAAAAATTGCAGGTCAGAGAAAAAATTATGTTTAAAGGAAGGTCACCTGCACGTGAAACTTCACTGCGGTGTATCTTTCCTTGTCCACTTATATTCGATTTTAATGTGTTATTTTAATTTTTCATGGAGGGTTGTTTTGGCATATGGTCTGGCATTCAATTGCACACTTACTAAAAGCATTGTCAATTTGTCTTGCAGGCGGTGTGAACAAACTTGTTGATCTTGTTGGAGTCACCCTTGGGGCGAAGGGCAAAATGTTGTCTTGGAGAGCAAGCATGGTTCTCAGAAAATAGTTAATGATGGTGTGACAGTAGCTAAGGAGGTAATTTGTAGATGTGTGCTCTGGTTTTCTTTTTAACGTTGTATTAGTTCCCCCTCTTAAATGTCTTAGATTTGGTAGGCATAATTTGAAAACTCAAAGGTGAAAGGAAACATATTTGTTACCCGGTGGTCTACTTGGCCTATGGACTAGCCACATTAGAGTAATGCATAAAGCTTTTCACAACAATAAAAGGAAAGGGTTATGGCTGAGTCAAATTTTATTGTTATTGACGATGTAATGAAATGTATCTCAATGCTATGGTTTTGGCCTTTTTATTGGTTGAATTAGAGGACCCAGTTGAAAATATTGGGGCCAAGTTGGTAAGGCAAGCTGCGGCAAAGACAAATGATTTAGCTGGGGATGGAACCACAACATCTGTTGTTCTTGCACATGTTGGAATATTGAAAAATTCCGGAACAATGAATGGAGAATAAATCTCCCTTCCTCTAACACAGAGAAAATAAAATTTCTTTGACAGGAGACAAAGTTTCAATACTTTGAAAACAAACTTCTATTCCCTTCAATAACTCAAAAAAAACTATTACACTTCTTCCTCACTGAGAGGGATTACAAAATTATGACTGCTACAAAACGCAGTGCATAAAACCAACTCACTTTCTGTTCAAAACAAACATACTCTGTCTCTAAAACACTCTGTTGTGTTTTTCCCTTTCGCACTGCTGTGCATACACACTTAAAAAGTTACACTCAGTCTTTCACTTTTTACACACTGCTGTGTAATAAAAAATTTACGTACTGTCTATAAAAAAAACTACCAAGCTTTTTCGTCCTTTTTATTTTTATATGTCGTAACATATAAAACATTTTATAATAAACCCTTTTTTTTAAAAAATAAAATTAAAACTAAATTCTATGGCCCACCTTTCATTTCGCATATGATATATATATAACATATGTTTAAAACATATGTATATATTAAACTATCAAAACATTAAAGAACCCTTTCCGTCGAACTTCAAAAGTCTGAATAGATTGAATTTCAAACCAAATTCACGTTCCAAAATGGGATGCTGACGTCTGCCTAATTTTAACTCGAATTCTCAATCCAATGTGCCCTATAAAAAAATCGGGTCCGGTTTTCAGGTTTTCAGATTCCCTTCAATTTCATGCGATCCAATATTAATGCTCCACGTGTCCTCCTTTTGAATTTACAAAACTATCGGGTAAATTTCTGTTTGTTTAATTTCTGGTTGGTGAATTGCGTTAATGCTGGCTGTTGTGTTTAAATACAATCCTGTACAGAAATATGGCTGTGGCCGTCTACAAAAAAAACTTGCAGGAATTTTAAATGCTGAATTAAATTTCTGGATGGCATGCAAGCAACCTCCAAAAAAAAATGTTGCTGCTGCATCCGTCCTTCTCTTGCAGCAGTTGAAGTTAAAATTCAACAGCACAGGGTTTAATAAGTGAGGGTGTAAAGGTAACTTTTTGTCGATGGTACTGGATTAAGATCATCTATTCATTTTTGTAGGGTCTTATGGTGTTTGGTTTTTTAGTTTTGGGTTGGGTTTATTGAGTCTAAGATAGTTTTTGAGTGAAAAAATTGCTATCGGGTATTAAAAAAATTTGGTTCTTTTGTCAAAATTTATGAGCTTGTTAGGAAATACAAAACTGACAATGGTTGTATCTTAAATTTGTGGAAAATAATTTGAAATGAAACCTTTTTGTTTAGGTTGTTGCAGCGGGTGCAAACCCCATTCAAATTACTAGGGGCATTGACAAGACAATAAAGGCCCTTGTTTCGGAACTCAAAATTTTGTCAAAGGAGGTAAATGCTTGCCTTTTGAGTAGGCTGGTTTTCCTTTTTGCTGATGGTTTGGTGTATCTAATTGAATTAGTTGCCTAAGGTATTTTTGGTTGCAAACTCCTTTTCATTTTTCATACGGTATTGGCCTTGTGGAATACATTTGATTGTGTGGTCTTGTTAGATCTACAACATTTGTAGTTGTTTAGTCTTATGGCCGAGGTGCACTTTTATTATGGAAATAGTTGATGCAATATTGTCATTTAATCCTTAATGCAAGGTAGCATGTTGAGAAGTTTCTTGTGAAACATTTGGTATTCAAAATGACACTTGATCCTATACAGCATCATGCACTTGACTTCAAAATTCATATTCAAAGTGTGCCGGACAATTCTTGCAAAATTTCAAATATTTATGTTGTTTTAAACCATTATCTTTTTCATGTATTGGATGCTGAAAATGTGAAAAAGACTTTGGTATGAAACCAACTGGTGAATAATTTCCAACACAACAACCACTTCCAAGACATGATTTAGAAGTAGAACAAATGTGCTTATAAAGCATAGAAAGATATCCTTGATGCATTGTCAATGTTTGGCTAGGGTTATTTTTGGAGAAAATAACTCCTTATTCCTAGAATAGTGATCTTCAATACAAGTAAATGCCAGAGAAGAGAGATCATTGTGTGATGCAACAAAACTGAAATTGGACCCCTAAGGAGAGCTGGTGTGTCTACAATCGCTCTGTCAGCATTTTCCCCTGGTTTACCCCGTTCTTTTCCTCCAGCCTGGGTCTTCATTGACTTCTTCTTTCTTCGGGTTTATTTATCAAATTCGTAGAATTTGATAAATAAATACCATCCACAATGGTTGGACTTTAATTTATATTCCCAACTTTATATTATCTCCAAGCCTTATAACCAATGTTTAACTTTCAACACTTTGTATTTATACTCCACGTTTCTTTTTAAATATATAACTTGTAATGAAATTTCGGCTCTATATTTCACCACCCAGCCTTACAACAATCACACTCCAGACTTATGCTAATTATCCGCCAATCGTTTAATTAAACAATTTCATTATACTCCGGCCCCACCTATATATATCAATAACCAATCAAACACTCGTATCGTACATGGCTATCCTCCGCACACCTTAGTTAACCTCCGGGCAAGTTCAACGTGCGACCACCGTCCGATGGCCCTTCTCCAAATCAACGACTCTTGGCAATTTCGCTCGGCTTCCAACGTCGGGCTTTAACGTGCGATGGCGCGGGTTAAACGGTGGTTTTCCGGGGGTCACTTCACCACGTGTCGCATTCCCTATGGAATCGCTCGCGAATAGGAAATACCACCTACTCCGCAAAAGCGGTGCGATATGGGCAACCCGCTTTTGTGATTCCGCTAGTGGTTTTGGTAGAGGGCTTGACCACGGGTGCATGTCTGGTTCCGCTATCCTTTTGTTTGTTAACTCATGTCCAATCCTCGGGTCAGGTTCTGAAAGCACAACAATTTTGTCTCTTTATTAAGCGGGATTTTTATATTTGAACAGTTTTCACGACCCCGGTTCTCTACACAGACCTCACCTTGGATATTTTTACATAAAAATGATTGTTCTCAATAATTATTTATATAAATTTTCCACATGTTTAGTGTGGTATTCCCATGATTTATTATAAATATGTGTATTATCAAAGAAAACCAACACAAATTTTATAAGATGGGATCAAACAAATTTGTTCTTAAGTCGAGCCCGCCGGACTTCAAACGGCGATAAACCATAATTCAAACCAAATTCGCGTTCCAAAATAGCCTGCTGACGTCGGCCAATTTTGTGACGCGGAAACCAAATGAATTCCGCCCTAATCTTTTTCGGGTCCGAAGTTGGGCTGGCGTACGGAGGGAAGTTGTGACGCGAATTTCTTATCAAATTCGCCCTAATATTTTTCGGGTCCGGATTTCCACTGCGCGAGCGGCCCAAACAAAGATTCGCTCCAATCAATTTCTGCCACGTGTCCTCAATAAAAACTTGCCCTGCTCCCGGCTGCGGGTGCATTCGATGGCGTTTAAGGCGATGGGACATGGATATGGCGATTTCATATCAATCGCATTAACATTTAACGTTGTTCAATTAAGTTTTCACATCAAATCCGCATTAATTAATTTTTAACATTGTTCAAGATCGCACCTCCACTCCTCTTAGCGATTCTGCACGCTCCAATTTGATCCGGCCTTCGGCTCTCGTTATTAATGATCAAAGATTAATTATGACAGGAATCCTTTGATTGCATTGCAGTCGTGTCGAAAAAATGGCGTTTAGCCATGGTTTTTCAGACAAGCCGGTTGCTGGATTACACTGCCTGCTAACTGTGACTATAAGGAGAAGTGGTCAGCTGAACTGCTGCCTAGACCTTGCTGCATAT
>CM076578.1:695694923-695839402 GCA_034641835.2 Pinus albicaulis
ACCTAGGGAAGAGGTTCATACCAAGATCCCTAAGGGACCACTACGCTAAAATGCTACTTCTAGCAAAGCCACCAATTCGTATAGCATAGTAGATGATCTGGCACAATCTCCTGCTACCATTTCAATGTTGGAACTCCTCCAGTCATGCTCTTCACAACAAAAAGCTCTTCTATTTTCCATGAGCGTTTTTGATCCTTCTGAAAATTGATTGATTGTCTTTGATGTTGACCAGTCAGAGCATCATCCTCTCCCAACTTCCGTCGCTTTTCAAATCCCAGTCAAGATCCAGAACGCCAACATTTCCTGGTGCATTATTGATGAGGGGGCATCCACCTGTGTGATGTCTGCTTCGGTTTGGAAAAAACTCGGATCAACTGAGTTGGCTCCTTCCACGATCACTCTCCAAACATGGGATGGCCACACCTCCCAGCCCATTGGCTTATTTTGCAATTTTCCTGTTACTCTTGTGGGCAAGACTATTTGCGTTGATGTAGAATTCATATGTGCCCCCTTAGATTACAACATTATTTTGGGTCATAGCTACACTTATGCGATGTCTACTGTCCCTTCTGTGGTCCACCGCAATATTTCATTCCCTCATGATGGAAATATAGTCACCATTGACCAGTTGACGTATTACAAACCGAAGTCTCAGACCTCCCCTGAGTCCACTATCTCTTCGATGACCAATAAGCAAACCGTTGATCCTTTGACTAGTGTCTCACCTGGAGTCTACAAAGATTCCTCCTTGCTTGGTACTTTCCTTGGTCTTCCTCCTCCTGTCTCTGATCCTAGCTCATCAAATATTTTCATGATGCAATCGTCTCGGGCTTCCCTCAAGCAGCCCGCCTCGGCTAGTCAGCAGCCTCCTCACCCTCCGCAACATTCTCCTATCCATTTGATTCATCCTTTTGTACCTCCTCCTTTTGGCCCTTCAGCTGGTACTCATGAGCCTCCTTACCCTCCTGGAATGGTTCCTCTAGGCTTTAACCATTTGGGATCCGTCCTGCCTGGCCATTACCCCTCCAGTCAGATATCGTTCCTAGATCCCCCACCAGGAGTCTATACATCACCTGTCATGGCTACCCTCTCTCTTCCTAACTTGACCCTTGGGATTCCCGTATAGTACCTTGATCCTCCAGCCGCTACCGCGCCAGGTCAACCTAAACCTTATCTTGCTTTGACCTCGGTTCAACCAGTCCCCCTGACTTCTCCTGTTGTCATAGTGCCTCAGCCACCTCAACAAGGAACCACCTCTTGTTGTGACTGCTTCAGGTAAGAAAGGAAAAGCTCGCAAAAGGTCTTCAAAGGAAAACGCTGCCCCGACTAACCCTGCACCTCCTCTACCTCCAAAGCCCTATGATTTGTGTGATTTCGTCGGTCATGCCACCCAAACCTGTCCGGAGTTGCCCTGCATCAAGCCCATGGTTAAAGTCAAGTTCCCCGAGTTTGTGGTCCTTAAAACCTCTGCTTCTTCATCGACTACAGCTAAGAACACCAAGACTATTCACACCAACCAAACTTGTGCTTTTTGTGATCTGCATGACCATTACTCTTATCATTGTCCCCGCCTTACGCATTACCGTGCCTCTTTAGAGGTAGTTTTTGAATACGGGATTGAGAAGAACCAATCCGCTTCTCCTGTACTTGCACAGTATGTTGCAGGCCAAATTGAGGATTTACTCGCTCCTCTTGACATTACCCTCCTGATGTTGACATGATGGAGCATGCAGCCACCATCCTCTTCCTATCATCATCCATGAGACCCTCGGCAGAAGCTCCCTATGAATCTTCTCTTGTTGTTTCGCTTGACCTCCCTTCACCGATCACCATAGGCTCAAAATTAGTAGATCCTTTATCTACTTGTTCTTACATCCTCCCCCATGATGATGCGCATGTGAGCCTTTCTTCTCATGATTATGAGTCAGGTAGCTTTGCCGCGTCATGTGGTCTCTCTTCCTCTAGTCATTCCACCTTATTTTGTGATGACGACATCGTGGAAGCCATGTCCACCCCTGACTTCATCTTTCCTGCCCATAAACGGGATGCCATCATCTATACCTTTGGTGACTTATGCAGCTTGAGCTCAAGCTATGCCCCTGGTAGCTCCCACACTCCCACTCACCAACGATGTGTGAGTAGTAGACATCCTACCTAGATCACTCCCTTCCGTGGACTGCATTGTTCTTCATCCTCCCATTTATTGTCTTGTGGAACCTTTCAGATGGACCCCTCGTCCACACCTTATATCAGTTTTGCCGATGGTGCAAGTTGCTACTCTTGGAATCTAGCCTCGACAGGTAGGGCCATTTTTACCCCCTTGCATTCGCTTGTTCTCTCGAACACTGTATGCATTGGTACTGCTACCAATAATCAGGCTGAATATGATGCAGTACGAGGTTTATTAGCTGATGCCCTTTCACATCACATCCTCCACCTTCATGTTCATTTATATTCCCTGCTTATTTTCATGCAATTGAATGGTGTCTACCATGTGCATAATCCTATCCTTTTCAGAAGATATTTATGAGTGAAGCTTTTGATGCGTGAATTTGAAATCATTATTTTCAGTCATGTACCTAGAGCAAAAAATCACTATGTAGATAGAATTAATAACCATATTCTAGATTTTCATTTAGCACACGCATTTAGTACAAGACAATAACATAAAAATATCAAAACGATGTATATCCATAATATGTGTCGTATAAAATGTTTTAGAGTCCACCAACTCTGAGACATATGACATGCCCATAGCATGTTACAAAAACTCAAAACTGGGGGCACCACCTACCCCTACACACTAGTCACTATCTAGAGGATCCTGAGCCAATGGCTCTGCTCCCGCAGCTCGTAGATCATGCATACCCTGTTTGGCCATTGCCATGTGCCGCATGACCCCTCTCCGCTCAGAGGATAGACCAATACACGGCTCTATGTACTGGTCATCTAAGTCTTGCCAGCCACGCTCTGAGACACCCTTCGAAAGCCTATCACATTTATGATGAATATCCTCTAGGAGGGTTGCTGCATTCTTATTTTTCTGTGCCCTTGATCCACTAGATCCTGTGGCCCTTGATACTGTAGGTCGTCCCATGTACCCGGTCGGTTTTACCGGTGTTTTATCTACATACCAAAAGTAAAATAATCAGTACCACCTACAATATTCTATAACTTTACATGCACATAAAAGATTAGTAATTTGTCACTTACCATCGGGTCCCCGTATTCGACCAGGCGGTAGTGGCAGATCTGAATCCCCACAATAACTCATCCCACTATAGGGATAGTCATCTATATACATTGGAATTTGATCCCAATGAACAAAGAAATCAGGACAGAACACCCATCCAACTGCTCCACCTCCTCCTCTGCATAGTAGTCACCCCCACCGGCGCATCCTAGGCTCTCTCGGGCCCCCATCTTGGAGTTGTATGTGAGGTCGAAGTGTCGGGATATTCTCAAAGAAGAACGAGCACAAAAATGTACCATATGCATAGTCATGGTTCACTTGCTGCTTGCATTGCGAAAATTGTCGTTTCAACGACGACAGCATCATCTAGGCCCACCCATAGTAGGTCCCACTTAAAACATTCTCCATAAGCACCATTTGGCCCCGAGTGATGTGATGGAGTGCCTAGTTGCTCAGGATCCACAACACCACTATGGCCACAGCACGGGTCTCTAACCTCTCCAAATCCCCGATGGGTATCTGATTCCCCTTGATTTGGAGACCTAGTCAACAATGGCGCTCTACAAACTCTATGATATTCTGCCCATGCGGTAATATTGGCTGAGTATTCCCTACCATCCCAAGTGGTGGGAGACTAGTCAGGAAATATATATCCTGGACCATCAAATCGATCCGGTGCCCCTGCACCATGAATACCTCATGGTCCGGATCCCAATAGCTGAAAATCCAGGCCAATAAGGGCTCTCCAGCTCAAATCAAAGGGTTCTCCACAAACTTCAGAACCCCAAACCTATCCAAAGCACTGCAGACACCTGGATCCTCCTGGATCTCCTATCGTAATGCACCTAGGACTCTCTCTCTCTCTCCAGTTGATCCGTAATTCTATCATATCTGCACAAAATCATCATATTTGTCCATATAAAGATAGGAAATACTATATCTCATCATAAAAACCTAGTGCTCAGCCAAAAAATAGCACAGAAAAACCCCTCCCTGACAAGTCGTACTTTTCAGGCCCAAACTTGGGACAGGTCATAGTTTTTGCCCAAAACCTACTACCCAGGTCACAATTTTTTCCCCAAAAAGTGCGACCCGGCCGTGAAGAGGAGTAGGGGGTTGTTCCTGAGCCCTAGGGACCTAATCTGAACTGTTAATCCACTAAAAATAAAGAGTAGGGTTAGGCCTCTTACCTGCAACTGACGAAACTCGATTCCAACGATTATTTTTTTTGCTATGATGGCCGCAAGATTTAGGGTGTTCTCTCCTCTCTACATTCACCATAGCTCCACATGAAAATGAATGAATTTGGAGGGAAAATACCTTATTAAAATAAAAGCCCTGATTTTTCTTTCACTTGCTGCGACCCAACCGTAGCTCAGTTCTCCAAACTGCCTGTATCGTTGGAAAGCTCTCACTGAACCCTCAAATGGGTATCCATTAGTTTTTTGTGATTTGATACTTCACCGGAACACTTTTCGGTCACGAAGGGTCACTTCACCACTCCTCAAAATCGAATTTCTTCACCTGCAACACTCATACTTGGGGCACCCCTTTGCCTTCATAATTTTCCATGCTTGTGTTGATCTTCGTCATGAGTAACCATGATATACTCATGCTTTTATGGTCCCCATTGAACCTTTGTCTCTGTGTGGTAGCACCATCGATTCACTCTTGTTTAGAGCATCCAAGTTGAGTCATCATTGCATTCATGTAGTCTATCATGAGTCCTCTTGTATCCCACATAGTCCTCCATCCTTCATTGCTTGGTTCCTCTCTTGTATTTCACATCGTGGCCTTCAGTTCCACTGTCCCCTATCCCTCATGATAGTGTGTTAGTTGCTACCAGGTCATCCATGCTCTTTATGCTCTAACAAGGGAATTCGTCCATCCACTACTCAGCAACCTCCATTTTTCATCATCACCCCTGGTGTCCGTCTGTTAGTTGCTCTACTATTTTCTCTTGTGCCTTAGTTGAGGACCTCTTAATGCCTCACCTATGGCAGATCTGCTTCTGTCGACATCAGATCATTTATTCCAGAAGACATGTCTAGAGGGCGGTGTACCTTGGTTCCAACTTTCACTCTTGTTCGGTGCCTCGGATCAAGAAAAGGGACTCCTTCTAGCCCTTTGACTTGATTTTTTCTCAGCTCCAGCTCCTTTTTCGGCATGATTAAGATCTGTATACTCGATGGTTCAGTGATGCAGCAGATTGGACTGGTGATTCCCAGGTGTGTATGAGATTTTTTCAACCCTCATGAGCGGGTGGCCCTACAAGTATCCCCCCACATACCCGGATGACTTCTTTACTCCAACCTTCGATGCAGCCCCATATATTTGATGATGTCAGACTTAGCTACTTGCAGCACCTTCTTGATTGCATGTATCAGTCATATTTTCAGAGCCCTTTCCTGTTTACAGGGGCATCTAGGTTTTTTTTGTATCTCATGTACTCAGATATTATTGTACAAGTCCTGGCTGTTATCCCAAACACAATATGTATGTGGGATTCATTATTATGTTATTTACCTGGCTCATGTTTATGCCAACATTTATTATAGTGGCCAGTCCCGTGGTTTTCCGGACGCCTTATTTGTTGTAATATTCACTCGGCGGGCATAGGTATGCCTCCCCTACCGCCTATAACAAGTACTCCTTACAAAAGAGACTTGTCACACTTGTAAGTCTTGCCTCCTCAGGTTCTAGTCCTTTCAGCACTATGGTCTACCTTATACTTCTCTCTTTTTTATTTCAGCCCTTTGGTGTCTAGTGATTGAGTTCTTACAATGTACTTCGGTCATACAATTAGCTCCTAATGCTCACATGCTGGGGGGCAATCTGTTACACCATTTTTTGGTCATCTAACCTATTATCATTAGATGGATCCAAGTACACCATGTAGGACCAATTTTACCCTAAGTAAAATTTCTTTCACTATAAAAATAACTTAGTAAACCACCTTTAAGTTGTTTATGGTCTAAACAGGAAACCCCATGAGGAAATATTAAATAAATCTACATTTGTTTGATTTTCCTCAAGGAATAATTAATTAAACATCAGTTTGATTAATATTCCTAGTTACATTTAATCCAAAACAAGGAAATTAATTAGATAAATCATTATTTATCTTATTATTTCCTAAATAATAGTTATTTAAACCTTATTTAAATAATATTGTTTGTTAAATATGACTAAATCACCCACATCCTTAAAATGATAAATAAATCATTTATTCATTTATTAATTTATTATTTACAAATAAAGGGATTTAACCCAAGTCAAATTCCTTTTCCCTCCAACAAATATAATAAATTATTCCATAAAATTTGGATCTTGATTTGGTTAATAATATTTTAACTATGCACCAATATCTAGACTAACTCAATATTTTGTTATAAATAGAAGGGCTTTTCCATTCATTTATCACCTTTTGTTGCCTAAAGATCACTCTGGATCTATACTTTTGGTCTGACTATTAATCCACCATCATAGTCATATTTTGCTACCATTTTTGTCTGGGTTTTCTAAACCCTCAAGAGAGAGGAATTTTGGATCTGAAATGCTGAGGACTCACAAGAACCCATCCCATTGAGGATAACTGGGAACACCCTCATGTGTTTTCCTCCCAGGTGCGCCTAATACAAAATTCATTCAACATATTCTTGTCTTGTCTATTGGATGCATGGAGTAAATCTCGTTTTTTCTACTATTTAATGTCTTCTAATGCATAGATCTAGATTTTTGTAGAATTTATCTTAATCACCTAACTGCAGATCTGAAGATATTGACAACCATCTTTGTTGTTAGGGTTGTTGTTATGCACAACTAAAGTGGTCTTTTTTTCGTACGCTTGGAATTAAGATTCATACTAACATCATCTTCTTCACTATGTTCCCGTTCTTTCCATTCAATAACCATTTTTCTCTCTTCTACCTACAAACACACGCACATATATGTGGTATTAGTCAATATTCATCCTTTAAATTGTAAATAATTGGGATATTTGGTGAGTTTTATTGTTTGAAATTGGTTTGCGCCATTGACGCAACTATTTCTCAAACAGTCGCACCAATGGGCGCGACCTAATGTTAAAAATAGGGCGGTCGGTGCGACTTCGTGCTCGAAACCCGCGCCGACCGCGTAGCCCTAAATTTTGAAAATTCTCCCAAATTCAAAATTGAGAAATGTAGGAAGAAAGGAATAGCTCAAAATGACAAGAGGGATCTCAACTCTTACATGGAGTTTATGGATTCATGATTGATGTACTGGATTGGCCGTTATTGTCGCCGCAAGATTACACAGTAAAATGGGTAAAAATTGTTCCACAAGAGGTAAAAAGTGAAAAGTAAGTTGTTTTTACTATTTTTGGAATTTTATAAATTTTTCACAACCCTAATTAGATTTTAAGACATGTTTTTTGATTATTTTATTATTTTATTTTCGAAAAATACATTTTACACATGTCTCTTGTGCAACAATAGGTTTTTCATGCGACAATGATGAAGTAAGGAGTTATATTTTATACTTTTTTGGACTTGGTAAAAACACGAAAAAGTCACTACTGGAGTCATCTTTCAGCTCTTTTCTGACTCTCTAAAATTGAAAAGATTGCCGAGACACTTTTTGTTTGGAACTCATTAAATGGCTATGAAACAATATCTACCTAGTATACGTTTACCCCTTTTTCGGGCTGGGATGGATTATTTACGAAAAAGGAATACCTTAGCCTATCGTGACTAAGAGGTTATCTCAAACACAGTTTTCTCCCTTTTCGAATTTGTGAGACTACCTACGAAAAGGGACTGCTGGAGTTTTATTTTCTACCTTCTTTTCAAACTCTCTAAACATGAAAAGATGTCGAGTTCTTCCTTTGTTTGACTTGTTAAACCCTGATGACATTGGACTTCTTTTCCATGATGTTATTTGAGTTCCTCCTTCCTAGGGCTCATAAAATGTACTAGGATGGATTTTTCCGAAGGAAAAACTTACAGTACAAGCATATGCTATCCCCTTCAAGCTTGTTTTCAAAAATAATTTGGGTACTCGCAAGAAATGGTGGGCGGAAATGGAACCAGATTTTAGTTGTGTTAGCAGTATGTCGCTCTTGAAAATGGCACTTGTTTGCATTCATGTCGGGTTGGGGACATATGATTTCATCATTTTTTCCTCCATCGGTTTGGGTAATCTCTTTTGACCTCTCATTTTCTCTTTTCCACGTCATCATAACCCTAGATCCTTTGATGTCAAATACTACCAAATCTAGTGTCGTGTTTTTTTTTTCTAAGTAAAACTGATCTATTAACAAGTGGATAATATTACAATGAGACCGAAGTTAGAGACTACTACCTTGGAGGTAGAAAATTTAGTAGACTGTCGAAACCCACGTAGGGGTGCAGAGCTAGATTTTTCCAAGAAATGCTTTGACCCAGAAGGAACAAAAGGGGGCCAGAAAGCTTCATAGCTACCAGAACAGAAAAAAACCCAAAAAGTTGGGTGACACAAATAGAGAAAATACCAAGCAAAAAACCCATTAATCATCAGGAGTCTCCTCCACAATCCTGCACCAGCCGGTGGAGCGCATGTCAGGAGCAAGCCCTTCGTGAGAAGCCGGGGGACCAGGTTCAGCAGAGAGCATGTCTTCATCCGGAACTGAACTTACAGGGCAAGACGGACGCTGCAACGGGACACTGCCACTACCCAGATTGAAATTCGAGAACTGGGTGTCAGGAACTGTAACATTCGCCTCAGGAACGGCCAGTTGCGAGCTGGAATCCCCTGGCAAGCTATCTTCAAGAAAAACCACCGAGAGAATGGTTGTAATCCGAGGGCGGTTAAGGGAACTGTTGAAGATGAAACGAGCAGTGCCCGTAGTAGGAGAAGAGGAGGCTGGAGGGCGATGCGAGTGGGGACCCCAGAACAGGCGGAAATCTTGAGAGCGCCCCCGACCGCTTCGAGTCCTGAGGTAGTGGCTCGAGCCCTCACCAAAGGAGGAAGAATCCGGAGAGGGGCTGGAATGAACATGAGAGGGATGACTCCGAGAGCTACCTCTTCTGCTCCACAAACGGTGTCGAATCCGCAGCATTGTGAGAATAAGCAGGGTCCCGAACGCCACTAAGACGGCTGAGAAAGCCAGCAGAGGGTGGCCCGAGCTCGGATGAAGTCGCAGCACCAGCGCAAATTTCCCTGGAGGATGAGCCTCCCTCTGCAGAGAACGCAACAAACACTGATAGACCCTCTCCCAACGATGCATACAACAACTTACAGCACTAATGCAATTCTGTAAAAAAGCCGAGACCAGGTGATATTTAACCTATTGCGTTTGGTACCCATCCACCATGCAACAGGCCTCAACTCGCACCAAGTCCGTCCTTCCCATACCAAGCATATCTGTCTCCTTAACTGATCCCATGATGAAAATCCCGCCGGAGCATGCGGAGGTAGGATTCGTCATAGTCGAAGTCGAACGAGTGCTAAAGTTTTTAGAGCCCATGGCATTGGAAGGAGGGGAGTTTAAATGATGCATGCCATTGTGCAGATGGCCATTTAACGCAGCGTACCAGTTAGGCAGATGTCGGCAGGGCTTGCCACCCCTCCGTCCCATCCCATTAACTCTCCATTGAAGCACCCGCATCCGGGGGCAAATCTAGGGTCGTGTTGCTGATTTGTTCAAGAGAAGTTTGCCTCTGCAGTTTTCAACCTCCCTCTGATTCTCTATTGGTCCTGATTCACAAACATCATATTCCTTTGTCTCGTGTCGATGATGTGGGAAACATTATGGCCCTCCTTCGACTAGGTCACTTCCTATCGAATTCATCTCATTGTCAAGAAATTTGATCTAGAGACTCCCTTCAGGTACCTTGGAGCCTGCATGCCTCAATGGCAGGTTCTTTTCATTTGACATAAGGTCTACATCATTGCCTTCAATCGACTGACTCTGTGGGTGTTCGACGCTAGATGACTGTTCACATTCCGTGGATTGTACCTTTCGTACATTGAGAGCCATTGTCATTATTGGTGGTTGCTCTTGCGTCTGTTAACATCTTTCATCATTGGCTGGTAATCAGATGATTTTCTTGCATGTTTGACTTCAGCTCATATAATCTCATGCTTGAATTTGTACTTTTTGGATCGAGATGGAGTGCAAGACCCTGGGTTTTTTCTGATAAAATATAGGTTGCAGGTTCTTTGTGGATTATCATGATTCATTACATGAATCTTTGATTGTATGGCTGCGACCATACCTGAGTCTATTTGTTGATCTTTATCACTGGATGGTTGCATCCATACTTGGATGGCTGCGCCCATGCCACATGTTCATGTATCAGAGATATTAGTTGTATTTGTAATTGCAGGTTTTCCGACAGTGGTGTTTGGTTTGAACGCTTTCCCATAAAGAATTTCGCCCCTCCCTCTCCCTCGGACCTCATACTCTAGGGGGAATCTATTACACAACATTTTGTCACTGTCCCTGCAATCCCCAACTCGCACATTGGAGCATCGTTTCTGTGACCAATATGCAGTGTCATGCTTTAAAAATAACATCATTGTATCCCTTTTGATGAAGGAAACATTCTTCTTGTTCAAATTTCCTTGAGTAGAGCTGTGAAAATCCCTATTTTTTCCTTGGCATGAGTAGCCCTTTATCTCCTCGCATCGACCTGGGAATTTTACACTAAGCTCATGCCACTTGGCACTCTGTGCCAGAGTAACACCCACGCTAAGCTATTTATGAAATGTTTTTTAAAAATAGAGGCGGAGGTTCCATTCAAACCACCTCGGGGATGAGTCATTGGGAGTGGTTGAACTGAAACAAAACCACGAGCCTCCTCCTTTAGTTAGTAGTTTCCACCTCCCTTGGAACACTCCTAAAGGATAGGCCTCCCTCCCACCTTTGTAGGGATCCCAACCTCCTCCTTTTCCTCTATATAAAAAAACCTTCTCCTTTTATGAAAGTTAGCTGAACAAAGAGAATTATACAACTAAAGCGTTTTACTAGGAGAACTGAACTATAGTTGAATAACTGAGTCATTGAGAAGGTAGTACAAGGATGAAATCCATCGAGAGGGCCTTTATCCTGTCTGAATTCCCCGACGAACTTTGAGACATGCTTCGCCCGAACCCCACTGGAGGAGACTGCAACGTCAGAGCATGGTTGTATCTCTTCCTTCTACTTAATAATATAAGTGACTATTGTCTGGTTCCCATCTTGTGTTTTGCCTTTGTTGAATGCAATATGCTTAGTCTTCTCCGACTGAATAGTAGATTTTGGACGAAATTAGTACGTGGTATGCAGTTATCATTTTTCTAATCTTTGTGCAGGTGTCCAAGTGCGATAAGCAAGGGGATTGTGACTTGTCGAATTGGGAGCAAGAAGTTCTCATCACCATTATGATTTCCGACGAAAACATTGGACCATAGGTAGGCTATCTTATCCCATCCTCTTTCATTCAAATATCTAGGAACCTACACCTTAGCATGATTCCTTGTTACTAGACCCACCCTAGGGCTAGAGGGATTGTCTCTGTCTGCAGAGAGGATTTACCTACATAAAAATCACCTAACTGCAGATTTGAGGATATTGGCAGCCATATTTGATGTTAGGGCTATTTTTTATGTACAACTAAAGTAGTATTTTTTCGTACACTTGGAATTAAGATTCATAATAACAACTGTTGACTCCACATGGATTTACGATTACGACCGCTGTCATTTTTCAGATCCTTGCATATCAAAATAATTCAAATCATATTATTTCTCTTCAGCCTCTTGTTTTTTCTTTTCTTAATGTTTTTTTTAACCCATAAAACCCTAAAATAGTAAAAATTCTAACTTCCATGTGTTTTCGGACCTATTGTGCAGGCGATAGACATCAACCACAGCTGAGATGACACATTTTGCTAAAATCTACTATTGAGAGTGTCGGAAGTGCAGGTCGCACTTTTTGGCCCTAAACCTGTGACCTGGAGTTTTAGGACACAATTTTCAGCCCAAAAATTGCAGCTTCTGTAGAAAACAGGTCAGAAACTGCGACCCAGACTTTTTGCGGGAGTTTTTCTGAAAGTTTTCTAGGTTTGTCTAGGACTCTGTTCAGGGTTGCCTGACCTTTTTCTCTACCCATTTTGGACCTGTACTTGTTCTATTTTACTCAACTAAGTGGGAACCTAGCCCACTAGGGATTTAGTACCCCCCACTTTTGGTGGAAGAGTTTTAGCTATCACAGGTTGTCTGAAATTTCAGAGTCTTCAGCCATTTTTCAGATCTAATACCTCACCTTTAGATCCACTTCATATTGGCCTTTTATCCATCCACAACACCTCATTTAGTTTTGTTTGGTTTTTCCTCTAGAGTCACCTCTACTTCCCTCCAAGATATAGCCTTTCACCACCTCATTTACAACAATCTTTCCTCTAATTTGTTGTTGTTTTCTGCACCACTTTCCTGCAGATTTGACCTTCAGATCCCTGTCCCTCTCGACCTTAAATATATTGGTTATTTTAGTGTTTTTTGATTAGTTTTTTACCCACCTACAGACTAGTTTTTGAGAGGCTCACCTCATTGGGTTTATATTATTTCATTATTAGCTATTTATTTTCTGTTATTTCAGTCCCATATACTATTATCTGTAGGTTTATTTACAATTACAAAACACACTTTTTATTTTTCTCTACAAACATATGGGTTTAAAAATTAAAATTTACACACTTTGCACACACACACCCTAAGCGAAAAAGAGCTTGGTTAACACCGCCAAGAAAAGACTCTAAAACATTGATATCAATTGATCTTGCACTTCTCTGCCCTTGTTTCAACATTGTAATCAGTTGATCCTGCACCTCCCTGCCCTTGTTGGTTTCTTTTTCCTTTGTGCTGTGTTTGTTTCTTCATTATTGCACCACCAAGGCATTTATCCTGGAGACTTCTTGGCCTTCATCCTCAGTTTCTAGTTGGAAGAGTTACTCATCCATGTAAGAATTGAGTTAGTCCTCCACTGAGTCTGCACTCTGACTTTTCTTGTGGTTTATTGGGTTCTCCTCCTTGTTCCACCCCCGGTTCTCCTCCTGTCACCTTCACCATGTCTGGTTCAAGACCTAACTCTGGTGGTAACCCCAGACCTAACGCTGGGAATACTACTAGTGGGACAGCAACGGACACTACCCCGGCTGCACCCTTGCTCCCCTATATGGAAGGCTTCAGTCTTCCCAATTTTGACCAGTTGATAAATGACCTTATACATCATGATGTTGGTTGGCCTGAAATGCCAACCAAGCTCCCTTCCGACATCCCCAAGTTCAAAGGTCTTGTTGGCGAAGATCCTACAAATCATGTTCGATCTTTCCACTTGTGGAGTTCGTCTAACTCCATTGTCGATGACTCTGTCCATCTTCAGTTTTTCCAACATATGCTTACTGGTGAAGCTTCTAAGTGGTATGTTGATCAGGCCCCTTCCTCTCATACCACCTTTGCAACTCTTGACTGGGATTTTATGTCTTACTTCCAGCTTCCCCTTCATTATGACACTAGTACCGAACTTTTGACTTCTTTCCGTCAATCATCTGCGACCCACCTATCCGATCATGTCCAGGAATGTCGGAGAAGAAAGAGCCTATGTCGAGCCCTTACCTTCGAAGACCATGTCTACATGGAATGGTTCCTTAGATCTCTCTTGCCTGCTATCAACAAAGATGTCACATCACATTTCCCTCAAACTAGAGAAGCCGCTCTCCAAATGGCGTTAAAATATGACCTGATCTACGCTTAGTCAGGTTATGTCTATACTGTTCTACCTGATATTCCTAGAACTGGTGGTGCCAACACACTGGGGGCATCTAATGCTGCCGATGGTATCGTTGGATCTCTCTCACATCCATATGCTCAGCCTCCCATCGGCTATGGTTTTCCTCGGGGTGGGGGGGTAGCACCTCCTCCACTTTTACCCCTCCCGGAAGCATGTATCCAGGATACAACATGCCTCCTCCTTTTTCCTAACCTCCTATTTACCACACTGTTACCCAACCTCCTTATTTTTCGTATCCACACCTTGGTGCTCTAGCTCCTCTAGCATTAGAACCTTCGCCTCCCTTTCCTTTTCAAACCTCGTAACAACAGCCACCGCCCCCTCAGGGGCAGGTGTATGCACAGTAGGGCGCGAATAATCCTCCTCCCTACAAAGAGAAGAGGAAAGGCACTCAAAATCAATCTGCTCCCGATACTCTTGGACCTAATCCTCAAAATAATGCGCCTAACACTGCTAACCAGCAATAGGGCACTTAGCCCAAGCAGGACAATTCTGTTCCCACGAACTAGCCTTGTTATTGTTTTGGTGTTTATGGTCATTACACACATGATTTTCCCCTTTTACCAAAGATGAAGCAGATGTGGGAGTCTCAAGCAGCATTGCCTCCCCTTTCGTCCCTCCCAGTGCTGCGCATAGTCAGGTGGTTGTGTTTACTAATCCTTTCCCTTAGCAAGGATTTTTGGCTACCCAACCACGTGAAGGTTAGGTGGCCACTCAACCTCTTCCATCTAGTACCTCCAATTACCAACTTCTCATGATGAAATCTGACCAACCCATAATAGTTGACCTCAACCTTCAGACTCCGTCCCAATAGTACAACAAGCCTCCCACTACACCTGTCCCTGAGCCACCTTCCTCAGTCTCTATAAAGCCTCTTTCAACATCTAATGGTACTTTTTAGATCCCTCATCCTAAGGTGGAGGTTCATACCAAGATCCCTAAGGAACCACTATGCCAAAATGCTACTTCTGGCAAAGCTGCGCATTCGTATAGTATAGTAGATGATTTGGCGCAATCTCCTACCCCCATCTCAACGCTGGAACTCCTCCAGTCGTGCCCTTCACAATGAAAAGCTCTACTATCTGCCATGGGCACTATAGATCTTTCCAATTATCACTTGATTTTCTTCGATGCTATCCGGTCAAAATATCCTCCTCTTCCTGCTTCCGTTGCCTTCCAAATCCGAGTCAGAATCCGGAACGCTAACGTTTTCTGGTAATTCATTGATGAGGGAGCATCCACCTGTGTGATGTCTGCTTCATTTTCGAAGCAACTCAGATCACCTGATTTGGCTCCTTCCACGATCACTCTCTAAGCATGGGATGGCCATGCCTCCTAACCCATTTTCCTGTTCCGTAATTGTCCTATTACTCTTGTGGGAAAGACTGTTTGCATTGACGTAGAAGTCATTGATGCCTGCTTAGATTAAAACATTCTATTAGGTCATAGCTACACCTATGTGATGTCTACTGTCCCATATGCAGTTCACCGCAAGATGTCCTTCCCTCATAACGGAAAGATAGTCACCATTGACAAGTTGACATATTACGAACTGAAGTCTCAGATCTCCCCTGAGTCCATCATCTCTTCGGTGGCCAATAAGCAAACCGTTGATCCATTGACCAATGTCTCACCTGGAGTCTACAAATATTCCTCTCTGCTTGGTACATTCCCTGGTCTTCCTCCTCCTGTCTCTGATCCTAGCTCATCAAATGTTTGCATGATGCAATCGTCTCGGTTTTCTCTCAAGCGGCCCGCTTCGACTAGTCAGCAGCCTCCTCACCCTCTACAACCTGCTCCTAGCCCTTCGATTCAGCCTTCTAGACCTCCTCCTCCTGGCCCTTCACCTACATCTGGTATCCATGAGCCCCTTTACCCTCTGGGAATGGTTCCTCTAGGCCTTAACCATCTTGGAGTCGTCCCACCTGGACATTACCCCTCTGGTTAGATACCGTTCTTAGCTCCCCCTCCTGGAGTGAACACAATACTTGTTATGGCTACCCTCTCTCTTCCCAACCTGATCCTGGGGATTCCCGTCTGGTACCTTGATCCCCCAGCTGCTACCCCACTATTACATGATTTTTTGATCATCTAACCTATTATCATTAGATGGACCCAAGTACACCATGTAAGACCAATTTTACACTAAGTAAAATTTCTTTCACTATGAAAATAACTTAGTAAATCACCTTTATTAAGTTGTTTATGGTCTCAACAGGAAACCCCATGAGAAAATATTAAATAAATCTACATTTTTTTAATTTTCCTCAAGGAATAATTAGTTAAACAACAGTTTAATTAATATTCCTAGTTATATTTAACCCAAAATAGAGAAATTAATTAGATAAATCATTATTTATCTTATTATTTCCTAAGAATAATTATTTAAACCTTATTTAAATAATATTCTTTATTGAATATGACTAAATCACCCTTAAATAATTAAATAAATCATTATTTATTTGATTATTACTCAACCACATCCTTAAAATGATAAATAAATCATTTATTTATTTATTATTTACAAATAAAGGGATTTGACCCTAGTCAAATTCCTTTTCCCTCCAACAAATATAATAAAATATTTCATAAAAGTTGGATCTTGATTTGGTTTATAATATTTTAACTATGCACCAATATCTAGACTAACTCAATATTTTTTTATAAATAGAAGGGGTTTCCCATTCATTTACCACTTTTTGTTGCCTAAATATCACTATGGATCTATACTTTTGGTCTGACTTTAATCCACCATCATAGTCATATTTTGCTACCATTTTGGTCTGGGTTTTCTACACCATCAAGAGAGAGCGATTTTAGATCTGAATTGCTGAGGACTTACAAGAACCCATCCCATTGAGGATAACTAGTAACACCCTCTTGTGTCTTCCTCCTAGGTGTCATTAATACAAAATTCATTCAACATATTCTTGTCTTTTCTATTGGATGCATGGATTAAATTTTTTTTTCTACTGCTTAATGTCTTTTGATGCATAGATCTAGATTTTTGCAGCATTTATCTTGATCACCTAACTGCAGATCTGAAGATATTGATAGCCATCTTTGTTGTTACGGCTGTTTGTTATGCACAGCTAAAGTGGTATTTTTTCGTACGCTTGGAATTAAGATTCATACTAACAACTGGCGACACCACACGGGTTTACGATTACGACCTCTATCATTTTTATGATCCTTCCATATCCAGCTTCTTCAAACCCTAGGATTTCTCTTCAGCCTCTTGTTTTTTCTTTTCTTGATGTTGTTTTCAACCTATAAAACCCTAAAACATTAAAAATTCTAACTTCCGTGTGTTTTTGGACCTATTTCACAGGTGACAGACATCAGTCGCAACTGAGACAACACTTTTCTCTGAAATCTACTATTGAGAGTGCCAAAAGTGTAGGTCACACTTTTTGGCCCAAAAATTGTGACCTGGACCTTCAGGACGCACCTTTCACCCCAAAAACTGCGACCTCTGCTGAAAACAGGTAAAAAATTGCGACCTGGAATTTTTGCGGGAATTTTTCTGAATTTTTTCGTGGTTTACTTGAGCCTCTGTTCAGGGTTGTCTGACCTCTGTCTGCACCCGTTTTGGACATATAATTGTTCTGTTTTTCTCAACTAAGTGGGAACCTAGCCCCCTAGGGCTTCAGTATCCTCCAATTTTTGTGGAAGAGTTTTTGCTGTTGCAGGTTGTCTAAAATTTCAGAGTCTTCAGCTATTTTTTCAGATCTACTTTAGATTGGCTATTTATTCATCTAAAACACCTCATTTTTTTTTTTTTGGGTTTGCCTCTAGGATCCCCTCCACTTCCCTCCAGGATATACCTTTTCGCCACCTCTTTTACAACAATTCTCCCTCTGATTTGTTGTTTTTTTCTGCACCACTTTCCAGCAGATTTGACCTTTAGATCCCTGTCCCTCCTAACCTTAGATCGATTGGCTATTTTAGTGTATTTTGATTAGTTTTTTACCCACCTACAGGCTAGTTGTTGAGAGGCCCACCTCCTTGGTTTTAGATTATTGCATTATTAGCTGTTTATTTTCGGTTTTTGCACGCTTATATACTGTTATTGGCAGGTTTATTTGTAGCTATACAATACACTTTTTATTTTTATCTACAACAGTTTGGGTTTAAAAACTAAAATTTACACACTTCACACACACACCGTAAGCGAAAAAGGGCTTGGTTAACACCGCCAAGCAAAGACTCTAAAACATTGAAATAAATTAATCCTGCACCTCTTTGCCATTGTTTCAACATTATAATAAGTTGATCCTACACCTCCCTACCCTTTTCGATCTATTTATCCTTTTTGTTATGTTTTTTTCATCATCATTGCACCACCAAGGCATTTATCCCAGAGAATTCTTGATCTTCATCCTCACTTTCCAGTAGGAAGACTTACTCCTCTGTGTAGGATCTGCACTCTGACTCTACTTCTGGTTCATTCCATTATCCTTCTCATTTCGCCTTCGGTTATCTCCATGTCACCTTCACCATGTCTGGTGTAGGACCTAATGTTGGTGGTAACCCCGGACCTCATGCTGGGAATACCACTAGTGGGACTGTAACAGACACTACCCCGGCTACGCCCTTGCTCCCCTTCATGGTAGGCCTCAGCCTTCCCGATTTTGGCCAGTTGATAAATGAACCTATACACCATGATGTTGCTTGGCCTCCTATGCCAACCAAGCTCCCTTCCGAAATCCCCAAGTTTGAAGGTCTTGCTGGTGAAGATCCTACAAATCATGTTCGATCTTTCCACATGTGGTGGTCATCTAACTCCATTACCAATGACTCTGTCCATCTTCGGTTGTTCCAACATACTCTTACTAGTGAAGCTTCTAAGTGTTATGTTGATCAGGCCCCTTCCTCTCATACCACCTTTGTGACTCTTGCCCGGGCTTTTCTGTCTTACTTCCAGCTTCCCCTTCATTATGACACTGGTATCGAACTTTTGAATTCTTTTCGTCAATCATCTGTGACCCGCCTATCTGATCATGTCCAAGAATGGCAGATAAGAAAGAGCCTATTTCAAGCCTCTACCTTCGAAGACCGTGTCTACATGGACTAGTTCCTTAGATCTCTCCTGCCTCCTATCAAGAAATATTTCACATCACATTTTCCCCAAACCAAAGAAGACGCTATCCAAATGGAGTTAAAATATGACCTGATCTACGCTTAGTCAAGTTATGTTTATACCATTCTACCTGATTTTCCCAGACTCGGTGGTGCCAACGCACCAGGGGCACCTCATGCCGCCAACGGTATCATTGGAGCTTTCTCTAATCCATATGCTTAGCCTCCCATGGGCTTTGGTTTTTCTTGGGCGTGGGGGGGGTGGGGCTAGCACCTCCTGCACTTTTCCCCCTCCCGATAGCACGTATCCAAGATATGGCATGCCTCCTATTTCTTCCCAACCACCTGTTTACCACAATGTTACCCAACCTCCTTAATATCTGTATCCACAGCCTGGTGCTCCAACTCCTCTAGCATTAACACCTCTGCCTCCCTTTCCTTCTCAACCCCCAGAACAACAACCACCACCCCCTCAAGGGCAGGTGTATGCATAGTAGGGAGTGACTAATCCTTCTCCTTCCAAAAAGAAGAGGAAAGACACTCAAAATCAATCTGCCTTTGTTAATCCTAGACCTAATCAAGGTAATGCTCCTAACACTACGAACCAGCAACAGGGCACTTAGCCCAGGCAGAACAGGCCTATTCCCACGAACCAACCATGTTCTTGTTGAGGTGTTTACAGTCATTGCACGCACTATTGTCCTCTTTTACCATGTTAACAACCTATAAGAGTCATAATTTTGACTTGACTATTGGTAATTTTGTAATTTCCAGCAAAATTTAAAATAAGGCTTTTCCTTCATAATGTTTGTAGCTCCACAATATTCTGCTAAAAAAAAAAACAAAAAGAGGGTAAAGTCCTAAAAGAACAATTTAAAGAAACTTAGAAAAAATAAGATACCCCAAAAGAAAAAGTATAAAACATGAAAGTGAGCAAGCATAAATGCCACTACCTTTACTTTTTTATTATGCCAGAGTGTCAACAAATTCCGTTAGTCCATGATGAGTTAAACAGTTCAATCTTAACTTATCATTTTTCAATTTCCATTATTTTAGATAGAGAATAATGAGTTGTTAGACAGTTTAATCCTAACAATTCAGTAGTTAGATAGAGAAATAAAGTGAATCCAATAGTTTAATCTAGATTCATGGATGAAATAAGTGTAGAGTTAGATAGTTTACTTTCTTTCAGAAAGAATAAATGCTGTGAATGTTGCTAGCTTAAATGCACCTTGTTAAAAAAGAAGAAAAAATGTTAGCATGGTAAGATGGGTAGGTAGAAGAAGGTGAAAATTCACAATGTAAATATGATTCATCATAAGCTTTAGAATAACTAACTTCTCCTTCCCATAGTTATGAAACATTCTAGGCTATCAGTCAGAAAGGCTCAAGGCATTTCCTTGACTTTTGTTGGAACCGGACCCAAGGCTCTATGATTGATTAGTTAAAAATGTGAAATGTCTATATTAATCCCTTAATCATATTATTTACCATTCATGCACTCATTTCCCCTGAAAAATCCTAAGTAAAACTTCATTTTTACTTAAAGATACTCTAATCCTCATTTGATTAACCTCCCACATCATTTCAAAGCATAAAGCCCTCAAAATCACATTTTATCCTAAGTCTAAGTGATGAAGTTATTATAATGCAAATTTTCTTTTTAATCTTCACTTTCTTAATTATATTAATGTGTTTTTGAATATACATTGTCTCCTTGTCATATTAACTCTAACTTATGTATTAAATTCCTACAATTGACCTTTTCCTATTATATAACTCCTTTTACAAATAAATCCCAAAAACCCACTTATTATAACTTAAGCCTAAGTATTTTATTCCCACATGCTTAAATAAAACCCCCCTTATAACACCTTTGGCTAAAAGTTTATCCATATATTTAATCTCGCCGCTATGGTAATTAAGTCTTCTTGATTTAATTTACCGTATAAATAAAATATATGAAGAAAAAGCTTAAAACATATGTTATATATGTTTTAAATCAAAAATAATTGAAGTTTCGCTTAAACTAAACTTAAATAAAAAAACAAACCTTTCCCCTGTATATTCCCGCTCCAAGTCCCTTAACCCAAGGTCAAAACCTTAACTTTATTTTGTTCCCCACATGCATTCCTCCTAATCCGAGTCCCTAACCTCGGTTAAATCCTTGATTAACCCTCCTGATCATTCTATTTTTCATCAAAATAGTCATTTCTGTATAACCCATCGGAGTCACTTCTGACCGTCCAATCCCTAGAAGACCATTTGATCCTACGGTCAAAGATCCCAATACATTTATCCTACTCTCATCGCGTAAGATTTCCACCATTCGATCTCCTTTCCATTCCCAAGATTGACGGCTCACATCCGACCCAATAAAATGTTATCCCCGCACTTTCCCTTTTAATCTAGACCGTTCGCTCCCAAGTGCCTGATCCAACGGTGATTGTTCATTTTCGTGCTCCAAACATAAACGTTTGATGTTTTGGAAAAGCCGCGCGAAATGGGCGGCTTTTCCAAACCACCTGGCCCTTACATGTCGCAACCACATTGTAACGCGTTCAAAATGCACTATACTGCTTACCGCCCTTCACCAACGCAAATACCACTGGTGGTATTCCGTAAACCTCACCCGCTTAACCATGATTTAATGTTATTTAACTATGGTTTATACCATCGATTTAATACATTAAAGTTTAAAGTTTTTATTCAAATTTTCACCATTTTCCTTTAAAAACTGTGAAAGCATCCATAAACCCTTTTCTTCGAATTTGTGCCATTAAACCCTGAGAAAACCACGCAGAGCCTTTTTCAACTTACCAGTGCCATTTTTCAACGCCCATTGCCCTGAATTTCAATTAAAAAGTGCTACTTTGTCCTCTGACAAGCCATTTTCAAAGAATTGAAGACCGCGCACCTCTGCGAACGTCTTCAACCGAATTTCACTGGTTTTCCAAGTACTTTTCTTCGAACTTGCACTCTAAGACTTCAAAATTCCCGTTATTTTCAAAATAATTGTCAAAATTTTACAATTGAACTGTATAAAAGTGTCCATTTTACAGGGGAAACTCTATCAAAATTTCCCTAGAATCCTTAATTGACCTTTCTCGCAGTTTTTCCCAGACCCTGATCTGTTTTACTGTTGAAATCAATCCTAATATATGTTCTGAGATTTAAAACCCTTGCATTACTCAAAACCCTCCTTAGAAACCCCATTTTATAGTAGAAATTCACCAAGAAACCTCTGTTTCTCATAAAGGAACTGAGCAAATCGTTTAAGTTTGCTTCGTTCAAATTAAAGATGACAAAGAAATAGGTAACCCCCAAGAATGGAGGCCCAAAGTCTCAAAAGAAGTCTTCTGCAAAAATCCCTTAGCCTAAGCCCTTCAAAATCGATAAGCAGACCCCTGCACTCACAGCTGATTCTACAGAAGTGGTCAAACTAGTCCAGCCTCCAGTTATCTCCCCAGAGAATAGCCCTTTAGTTGATCTAGAATATAGAATACTGGACCCTAATGTAGAATTTAACCTTCTTGATTTCTATAATTGGAGCTATGGAAAATCAGTGGAAAAGGGTGACAACGATATTCTAGTTTGGGAATCCAATCTGCCTAGATATATTGTCCCTCTCCTTCATTCAGTTCCTGACTTTATTAGATTATGCCAAGCCTATTGTATGCCAGAACAAAGATGCATTGTAAACAAAGAAAAAGAGATCTTTTTCTACATCACTAGAGAGTCAATAAATTCCATGCTTCAAATGAATCATGACCCCAATTCTGCTTCCCTATCAATAGAAGATTTAACCCAATTATATCTTGACTTGGATTTCAATACCAGATTCAAAATATACCAAAATTTTTGTCCAAAGAAAGTTGATATTCCTAAGTTAAATCCTCCTTTTGATACCTTTTATTTCCCAGATGAGACTAGGCAAATTGTCTCAATGATCTCCTTCATACTAGGATACACCAGTGATGAATTCACTGATGTGGCTATCCTAGGTTTTCTATCAACTCTAAGCCCTGGTCAATCACCATCCATTCAGTTAAATTTTTCTAGATTCATTGTTGAAAGCATGCATTATTAGTTATCAAGATTATCAGAAGAAGGAGTTTTCAGATACTCCTCTTATCTACTCCACCTCTTCCTATATTATCAGACAGATAAATTCCCCATTGAATGTCAGAAAGTGGATGCAGAAGGAAAGGTTTTTTTAGTAGTATTTTGGTCATCTATTCTAAGAAAATGGAACAAAGAGTATAGTTTTGCATATTTCAATGATTCATTTATAGCTCCTGCCATGTATCTTTTGTAAAAAGAACAAATCCCTAGGATCAATGATGAGACAAGAAGAATTCTACAGTTATCAGAGAGCTATAAATCTGGGGACTGGTATTTATATAAAAATCAGATAGAAATCAAAGTGTATGGCTCATCCCTGGCCCCATATAAATTACCGAGATTTGTTACTACAAGAATATTTACTTTGGAATATCTGAGACAGCTATTGAATGTATATGAAATCATAGCTTCCAGGAAAAAAACCCAATTGAAGCTGAAAAATCAAATTGGGCCATTCATTGTGAATAACAGAGAAGCTGCCAATGAAATAAATTTCAAACTTAAAGAGTACAAGTTCCCATGTATTTTTACATGGAATTATGACCCACAAGGTATTTTGAGTACAATAAGGGTAAAATGCAAGTTTCCTGTTTACTTGCATGATCTTAAGCCCCATATTGAAAGATATGCAAATAAAATTGAATGGGAGCCAAACACCCTATCTGATGATGATTCACAGGCAGTACAGGTAATACAGGTAGACAGTGGCAAAGGCAAACAGATTGAACAGACATGGGTGGCTTCTACAAGAAAAGATACTGATAATGTACATAAAAGAGACAGGGAAGGAGATAGTTTCATAGCTGAGACTATTGAGGACAAAAAATTCAGAATTCCTTATAGTAAGAGAAGTGAGATAACAGAAGAAGAAAAGGATAAGTTTGTAAATATTGAAAATAATGAAACTAATGATGAAGCTACAAGAATAGTCACTGAAACATTAAAAGAGCTTCAAAATGTAAAAATTGGAACACAACAAAAAGGTACAGTCATGAAGGAAAACCAGGCTACTGTTGATTTTCCTCATTCTTCTAAGGAAACTGACAATACAGAGTCAGAGATTCAGATCAGATTCAGATAGATTAAAGAGAAGAATGAAGAGATCAAGAATCAAACTTATTCTAAATTTCTTAAAGAAAATCCTGGAAACAAAGACAGGCTTCTTTTAGCATTTGATTATTCCTCTAATAAATTGGTAATTTCATTCTTGAAGCCTACAGTGGCTGAGCCAAAATCAGTACCAGATTATTCCAAAACAGATTTTGAAGTGGATGCTGATGCCATTCATGAATTGGATCAAATTTAATTTCATAGGAGGAATACTGAAATGCTATATTCCAAAATTGTCAGTAAGACTATGAAATCAATTAGGCTTGAGAAAACAGTACTCAACCTCCAGAATCAAATGAAGTTGGAAAAGGCCTCACTATATGCTAATAATTTGAGATTAAAAGAACTTGAAGATATAGTGATTGAAGTAGGGGGTGACCCAACCAACATTGAAGGGGAAAAAGTCCTAATTAAACAAAAAAATGAGGATATAGCTGCTCTTAGAAAATAACTGAAGTTGCCTCCAAGTGAAAACTCTCAAGAAAAAGAAATTCTATAGTAAAAAATAGAGAATGATGAATTAAAGTAGCCTGTACATCAAATGACATATCAGATAAAAAAAATGGAAAGTCAAATAGAAGCTTTAATGAAAGAGAATGAAGAACTAAGAAAAGCACAACCAGTGGTCATTCCTGTAGTGATCCCCACTATTAGCACTGCTATACCATCTACTTTGGCAAAACATTTGGCACCAAAAGGAGTATTGGCAACTGCAGTACCAATTACTTCTCAGGAAATTTCTGCCTCTTCTTCTTCATCCTCACAGATGAGCACACTACAGGACCGAGCAACCATGATCAAAGCCATGGAGGAAATATCTATTAAAGATAAAGAAATTTTTAATTTGAAAGGAATTATTAAAAATTTAGAAAGTTTCAAAAATTATGCCTTGATTACTTCTAAAGGACATGAGAAAAGGGCCGATGGACTGCAAGAACAGGTGAATATTATGCAAGCACAAGTAAACCTTATAGATCAAGTGGCCTATATAAAAAATAATTTATGGACCAAAATAATTGAAGGCATTCATTATCAATGGCCTTCAACTCAGATAATTTATGACCAGAGAGAGTTACTTCAAGTTGCTAGTGCAGAGATTGACAAGAATAAAAGGGAAATTGACAATAAACTAGCCCAAGCAATCCAACTCATAGCTTTTTTAAACAGTAAAAATGGGGAAGAGTTGGAAGAATTGAAAATTGTTTATAGGACAGAAACCATTCTTCAAATCAAAAAGGTCCTGAACAAAAGAAACATAATGAGTAACCTAGAGGACCGGTGTAAAGACATGAATGTATCCATCTCAATATTTTAGCCAAATACAAAACATTATCAGAAGTAGGTTTTCCTGATATTCACGGATTGAATGACAAGTTAATTCCTCAGAAAGATTATGATCTAAAAATCAGAAATCATGCAAAAGAGCAAGCTAGAAAACCATTGCCTCAAGGATCACCAACAGGCAAAATACTTCTTCAGTATTTTGAAAATCTGTTCTTTTTAGATAATGAGATCAAGCATATGTTCACTATCAAGCCTAACTTTGCTATGTATATAGAGGCAGATGAAAGTTATAGAAAATTTAAGACTATGAAAATCCCCTCTGCAGAAAAGTGCCAAGAATTCACAGATCTACTGTGAATTTAATGGATAAAAAATAGAAAAATCACTTGGAAATTCATTTTTTATTGTTACCTCAAAGGTAAAAATTAAAAGGTTAAAGTGTATCAGTAGGTGAAAGAGTATCAGTGAAAATAAAGTTATTGTTTCTTACCTTTTAATTACCACAGTAAAACAACTCAAATCAGATGAATAAAATGTATCAGCGTTGAAATTTAAAGGAAGGAAAATTCTTCAACCACTTTCCATGATAAGATGCACCTAATGCCAGCAGTACTCACAACACAACAACAATCAGTTCAAATTAGAATAATCAGTTCTATTTTTGCTTGTAAAAAGGTAACAGCCTGCAAACTATTTTGCAGTTGTCCCTCTTATTAAGTTTTCTTTCCTATTTTTTATTAAAACATTATCTCAATTCGTGAGATATTTTGTAAATATTTTTTTGTACAAATACTTCACAATTCGAAGTATTCAGTGTGAATAAAAATTTCTCAAGACAACTATAGTCTTATTTGCTGGTTATATTGAAGTTGGTGAGTCAATTAGCGAAAGCAGCAGACTGGAAAGAGATCAGAGACATCATAGCTAAGGATTCTCGTGGTGACAAGATAAGTCTCATTTCTTTCCTTGTTTTCAGTGTATTTCTTTAAAGTTTACATTCATTCATATTATTTTTTTCTAGTCTATAATGATCAACTAAGGAAAAATTAAACAGGATTAGTGATAATAAGCTCCCTGTTTCGAAACTTGTTGGCATTTTAATGTTTTCTACTTGATAACCAGACCATAGAATTCTTAATTTCTCTAGGTCCCAGTTAGATCCCCTTCTTCAATCTTCTTATCTGTAGCTTAAGGATTCTTAAGTGCCCTTTTGCTCAGATTCCATCCACTCCATCAAATCAAGCCTATACAAAGCCTTAGAAGGTCACCTATCTTGCCCTTAGCACATTTGCATCTCTGAGCCTTATTTCTTAGTTCTGCTTGCCTAGAGAGTTGACTCCATTACCCAATATTCTGGTAGATCCTTCTGGTTTACCTTGAAATCTCTTTATTCCCACCAATATTTTAAAATCAAACCCAAATACACAATCATAGATAGCCTAATATCTATTAAAGCAGCAGACTGGAAAGAGATCAGAGACATCATAGCTAAGGATTCTCATGGTGACAAGATAAGTCTCATTTCTTTCCTTGTTTTCAGTGTATTTATTTAAAGTTTACATTCATTCATATTATGTTTTTCTAGTCTATAATGATCAACTAAGGAAAAATTAAACAGGATTAGTGATAATAAGCTCCCTGTTTCGAAACTTGTTGGAATTTTAATGTTTTCTACTTGATAACCAGACCATAGAATTCTTAATTTCTCTAGGTCCCAGTTAGATCCCCTTCTTCAATCTTCTTATCTGTAGCTTAAGGATTCTTAAGTGCCCTTTTGCTCAGATTCCACCCACTCCATCAAATCAAGCCTATACAAAGCCTTAGAAGGTCACCTATCTTGCCCTTAGCACATTTGCATCTCTGAGCCTTATTTCTTAGTTCTGCTTGCCTAGAGAGTTGACTCCATTTCCCAATATTCTGGTAGATCCTTCTCGTTTACCTTGAAATCTCTTTATTCCCACCAATATTTTAAAATCAAACCCAAATACACAATCATAGCTAGCCTAATATCTGTTACTAAAACAAAGCTAAATCATACGAAGAGATCCCTCTCTAGAGTTCAAGAAGGCTAGATCTTGAATTCCCAAAGCGGTTCTTGGTTACCCCTATTGTTATTAACTACAAAATTCCCCATCCCACAACCTGAGAATTACTAGGGTGATAACATATTGGCGACCATACTGGGGAACTAACCACTCTCCAGTTTTAAGTTTAGTCTTGAAGAAAGATCTTTAATTATATATTTTTTACTTTAAGATTGAGTTTAAAGGTTGTGGGTATTTTACCCAATAAAAAATCTGGCTCCCAAGAAAATCTACTACACTAGAAACAACCCTGATCCTAGTCCTCCAAATATAGTAGATAATCCTAACCAGATAGGAAAAAAGAAGAAAAAGAAAGGTAATAGTTCTGAAACTGAAATATCCCTAACAAGAGTTGATTCTTTACCCAAATAATTGGTAAGCTTATCAGACATTGATTTTGAATTTAAGTTTGAGAAATCTTTATTTAGAACAAAATCTGAATCGGATTTAAAAGAATTTTTTTTAGATCTAGTTTTTGCTTCTTATGTAAGTGAAAAACATAAAATTATTTCTGTTCCTACTAAATCAGATCAAACTGAAAATAAAAGTCCAGTTAAATGGGTAAGTGTTACAAAAATCAAAGACATTGAAGAAGCTGTTAACTTAGCTGAATTTTTTTCTAAATTTAAACCCCCAGTCTCTGAACTATACACTACAATCTTTCCAGCATCAGATTCAACTTTGTATGCTGCCACATCATTTATTGATTCTTCTGTCAGTTTACCTCAAGAGCCCATAATTCCTAAGTTGCCTCTTCCCTAGTGAATCATATACTCATCATATCCGCAATCCGCTGCTAGTTCATCAACCAATCCATTCATCCTTGAGCTTCCCTTGCAACCAAAAGTAGTATATCCATCATTTACCCAACCCATTACAACTACCATTAGCCATACTACTTCTGTTTCTTCCCCATTACCCAGCTCTTCAAGTTCATCCATTGCAGTAACCAGTACTATCCCTCCTACCACAACAGTACCTCCCAGCCAAGCTAAAATTCAAGCCATGGTAGCCTGATACGCTCCCTTGGTCTTACCTCAGAATCTCCATGACATGCCCCAGAACTATCAAAAAGATATTCCACTGTTTGATAATCTTTCACAGATTACTGCACAACAACACATTACTAGAATGAGTGATTTTTGGGAAGTCTATGAGATAGATGAGTCTGATGTCCAAATGAGATTATTTGCTCAGAGCTTAATTGGAGAGGTGAAAACTTGGTTTAAAGCTTTAGCACCTGGTAGTATAGTAGACATAGCTGCATTCCATAGAGCCTTCCTCAATAAATGGGAGAAAAAGAAGAACCTTATACAAATACTATCTGAATTTGATGCTGTCAAAAGAGCCCCAAATGCAACTGTCCAAGATTTTTGCACAAGATATAATAGTGTATACAATGCCACTCCCGCAGACCTCAAACCTACCCCGTATTCCATGCTACTGAAATTCCCTGACTATTTTGACGTAGACATGGCTTACCAACTTAGAGAAAGGTATGCAGATACGTTAGAACAAATGCAAAAAGATGTTGTAGGTGTAGAAGTCAATATACTAGCAAAGAAAGCCAGCATGAGAAATGAAAGAAGGGTTACTATTAAAGAGGAAGCATCTCACTTGGATAGTAAATTTGATTTCATTACTAAAGCACTAGAAAAAGTAGTTGACAGACTGTATCAAATTGAAAATAAACCACAATGGGACAATCAATCCCAGATTCAGAACTCCAACTATAGAAAAAACACCAACCCCGGGAAAGGTAAGGAGCCTTCCCCTGATCAGAATATAAGAACCCCATTTCAAGAAAAATTTGCAAAAAGTTCACAAAACAGTGTTGATGAGGAGGAAGACATAAACATTGTTATGGGGATCGATGAGAACAATACCATTTTCCTCACCCAGGAGGACCAGGAACTCTTTGAACTTCAACAACTCAAAGTAGGATCTAGAGAATCCTATGATTACAAACAAGGTTATGATTTTGCAATAAATGAGATTCATAGTCAATGCAACCTTAGGAGCAAGAAAAATATTGATCCTGCTATAAAGAGTAATGCTCCAAAGCAACAAGAACAAAACAAAAAGAAGTCTGATACTTCTAAATGAAAAATCTTGCAAATCCTTCCTAGAGAAAGCAAAAAGAGTTCGAATCCAACCAGTCCTAAAAAAAAACAAGGCCCAAAAATTGTAGATATTACTAACGAGGTGGCATAATCTTCCAAAGACGTTTCCAAAGATAATTCTCCCAAAGCCACCAATCCAACAACAATCATTGAGCCAAGAAAGAATCCTAGTGGTTTTAAAATATTAGATCCTAAACTGTCTGTTGAGAATCCTAAATCTGATAAAACTCCTGTTAATCCCCAAAACATTCTTAAAGAAATAACTAAAGATAGCAGGAACCAAGAAACTCATACAGAAGACAAGAGAAAAGCGTAGAACAAAGTAAAAACAGTAGAAACCCAAGAAAAATCTGCACAAACAACAGTTCCCAAGGAAGAAAGAATTCAAACCATTAGATCTCAGCCAACATTTAATATGCAGTCTGAAATATCCAAATTAAAAATAGTTGTTCCTTTAACATAACTAGCTAAAAATGATTTATATAGATCAATGATTTCTGATATGTTGAATGTCAATGAGAATGAAGATACAATTAACATGAATGAAGATAGGCCTGAACTAATTTTTGGTCCAAATGTTGATGGCAAGCATTTAGATGGGTCGGTACCCCCATTCTATTTAAGTCTTACCATACATGACCAAATATTACATAATGCTATGCTAGGTACTGGAACTTCCCACAATTTAATGCCTAAAGCTATAATGGAAACTCTTAATCTAGACATAACGAGACCATATAAGGACCTGTTCTCATTTGATTCAGCCAAAGTACAATGTATTGGTTTGATTAAATACCTGTGTGTTAACCTAGTCCAGTATCCTGGTAAGAGTATGATCATGGACGTTGTAGTAGCTAATATCCCGCCAAAATATGACATGCTTCTTTCTCGCTCATGGGGAGCAAAGTTGCAGGGATCTCTACAACTGGACATGAGTTATGCTACTATCTCTGTATTTGGGCAACCTAAGAAGCTTTATAGAGAAACATTGATGAAGTACATGATCAGTAGTGTAGACAGACCTACAAATTATCCAATTTATTCCACCCCCACTGATCTTGATTCTTTTATCCTTAGTAACTCTGATCAAAATGAAAATCCAATTGAACTCACTGATAAAAAACTTAAAATCATGGATGATTATATTGGTCATGAAGCTTTGTGGCATCTAGATTTTGATGGATCTGTTAATAAATTTGGAGCAGGAGCTGGTGTTTGGATCACAAATGTTGAAATAGGTCATTCTGAAGGGCATGCTTTTAGATTAAACTTCAAATGCACCAATAATATGGCTGAATATGAAGCTTTAATCTTAGGCCTGCAAATTATAAGAAAAAAGGGAGGAAAAATAATAATGGTTTTGGGTGATTCTGAACTAGTTATAAAACAAATCAACGCTGAATATTCAATTCATAACCCTAGACTTGCAAGATACAGAGAAACAGTATTGGAACTCCTTGAAGAATTGTTAGAAGGTAATTTTGCTGTCATTCCTAGAGATCAGAACATGCAGGCTCATTGCTTAGCTACTTTTGCTAGCAGTTGTAAAATTCCTTTTTCACCATTGCAAAAATACACTACTGAGATTAAATATAGGCCTATTGTTCCTGATAATGTAACATATTGGCAAATTTTTTTAGAGGATGAGCAAATTTATCATTTTTTGAATAATGAGCGTGAATTTCAAAACTGTCAAATCAATAACAAATGTAATATAGATCCACCTTGTGATATAGATTTAAATTTATGTCAAATAGATGATTTAGATAATTTAGATGTACATAAGCTCTAAAAACTAAATATTTTTACTCAAAGTGACATTGATGAAATGGAAAAAATAGAAATAGAGGAACTGATTGATGATGAAATAGATTTGATTGATTTAAAGAATAACATTTTACCCAGAGTTTTAACTCCTCTAGAAGATTTATTTGACTCTAATCATGTGCCCATAAGGCCAAAAATGGAGCCAGCTAAATCTGACATAGAAGAATATAACCTGGGGACAAATGATAAACCAAGAATAATCAAGTTATCCAAATCCTTACCATCAGATGAAAAGGATAAATACATTGAACTTTTAAAAGAATCTCAAGATGTCTTTGCATGGAGCTATGAAGACTTAAAAACTTATAACACAAACATTATTCAACATAAAATTCCTTTAAAAAAAAATCAAAAACCTTTTCAACAGAAACTCAGAAGGATTAATCTGGTTTTGTTGCCATTAGTTGAAAAAGAAATTAAGAGAATGTTTGATGCTAAGATAATTGCACTAGTCAGATTTTCTGACTGGGTATTTAATATAGTGCCAACCAGGAAAAAGTCAGGGGAAATCAAATTATGCATAGACTTTAGGAATCTTAATAAAGCATCCTTGAAGGATAACTACCCCTTGCCAAAAATGGACCATATTTTACAGAGGGTAGCAGGTTCTTCTAGAATCTCTTTATTAGATGGTCTCTCTGGTTACAATAAGATCCTAGTTCACAAAGATGACCAAACCAAAACTGCTTTTACTACTCCATGGGGCACTTTCATGTATGAGAAAATGTCTTTTGGATTAAAAAATGTAGGGGCTACGTTTCAAAGGACCATGGATATTGCCTTTGCCAAGGAAATCCATGAGTTTTTAGTCATTTATTTGGATTATATTACTATGTTTTCTAAAACAAATAATGATGACTTGGATCATCTGAGACAATTTTTCATCAAATGCAGAAAATATGGTATATCTCTTAATCCGAAAAAGTCTATTTTTGGGCTAGAAGAAGGAAAATTGCCAGGACATATCATTTCAAAAGAAGGCATCAAAATTGACCCTGCTAGAATCAAAGCGATCCTAAACATTCAACCACCTAGGAACATTAAAGAACTCCAAGCATTCTTGGGAAAGATCAATTTTCTAAGAAGATTCATCTCAAATCTGGCTGAGATTATAAAAGATCTTAATAACATGCTTAAGAAGGACTCCTCAATTAAATGGACAATAAAGGCCAAACAATATTTTGATTCTATCAAATAGGCCTTAACTAATGCACCAGTCCTTATCAGTCCAGATTACACAAAAGATTTTATAATATTTTCCTTTGCATTTGAACACGCCATAGCTGCAGTTCTTCTGCAGAAGAATGATCAAGGCTTTGAACAACCCATTTCATTTTCCAGTAAATCTCTCAGAGATGCACCACTGAAATACAACATAATAGATAAACAGGCTTTGGCTCTGGTTAAAGCTATTAAGGATTTCAGAGTGTATATACTTCATTCACATATAATTGCATATGTCCCTAATGTAGTAGTTAAAGACATTTTGACTCAAGATGGACCAGATAGCAGAAGAGGAAAGTGGATAGCCACAATCCTTGAATATGATCTGGAAATTAAACCAACTAAACTCATCAAGGGACAATATTTAGCCAGACTGATGGCTGAATCTAATTGCAATGCCTTAGACATTAATTTCATTGCACAAGTAGATGAACAGGAGGAGATGGCGACTCCATCGATCAGTGAAGCCTATCAAGACTCACCATGGTACTCTAACATAATATTTGTACTTACAAACTTACAAGCTCCTCTTGGACTTACCAAAACCAAGGCAAGATTTATCAAACAATAAGCAATGAAATTCGGTATCTTAAATAATGCATTGTATTGGAGAGAAAGTACTGTAATTTTACTTAATTGCTTATTGAAATCTGAAGCTAACAAAATCTTTGAAGAGTTTCATGCAGGTGACTGTGGTGGACATCTATATTGGAAGAGCACAGCTAATAAAATACTCAGAGCTGGTTTTTATTGGCCATCCTTATTTTCAGATGTTAAAAAGTTTGTTACCTCTTGTCATAAGTGTCAGATTTTTGAAGGTAAAATAAACTTTTTCCATTACCTCTGAAACCAATATCCACAGAAAAACAATTTCAATTATGGGGTTTAGACTTCATAGGTGAAATTCATCCTCCATCCTCAGGTCAACACAAATGGATTCTAACTGCTACTGATTACTTTACTAAGTGGATTGAAGAAATTCCCACTAGGCAAGCTACAGACTCAGTTATTATCTCATTCATTGAAAGTAATATTTTGTCTAGATTTGGATGCCCACACAAAATTATCACAGACAATGGTGCTGCTTTCAAATCCAAAAAGATTATTTCTTTCTGCCATAAATACCATATTACCTTAGGTCATTCCATAGCATATTACCCCCAAGGTAATGGTCTGGCTGAATCCTCGAATAAAATTTTAGTCAACATCATCAAAAAACTACTCCAAGATAATAAAACAACATGGAACAAAAAGCTGATATATGCCCTTTGGGCTGACATGCTTACTACAAAAAATTCCATAGGAAATTCGCCATATCAAATTGTTTATGGTACAGATGCAGTTTTTCCTTCTTCCTTGGGTGTCCCAGTCATGAAAATCATCCAGGAATCGCAGGTAGAAACTAATGACATTCAAAGAAGAATCAATGATACCATACACCTTCAAAAAACCAGAGATGAAGTTTATCAAAAGTCACAATTTTTACAAGACAAGATCAAAATTTTTTTTGACAAAAGAGTCAAGGAAGATGACTTTTTCATAGGAGATCAAGTTTTAAGATGGGATGCAAGAAGAGAGGATAAAGGTAAACATGGAAAGTTTGACTTTTTGTGGCAGGGACCCTATGTCATATATGGTTACAGAGGAAACAATTCCATTTTTATCAAGAATTTGGATGGTATAGAGCTTCAAGAAGGACCAGTAAATGGAAGAATGTTGAAACATTACTATTCCTTGCAAGTCACTTAACAGTTAGATCCATTTACTTTATCATTGTAAATATTCATAGTCAGAGTGTAAGATTGGATTGGATATATTATCTACAAAGTTGAAGCTCGAAGAGAAGGCCCTAAGCTTTGCAGTATAACATATCATAAATATGATTGTTCCAGAACACATGAGACATTTACAGATTCACCAAGGTCAATGGATAAAGCTACTGATCTCAGAGTTCTTGGTATTTCACCAGGAAAAGCCATCCCCAAGTGGAGCCGTTGTTAGCAACCTATAATATAGGGGTCATAATTTTGACTTGACTATTGGTAATTTTGTAAATTTGTACATACTTTGCCTTCTACAAGTTGTATTCACATATTTTGTAAAAAAAAAAAAAATCAAAAAAAAAAAAAAAAAAGAGGGTAAAAAGTCCTAAAAGAATAATCAAAGGACTTAGAAAAAATAAGATACCCCAAAAGAAAAAATGAATAAAACATGAAAGTGAGCAAGCATAAATGCCACTACTTTTTACTTTTTGACTATGGCAGAGTGTCAATAAATGCCATTAGTCCATGATGAGTTAAACAGTTCAATCTTAACTTATCATTTTTCAATTTCCATTGTTTTAGATAGAGAATAATGAGTTGTTAGATAGTTTAATCCTAACAATTCAGTAGTTAGGTAGAGAAATAAAGTGAATCTAACAGTTTAATCTGGATTCATGGATGAAATAAGTGTAGAGTTAGATATTTTACTTACTTTCAGAAAAAATAAATGCTGTGAAAGTTGCTAGCTTAAATACACCTTGTTACAAAAGAAGAAAAAATGTTAGCATGGTAAGATGGGTAGGTAGAAGAAGGTGAAAAGTCTCAATGTAAATATCATTCATCATGGGCTTCAGAATAACTAACTTCCCCTTACCTTAGTCATGAAACATTCTAGACTATCAGTCAGAAAGGCTCAAGGAATTTCCTTGACTTTTGTTGGGACCGGACCCAAGGCTCTATGACTGATCAGTTGAAAGTGTGAAATGTCTATATTAATCCCTTAATCACAGCATTTACCATACATACACTCATTTCCCTGAAAAATTCTAAGTAAAACTTCATTTTTACTTAAAGATACTCTAATCCTCATTTGATTAACCTCCCACATCATTTCAAAGCATAAAGCCCTCAAAATCACATTTTATCCTAAGTCTAAGTGATGAAGTTATTATAATGCAAATTTGTTTTTTTATCTTCACTTTCTTAGTTATATTAATGTGTTTTTGAAAATACATTGTCCCCTTATCATATTAACTCTAACTTATGTATTAATTCCCTACAATTAACCTTTTCCTATTATATAACTCCTTTTATAAATAAATCCAAAAAAACCCACTTATTATAACTTAAGCCAAAGTATTTTATTCCCACATGCTTAAATAAAACCCCCCTTATAACCCCTTTGGCTAAAAGTTTATCCGTCTATTTAATCCCGCCCCTATGGTAATTAAGTCTTCTTGATTTAATTTACCGTATAAATAAAATATATGAAGAAAAAGCTTAAAACATATGTTATATATGTTTTAAATCAAAAATCATTGAAGTTTCACCTAAACTAAACCTCAATAAAAACAAACCTTTCCCCTGTATATTCCCACTCCAAGTCCCTTAACCCATGGTCAAAACCTTAACTTTATCTTCTTCCCCGCATACCCTCCCTATCATTCTATTTTTCATCAAAATAGTCATTTCTATATAGCCCATCGAAGTCACTTCTGACTATCCGATCCCCAGAAGACCATTTGATCCTACGGTCAACCACTTGCACGAACGATCCCAATACATTTATCCTACTCTCATCGCGTAAGATTTTCACCGTTCGATCTCCTTTCCATTCCCAAGATCGACGGCTCACGTCCAACCCGATAAAACGTTATCCTCGCACTTTCCCTTTTAATCTAGACTGTTCGCTCCCAAGTGCTCGATCCAACGGCGATTGTTCATTCTCACGCTCCAAACATAAACGTTTGATGTTTTGGAAAATCCGCGCGAAATGGGTGGTTTTTCCAAACCACCCCGCACTTACGTGTCGCCGCCATGTTGTATCGTGTTCCAAATACACTATACCACTTACCGCCCTTCACTAACGCAAATACCACTAGCGGTAATCCCTAAACCTCACCCGCTTAACCACGATTTAATGTTATTTAACTATGGTTTATACCATCGGTTCAATACGTTAAAGTTTAAAGTTTTTATTCAAATTTTCACCATTTTCCTTTAAACCTGTGAAAGCGTCCATAAACCCTTTTTCTTCAAATTTGTGCCGTTAAACCCTGAAGAAACCACGCAGAGCCCTTTTCAACTTACCAGTGCCATTTTTCGACTCCCATTGCCTTGAATTTCAATTACAAAGTGCTACATTGTCCTCTGAGAAGCCATTTTCGAAGAATTGAAGACTGCGCACCTCTGCGAACGTCTTCAACCGAATTTCACTGGTTTTCCAGGTACTTTTCTTCGAGCTTGCACTCTAAGACTTCAAAATTCCCGTTATTTTCAAAATAATTGCCAAAATTCTACAATTGAACTGCATAAAAGTGTCCATTTTACAGGGGAAACTCTGTCAAAATTTCCCTGGAATTCCTAATTACCCTTTCTCGTAGTTTTTCCCAAACCCCGGTCTGTTTCGCTATTCAAATCAATCTTAATATACGTTCTGAGCTTTAAAAACCTTGCATTTCCCAAAACCCTGCTCGGAAACCCCATTTTCCAGTAGAAATTCACCAAGAAACCCCTGTTTCTCACAAAGGAACTTAGCAAACCGTTTAAGCTTGATTCGTTCAGATTAAAAATGATAAAGAAACAGGTAACCCCCAAGAATGGAGGCCCAAAGTCTCAAAAGAAGTCTTCTGCAAAAATCCCTCAACTTAAGTCCTTCAAAATCGACAAGCCAACTCCTGCACTCACGGCTAATTCTACAGAAGTGGTCAGACCGGTCCAGCCTCCAATAATTTCCCCAGAGAATAGCCATTTAGTTGATCTGGACTATAGAATACTAGACCCTAATGTATAATTTAACCTGCTTGATGTCTATAATTGGTGCTATGGAAAATTAGTGGAAAAGGGTGACAAAGATATTCCAATTTGGGAATCCAATCTGCCTAGATATATTGTCCTTCTCACTCATTCTGTTCCTGACTTTAGCAGATTATGCCAAGCCTATTATATGCCAGAACAAAGATGTATTGTAAACAAAGAAAAAGAGATCTTGTTTTACATCACTGAAGAGTTGATAAATTCCATGCTGCAAATGAATCATGACCCCAATTCTGCTTCCCTATCAATAGAAGATTTAACCCAACTATATCTTGACTTGGATTTCAATACTAGATTCAAAATATACCAGAATTTTTGTCCAAATCAAGTTGATATTCCTAAGTTAAATCCTCCTTTCAGCACCGTTGATTTCCCAGATGAAACTAGACAGATTGTCTCAATGCTCTCCTTCATACTAGGATACACCAGTGATGAATTCACTAATGTGGCTATCCTAGGTTTTCTATCAACTCTAAGCCTTGGTCAATCACCATCCATTCAGTTCAATTTTGCTAGATTTATTGTTGAAAGTATGCATTATCAGTTATCCAGATTACCAGAAGAAGGAGTTTTCAAATACTCCTCTTATCTACTCCACCTCTTCCTATATTATCAAACAGATAAGTTTCCAATTGAATGTGAGAAAGTGGATGCAGAAGGAAAAGTTCTATCAGTAGTATTTTGGTCATCTATTCTAAGGAAATGGAACAGAAAGTATAGTTTTACATATTTCAATGATTCATTTATAGCCCCTGCTATGTATCTCTTGGAAAAACAGGAGATCCCTGGGATCAATGATGAGACAAGAATAATTCTGCAGTTATCAGCGAGCTACAAAAATGGAGATTGGTATTTATATAAAAATCATGCAGAAATCAGAGTGTATGGCTCATCCCTGGCCCCATATAAGTTACCCAGATTTGTTACTACAAGAATATTTGCTTTAGAATATCTGAGACAACTATTGAATGTAGATGAAATCAACTTCATAGCTTCTAGGAAAAAGACCCAATTTAAGCTGAAAATCAAATTGGGCCATTGATTGTGAATAACAGAGAAGCTGCCAATGAGATAAATGTCAAACTTAAAGAGTATAAGTTCCCATGTAGTTTTACATGGAATTATGACCCACAAGGTATTTTGAGTACAATAAGGGTAAAATGTAAGTTTCCTGTTTACTTGCATGATCCTAAGCCCCATATTGAAAGATATGTAAATAAAATTGAATGGGAGCCAAACACCCTATCTAATGATGATTCACAGGCAGTACAGGTAATACAGGTAGACAGTGGCAAAGGCAAACAGATTGAACAGACACAGGTGGCTTCTACAAGCAAAGATACTGATAATGTACATAAAAGAGACAGAGAAGGAGATAGTTTCATAGCTGAGACTATTGAGGACAAAAAATTCAGAATTCCTTATAGTAAGAGAAGTAAGATAACAGAAGAAGACAAGGATAAGACTGTAAATATTGGAAATAATGAAACAGATGATGAAGCTACAAGAATAGTCACTAAAACATTAAAAGAGCTTCAAAATGTAAACATTGGAACACAACAAAAATATACAATCATGAAGGAAAACCAGGCTACTGTCGATTTGCCTCCTTCTTCTCAGGAAACTAACAATACAAAGTCAGAGATTCAGATCAGATTCAGACAGATTAAAGAGAAGAATGAAGAGATCAAGAATCAAGCTTATTCTAGATTTCTTAAGGAAAAGCCTGGAAACAAAGACATGCTTCTTTCAACATTTGATTATTCATCCAATAAATTGGTAATGTCATTCTTGAAGCCTACAGTGGCTGAGCCAAAATCAGTGGCAGATTATTCCAAAACAGATTTTGAAGTGGATGCAGATGCCATTCATGAATTAGATCAAATTTAATTTCATAGGAGCAATACTGAAATGCTATATTCCAAAATTGTTAGTAAAACTATGAAATCAATTAGGCTTGAGAAAACAGTGCTCAACCTCCAAAATAAAATGAAGTTGGACAAAGGCTCACTGTATGCTAATAATTTAAGAATAAAAGCACTAGAAGATATAGTGATTGAAGCAGGGGGTGACCCAGCCAACATTGAAGGGGAAAAAGTCTTAATTAAACAGAAAAATGAGGATATAGCTGCTCTTAGAAAACAGTTGAAGTTGCCTCAGAGTGAAAACTCTCAAGAAAAAGAAATTCTACAGCAAAAAATAGAGAATGATGAATTAAAGTAGCTTGTACATCAAATGACAGATCAGATAAAAACAATGGAAAGTCAAATAGAAGCTCTAATGAAAGAGAATGAAGAACTAAGAAAAGCACAACCAATGGTCATTCCTACAGTGATCCCCACTGTAAACACTGCTATACCATCTACTTTGGCAAAACACTTGGCACCGAAAGGAGTACTGGCAACTGCAGTGCCAATTACTTCTCAGGAAATCTCTGCCTCTTCTTCTTCATCCTCACAGATGAGCACACTACAAGACCAAGCAGCCGTGATCAAAGCCATGGAGGACATATCTATTAAAGATAAAGAGATTCTTAGTTTGAAAGGCATTATTAAAAATTTAGAAAGTTCCAAAAATGATGCCTTGATTACTTCTAAAGGACATGAGCAAAGGGCCGATCGACTACAAGAACATGTAAAGATTCTGCAAGCACAAGTAAATCTTACAGATCAAGTGGCCTATATAAAAAATCATTTATGGACCAAAATTATTGAAGGCATTCATTCTCAATGGCCTTCAATTCGGATAATTTATGAACAGAGGGAGTTACTTCAAGTTGCTAGTGCAGAGATTGACAAGACTAAGAGGGAAATTGACAAAAAACCAGCCCAAGCAATCCAACTCATAGCCTTTTTAAATAGTAAAACTAGGGAAGAGTTGGAAGAATTGAAAATTGTTGATAGAACAGAAACCATTCTTCAAATAAAAAAGGTCCTGAACAAAAGAAACATAATGAGTACTCTAGAGGACCGGTGTAAAGACATGAATTTATCCATCTCAATATTTTTAGCCAAATACAAAACATTGTCAGAAGCAGGTTTGCCTGATATTCACGCATTGAATGACAAGTTAATGCCTTAGAAAGATTATGATCTAAAAATCAGAAATCATGCAAAAGAGCAAGCCAGACAACAACTGCCTCAAGGATCACCAACAGGCAAAATACTTCTTCAGTATTTTGAAAATCTGTTCTTTTTAGATAATGAGATCAAGCATATGTTCACTATCAAGCCTAACTTTGCTAAGTATACAGAGGCAGATGAAAGTTATAGAAAATTGAAGACTATGAAGATCCCCTCTGCAGAAAAGTGGCAAGAATTCACAGATCTGCTGTGAATTTAATGGATAAAAAATAGGAAATTCACTTGGAAATTCATTTTTTACTGTTACCTCAAATGGTAAAAATACAGGGTTAAAGTGTATCAGTAGGTGAAAGAGTATCAGTGAAAATAAAGTTACTGTTGGTTATTTTTTAATTACCACAGCAAAATAGCTCAAATCAGATGAATAAAGAGTATCAACGTTGAAAGTTAGAGGAAAGGAAATTTCTTCAACCACTTTCCATGATAAGATGCACCTAATGCCAGCAGTACACACAGCACAACAACAATCAGTTTAAATTAGAATAATCAGTTCTATTTTTACTTGTAAAAAGGTAACAACTTGCAAACTGTTTTGTAGATGTCCCTCTTTTTAAGTTTTCTTTCCTATTTTTTATTAAAACATTATCTCAATTCCTAAGATATTTTGTAAACAGTTTTTTGTATAAATACTTCACAATTCGAAGTATTCAGTGTGAATAAAATTTCTCAAGACAACTATAGTCTTATTTGCTAGTTATATTGAAGTTGGCGAGTCAATTAGTGAAAGCAGCAGACTGGAAAGAGATCAGAGACATCATAGATAAGGATTCTTGTGGTGACAAGATAAGTCTCATTTATTTCCTTGTTTTCAATGTATTTCTTTAAAGTTTACATTCATTCATATTATGTTTTTCTAGTCTATAATGATCAACTAAGGAAAAATTAAATAGGATTAGTGATAATAAGCTCCTTGTTTCGAAACTTGTTGGCATTTTAATGTTTTCTACTTGATAACCGGACCATAGAATTCTTAATTGCTCTAGGTCCCAGTTAGATCCCCTTCTTCAATCTTCTTATCTATAGCTTAAGAATTCTTAAGTGCCCTTCTGCTCAAATTCCACCCACTCCATCAAATCAAGCCTATATAAAGCCTTAGAACGTCACCTATCTTGCCCTTAGCACATTTTCATCTCCGAGCCTTATTTCTTAGTTCTGCTTGCCTAGAGAGTTGACTCCATTGCCCAATATTCTGTTAGATCCTTCTGGTTTACCTTGAAAACTCTTTATTCCCACCAATATTTTAAAATCAAACCAAACTACACAATCATAGCTAGCCTAATATCTATTACCTAAACAAAGCTAAATCATACAGAGAGATCTCTCTCTGGAGTTCAAGAAGGCTATATCTTGAATTCCCAAAGCGGTTCTTGGTTACCCCTGGCATTCTTAACTACAAAAATCCCCATCCCACAACTTGAGAATTACTAGGGTGATAACAGATCTAATATTAAACATAGAGATTCCCAATGTTCTAGATGTGTATATGTTTTCACCTTGGACGGGAAGTTCACAACTATTTTCATTAGGTATCCATGTTATACCTTTTGATTTGGTTAAGATAATTTCCTTAATTCCATCCCCTTGATATTTGGATGGACTAACTTTAAATGATTTCCTAGTTGGTCCTATTGCTTCTATGGGTTGAGCTGAATTTTATGATATACAGGGAAAATTTTAGGGGCTAATATTCGCAGGTGGGCTAATTTTCCATGCTTTTTCCAAAAAAAAGATTCGCCAATTTCCATTTTTTTGAAAATTGGCTCGCCCAAATTTTATAGTAAAAATTCATTTTACCCTAAAAATCGCCAAAGTTTTATATATACTAATATAAATAATTAGAAACCTAAATAATTTTACAAAATATCATCAAAATTTTTACAATTTACATATTGGGGACTAGTAATATTCGCCAGGTTTTTAAACTTTAAGATAAAGTTCTATCCTTAAAATTTCCCCTGATGACATAACATTTTTCTTTGAGCATTGAGAAATTCCAATCTACTTTTGATCTTATTCTTTTTGACCCACTACCATTGGTCCTCTTTTTCTTGGGGCCATTGTTCAATTGTTGCATTCTTAGGATAGTTTTTAGAATAATTCCTCTTTCATGACACTTAGACATAAACTTGTCATCGTCCACATGTTGGGAATATTTCATTCATCCAACATGAGTTGTATTTATTTTGGTAAAACCTTTTCCAAATACAATTTTGACACAAGAACTCACCCAAACCATCATTTCGCCTATGGACTCCACTTTATCAACATAAGTTCCTAGAGTGTTCCCAACACTCCTTAAGACTTTCTCGTTCCAACAATGTAAGGGAAGACAAGGAAATATTACGCATACAAACACAACATAAGTAATGTCATTTTCAAGATTGAAATCTAGTATCCATCTATTCAAGTAAATCCTTTTGGTTCCTAAAAAATATAGCACATTTCTAGATATTAAGTCTATATCCCTTTAGTTTGGAAGTGGAAAAAATAAAACCTTGTTTTGCAAAAATAATGAGCTTGCCGACCTTTTAGAATACCATACTAGTTATTTTGAATCCATTTTGTCATGGCCTTTAACATTTTTCATGGCCTTAAACATGGTGTTTTTTAAACATTTGTTATTATTCCGTGCAATTAACCATGGGAGATTTTAGCATTAACCATTCCATGCAATTTAAGCCTTTGAGACTCCTTCCCAAGCCATCCATATTAACATGCAATTGGTCTTATCCAAAGAACATTCAATTTTTTAAATCCCCCAAGGCCTACCACCCTCCTATGGTGCACATGATCATTCTAATCCACACGTACCAAATATCCTCCCACCCAATGGCCACCCTTTTTGCTACCTATTTTCTCAAAATAATGAAATTGAAAATATTGTTGAAGAATTGGTATTTGTAGGTGTCCTCTACCCATGTACTATTCCTTCTTCATCCCTTATGGTCATGGTGCTAAGAAAAAGGGTACGTAGCTCTTCTATCCTGACTTTCTCTCTCACCATTGAATAATTGTTAAGCATAAGCTTCCCATTATAGTAATTCATGATCTTTTTGATGAGCTTAAAGGTCCTTAATTTTTACTAAACTTGATCTCCGCTCTAGATATCACCATATTCCTATGAAGGAGGCCGATATTTCCCAAACTAATGTTTGCACTCATGAATGGAATTATGATTTTTTTTAAGCCCTTTGTCTTTTCCAATGCATAATCCAACTTCTAGAGTCTCATGAACCACATCTTTCAACCTTTTCTACATCATTCTTTCATTGTCATTTCAATGATATCCTGAACTATAGTAAAACTTGGTAGGCCTATGTTATCCATGTGGAAAAAGTTTACAACTAATTCCTCATCATCAACTATTTCTTGAAAGGTCAAAATGTGCCTTTGGTGTGTCAAAGGTAGAATATTTGGTCTATATTGTTAGTAAGGATGGTGCACACATGGACCCCAAGAAATTTGAAGAAATAAATACTTTTCCTTGTCCTAAGACACTTAATAATTTTATGTGGTTTCCTTGGTATAACATGATACTATAAAAATTTCGACAAGAACTATGGAAAAATTGCTTCTACCCTTATGACCTTATTTATTAAATGTCTTTTAGTTTGAATGAAGTAAATGATCAAGCCTTACAAGATTTGAATTATGTTATGTCTACAACCCTAGTACTTTATCTACCCAAATTGACTAATACTTTTGTTTTGGAATGTGGTGCATTGGGAAAAGGAATAAGCATAATTTTCACATAGTAAGGAAAACCATTTCGATTCACTAGAAAACCAATTTTTGAGTGACACTTGGTAAAATCCATATTTGAAATTAAAATGTTGACTATGTTGCATGATGTAAATGATTTTCCACATTTCAAAATGAAAATTTTACTATATTGTATGATGTGAATATTTTTCCACGTTTCAAATTGAAATGTTTACTATATTTCATGATGTGAACAATTATCATCCTTACATTCCTGGGAAATGTTTCTACATAAAAATTGATCATTGTAGCCTCAAATAGTTTTCTGAAGCAAGTGATTTCTTTGTGAGATAAATATATTTTGTTTTCAAAAATTTTAGGATATGACTACAAAATCATTAATAGGAAAGGGAAAGGAGAATGTGATAGTTGATGCTTTCTCTAAAAATAACTAAGAGGAAGGGTCCTTTTTTTCACTCTCCTACATTGTAGTATATTGATTGAATGAAGTTTGGAACAAATGGTTCATAGATCCCAAGATTTCCAACCTAATCCAACAACTTCAATAGGGTTTTAATGCATTTATAGGCTACACTTGGCATAATTATGAAATTTTCTATGAAGGGTTTTTATATTTAGTCCAACTTTAAATCAATTTTGCTATCTAAAATCCATGGCTTGCCAATACTAGGTCATTCTTATTTTCATAGAGCAAATGAATATATTAACTATTCATTCTTTTTCGGAATGAAAGATAAACATCTATACTTTTGTGGCTAAATGTGATCTTTTCCAACACCATAAGGGAGAAATAGTTAAAACTCAAGGCAAAATACAACTGTATTCCACCTGTTGTATGGATAGACATTTCTATGGACTTCATTATAAGGTCACCCAAATCTAGTAATAAATCTACTGTCATGGTTGTGGGTGTTAAAATTTCAAAATATGTTTATTTTTTGGTCCTCAAAAATTATTTTAAAGCTTCCATAATCACTTAAGTCTTCATGGATAACATGTTTAAACTACAGGATATTCCACATTCTAGTATCATAGATCGAGATCCCACATTCACCAAAAATTCAGGTAATAATTCTTTATGCTTTAGGGTACTCAATTAACACTACCTAGCAACCCCAGATGAATGGACAAAATGAAGCCATCGACACATGTTTGGAAGCCTATATGAGGTGTTTTAATTTCGAATGACAATCCCAATTGGTTCAATGGCTACCCCTAATATAATGGTGGTTTAATACAACTTATCATGGAGCGATACACATGAACAAATTTTGAGGCTATCTGTGGCCAAAATACCCCATCAATATTATCTTATTTATTGGGTGTCTCAAAGGTAAAAGGTGTCAACAAAACTATTACAACATGGGCCTATATTCTTTGCACTCTCAAATATTAATCAGATGAAGAAATAGGTTGATTATCATCACTCTAAATTCCATTTTGAAGAAGTGGATCATGTAGAAATTATACAACAAACATGTATACCATGGATTCAATCCAATCTAACAATGTGTTAAAGCTAGATACTGAATCACTTCTACAAATCAATTGCGGAATTAAAAAATACAATCGCCAATCACATGAAGCAAAGAAGAATTAATCAAACCACAACACAAATAATTTCCCGGGGAAAGCTTGTTGCTCAAAACCCCACTATCTTCTATTGTGTATTCAACATGGATACATGAAACAATTACATACAACTCTTCTCACAAGAGCCCTCCAGTACTCAGCTAATTGTCTCACACTGTCCTGGACAAAACTGACCAATACTTAGTCAATTCTCAGTCTTCTGATAGCCTTCCTTGCTTGCGTAATTCATGTGGAATGTAATCCCTATTCCATAGGAATTTTTCCTTCCTTGACTACGCAAGGATCATGGGAAATCCAATGAGTGTTTGGTTACACGAGTGCAACCCAATTAATCCTACAACTGATAGTCAACATCCTTTTCACCTAGATCTCAACTGGGTCTCCACTGGAACTAACATGCATGCAACTAATAATAGTAAATCCTCAGTTGCATGTGAGATCACTGATTGTGAATTAAATAATATTTAATTCACTTGATCTCTCACTAGTGCAACAAATGTTACAAATAGCACAACTGACCTTAACTCACTTAACTGAGTTAAAATGATTACACCCTGAATTAACTAATGCACCACTGCACTTCGAACTCTGTTACAGCTAGAATTACTCTACATGCCTCACCAACTACCCTTGACTCGAAAGTCATGAGTTAATTGAGTTTATCACACTCAGTTAACTATTACAGATTATTTTGAGATTATATTACATTTTATTGTCCATATTAATTAAGGGATAGCTAAAGTAGACATGCATCAAATTTATCCCACACCAGTGTAGGTGTTGCTAGAACTTTTGGTCCCACACTAGTGTAGGGCTTATCATATTTCTTCTGAATGCCAACTTCACGGTTTCTTGTTGCAAACTTCAACATATCATGCGTTCATTTTTCTATAGTAATATAAATAAACAACCCTGAATGACCATCACCACAAGAAGCTTTATCCAAAGTTTTTTGGTCCTTGTAAGATCCTCAAGTGTATTAGGTTAGTGGCTTCCAAATTAGAACTTTCGAGGCACTCTAAAATTCATCTAGTATTTATTTTATCGTACTCAAATAAAGCGTTTGGATCTAATTGTTGTGATCAAACTAGCCTTTGTGAATTGGATGAAGAAGGTTCTATTTGGTTGGATATTTATCCAACTTTCAATGCACATATTCCTAAAAAGGAGAACTTAAACAAGATTGGTGATATTTAGCTCATTTCAATATGTTATTGAATATACAAAATAAATACAAAATTCATTGTTCAATGCTTGAACACAAATTTATCATGATCAATATCTATCAAAAAATTTGGGTTTTATGGGGCTCTCTTAATAATATATGGAACAACCAGAAGGGTTTGTTCAATATCGCAACAAGAGGTTTGTTTGCAAACTCAAGAAATGTTATTTCGTGAAGCAGTCTCCCAAGAAATGGTATAAGAAGTTTGATTCCTTCATGATGAGCCACAATTTACCAGAAGTGAGTATGATCATTGTATTTACTTTCAAAAGTTGGAAAATGGCATATTCATTATTTAGTGTTGTATGTTGATGATATGCTCATAGCAAGAAAAAGAATGGTTTATATCAACATGTTAAAGGCTCAGTTTGCTAGGACTTTTGAAATGAAGGATCTCGGAGAAGTAAAACAAATCTTATGCATGGAGATACATAGAGACAAGTAAAATGGTAAGTTTTGGTTATCACAACATAAGTATGCAGAGAAAATACTTCTGAGATTAAGTATGAATAATGTGAAACCTGTTCAAATCCATTTAGCTTCCCATTTCAAGATTTCTTCAGGTTTGTGTCCTAGTAATAACGAAGAAAAGGAGTATATGTCTCATGTACCATATGCTAACGCAGTAGGATGTTTAATGTATGTGATGGTTAGTACAAGGGTATATATTTCACATGCAACTGATGTTGTCAGTAGATACATGGAAAATCCAAGTAACGAGCATTGGGCAACAGTGAAATGGGTTCTTCAATATCTTAAAGGCACAAGTACTTATTGTATCACCTATAATGGTAGTAGTGATTCAATCTGTGGTTGTTGATTCAAATTTTGCAAGTGACTTGGGAAAGAGGAGATCCACTTCTTGATATGTTTTTACTCTTGTAGGTGGAGCTATTAGTTGGATGTCAAAGCTTCAGAACATAGTTCCTTTATCAACTACTAAGGAAAAATACATAGCCGTCTCACATGCTTGCAAAGAGGCATTTTGGTTAAAAGGTTTGCTAGGTGAGTTCAGAAGGATGCATGATAAGCTGAAAGTATTTTGTGATAGTCAAAGTGTTATTTATATGGCAAGGAATTTAGCTTATCACAGTAATATGAAACATATACCTGTTAAATACCATTTTGTAAGATAGGTTATTGATGAAAGTGGAGTGGTGGCTCTGTTAAATGTCCACACAAAGCAAAATTGTACAAACATGTTCACAAAACCAGTCTTGTCAGTGAATCTAAAATGGTGCCTAGGTTCTCTTGGCTTGCAAGGAAGGTGATGAATATTTTGGGCATGATACATCAGGGAAATTGTTGTCAAGGTGGAGATTGTTACAAGTTTCCAACTATTTCCCTATATTTTTGGGATAATAGATAAAATTGGTTCCTTTTGTTTGGTTTGTTTTTCCTAATCTAAGTTTTTGGAAAAAAACATATAAAATGATTTTTTTTGTTTTATGTAAAAAGTTTCTTGTGTGACTTTTTTAAAAGATGTGGTCAGATTTAGAAAAAAAATATGACAGGTTGCTATTTATCCATGTAAACCTATAGAGGTAATAAGAGAAAACATAAAACAATGGACAATGGATTGAATGGTTGGATAATATATGCCCATGAATTATTTGTTTGTAAATATCCCTTGAATAATAAGAATACATGTGGATGTTTCCCTCACATGAATGATTTTACCACATAAAACGTTGTGTCAATCTTTGTGTTTGATTATTCAAATATCTTGTTTTCTTACCATTATTTTCTGCAATTTCAATTTATTTGTAAATTACACTAGATATAAAATTTAAACGTAGGAATATAAATTTACATAAACTCTTAAGGAATAACAATGATGAAATTGATTAGCTATCGAAGGAACAATGTATCTTCCTTTTTGTGCGCTCAACAGTGTCACACGCACCAAGGGAGCTTAATTAGAGCAAGGTGAAACACATATATTCCTTAACATTCTCCTGGAAACTTTTTGTTATTTCAATTTCTCTTTTGGTCTATGTGATTAATGGTTTTACCATTGATTTTGGTAAGCCACTAGTTTTCTTATGCAGAGTTATTGATTTAGTGTTATTAATCTATGATTCTCCTCCTGTGGTTATAAATATTTGTGACGAGTCTTTTGGCTAATTTTTTATTTTTCATAAAAGTAACCTTGGTTACTATGCCGTGTGTTTTTTCTGTAATTTATTTTTCTTTGTATGGAAGAAAAAATTTCATAACCACTTTTACAAATTTGTTTATTTTTTCGTCGAAATTGTTACCAAATCTTGGAAATCCTGGACCGTAAAACGTATGATTTGCGGTTTCTTTCTGGTTCACCGAAGGCATCCTATTTCGGCCTGAGGTGGATGAGGCCGTGTTGAATTTTTAACCAATGATCAGGATGATTCAGATCATCTTATTGGTGATTCAGTTAATGTTTGTATATTATTGTACATATATTTTCTTCTATTTTGTATTATGAGTCGTGACAACACTTGTATTTTTTTTGTAACACCCTATTGAGGTTGATTATAGTTTTTTCTATTTTAATAATTTCAGTTCAATGGTTCTGAAATAACCTAATTACTTTTTCAGATTGAGTGGCCAGCAATGGATTCAGTAGCCTTGCTAGTCTCGGGTTTTGGTGAGACATGTGGAAATAGAAAGAAATGAATGAATTAAATTATAAACTATATACTTATCTAAGATGATATCAACTCTTGACATTGTGGTAATTATTTCTTAACAGCTAATGGATGTAGCTCACGTGGAAGGCTCCAAAAACTACCAACCATGGAAGGCGTCTATTCTCACCAATCAGTGGATGGCTTCCTTCAATATCTTTCTATTTGACTGATTGAATGCCCACTCTGCAGGGCCCATCAATTAATAGTACAACATTGCTTCACCTTTTTTATGACCGTGGGTTTACAAATCCCTCAAACCACAAGAAGAAGAACAAAATGAATAAAATTTAAATGTTTTAAATATCTAGAGGGCATATAATTAAATAGACTTAAAAAAACCCTATAAAATATAAATCTTTAATAATATCAAATTTTAAATCGTTCATGAAAAACATATAAACCATTCTACAAGATAAGATATCATACTCTTTTGTGTTTCAATGTTCTCTTTTTTTTCTCGGGAAAAATCATAACTTTCATTAATAAAATGAAAATTACATGTTGTAGATGCTTTGTGTCGCATATGCATATATGGTGGCCCAAGCCACATTTAAAAATTATATATCAGTAATAGTCAAATACAATTATGAGTTCTATAAATATATACAAATAAGTAAAAAATTGTAGATAAGTTCAGATAAATAAGTGCAATCTCGAAAATTCCAAAATCCTAAAAAATTTAGGGCCCATATGCCCCGTGTGTTGGTGCATATTCATATGACCTGTGGAAATACTAGTAGAATTGATGTTCATTTTTCTCCTAGATCACCCAATGATCCCTTGGTTGGTACACAACCTCCTTGGAAAGTGAATCGGAAATCTGATTCCTCTCCCTGTATATATGATGACATGAAATATAGTCAAAGTGGGATTTCAGAAGAAATACCTCCTCCAATATTTTCCGCAGTGCGTGCACGTGACATAAAGATTTCTGGTTGAACCAATCAACGATAATCTTTGAATCGCCAAAAATCTAGATGTGACTGCAAGCTTTGGTCAGAGAAAAGATAGGAGGGATTTGAGACAAGAAAGTTTTGCAAAGTTATTTGTGTCCTTGACCAGACCAATTTTCAACTTATAGTGATGGTGTTTCGACAAATACAGAACCACACCCATACCATAGCCAATTTGTTGAGCAAAGCCATCAAAGTATACCCAGGGGATAAATTTGTCAATAGTTTCTGGAATAATATTCCTGGGGAGGGGGGGCGGTCTGGATCTTCAGGAATCATATGGTATAAGGAGGTGATATGTGCAGATATAATGTGCCAATTTGGTGGATGGTCATTGATGATGACATGTTTACGGGAAATCCAGATGCCCCAACAAATAAGGAGGGGTATGTTACAGAGCTTGTGTGGCAGTGCAGAATGCTACCATGTGTCCCAAGCAAGAGGTACAGATTGGCCATACCAGATAAGGTGAAGGTTGAGGATGGTCATTACATGAGTCCAGAGGGATAGAGTTGAAGGGCAATGGAGGAATAAATGTTCAGTATCCTCAGTTGCACACTTGTAAAGAGAGCACCATGAAGGTCCAATGAAAGAGCGTTTCTGAAGGTTAACGCCAGTAGGAATATTATTTTGGAGAGAATACACCACATTAATGAGTTCTTCTTCTCTGCCTGAGATTCTAACATGTGATTCCTCTAGAGTTGTAATGTAGTGAGTCCATTCCACATTCCATGGAGGTGGAATGTGTAGTTCATGGATGGTTTTCCAGGTCTGTGAGAATATGGTAGTATTGACCGTATCAGAAATCTGATCCACTGTATAGATACGTGCATTGTTCAAGTAAATTATTAATTCAGGGGATAAGAGGTGAGAATTACTGTAACCTGACCATTGTGTGACTGACAGGACCATTTAAAAATATAAGTAAATCATCCACAAATGGCAGGTGAGTTAGGATAAAGTTGTCATAGATCTTGATACCCTTGAACAACATGCTAAGTTTGCTCTCATCAATCAATACTAATGCTCAATCCTTCCATAACCAATAGGAAAAGTAGAGGGGATAGGGGGCATCCCTGACGAAGACCTCACTCAACATGAAAAAATTTGGAAGCATCCCCATTAATAAGTACACTGAAGGAGACCGAAGTAATGCATCACGTAATCCAATTGATGACAAAAATAGGGAATCCCAAATGTGTGAGTAGCATTATTAGATAAAGCCAACTTGTTTGGTCAAAAGCCTTGGCTAGATTAATCTTTAGGATCATGCCTTTGATGTGCTTAGTATACATAGAATGGAGACCTTCCTAGGCAATGCTAATGGCCTCATGGATCTGTCTATTTTATAGAAAGGAAAATTGTTCCTATGAGATGTGTGCAGATAGGATAGGCTTGAGCCTGTTTGCAATAATATTTACCATGATTTTATAGATACAATTGCAGAGTGAAATAGGTTGAAAATAATTGTATGATGAAAGGTTGTCTAATTTGGGGATGAGGGCGATAAAAGTGGAGTTGAATGCATCATACATGCGTCCAATTTTTCTTGTCTCTTCTGCTACCCCAAGAAGATCTTGCCCTAGAACGTCAAAAAATGCAAGGTAGAATTCAACTGACCATCTATCCGGTCCAGGGTTCTTATCCTTTTTGAACCATTTGAGTAATGCCTCTAATTATTCCATGGTAACTGGTATATTGAGATCTTCAAAAGTATCCCTGTCCACAAACTTGGGGAATAGCCTAGAAATTTTAATTGTTTCAGTCAATGTAACCTCCTAAGGTGCTTAATAAATATTTCTGATATGTGTTGTAACTAGAGCAACGAGTTGTTCAAAATAAGATACTTATTTTCCTTCATCATTATCGAGTTCCTAGATGGTGTTGATGGCCTTACGACCCCTGGAAAAATTGATGAAAAAAATTAGTATTGTCATCACCAGCCAGTATCCAAGTAGTTCTATTCTTGAGCTTCTAGCTTTCTTCCCTCTCTTTAAGGATCTTGAGGTGGTTTGCCTCCAGTTTAATGACATACTCTTTTGATGTTGTTGTGGAGAAATTATCACTGAGTGGGTCCTTGAAATGGGAAATCTCTTGTTTAATCTTCTTTAGTTCAAGATCATCGTGTATTCGCTTTTCCTTAGCCCATTCAATTGAATTCTTCTTGGTGAAGTCAAGTTTACAGGCAAACGTGGTAGAGATCGGTAGTTCAGAGTGGACATGGGCACTTCTCCATTGCCTATATGATGCAAATCGATCTAGGAGCCCTTCCTTAATGAGAAACCTATCCAACCTTCGTGTAAGCGTTGCATCACCAATTCGCCTATTGCGCCATGTAGATTTTAAAGTGGGCATCAGGATGTCTACCAGTAGATGTTGATCAAGTAAGTTTCTAAAGTGATAAGATAGGGGGTCCATCTTTGCATGTGATCCCCAGGATTCTACCAGTACCAAGGAAAAATTAAGATCACCACCAAGGATGATGTTGTCAACTTGCATGAAGGAAGAATGTAGTAGAGAGTGCCAGAAATTATGTCTGTCATGGCATGGTCCATAAAAATTAACCAATCTTAATTCAATCCTGAGATGTTCAAGGAATAAGTCTACCATTAGCACTACATCCCTGCCCCAGATATTATTAAGTCTAATAACCATAGGGTTAATTCCAATAGCAATACCACCAAATCGACCAAGGGCGTCGAGCGCATGGAAGGTCCATCCGGGAAAAAGTGAGGATAGAGCAGTAATAATGTTATCAGATAAGCCAAGAGACTCTTAAATAATAAGTACATCCACAAAACGAGGGTAAAAATAATGCCTCATAGCAATGCGTTTAGCAGGGCTAGCAAGCCCATAGCAGTTGAAGGATAGGCACTTCACTGGGAAACCAAAGCGAGGGCATTTCTTGCTCTAAGAACCCCTTCAATGGATAGTTGAAGACCTTTAGCAATGTCCACACTGGATTGTAGAATGGATTTAGATATTTTCGAATGTCTACCTCTAGAATATTTAGCCGGTACATGGGGAGGAATTGGGCCAAGACCCAATCCAAAATGTGTATGATTGACTCGTGAGCGTAGGTTGTAGGAGTGGCTGGACAAGGAGTCCGATGGGATCTCCAGAGGGGCATATGAAGAGGGGGGAGGAGGGGGAATATAAGGTGGGGGAGAGGAGTATACATCCGGGAAGGAAACAACATGGCAAGTGATAGAAGATATGTGGCTCAAAGAGAAAAAGAATAAATAGATCGAGATAGTGAAGGGGATGTCACAAGTGAATCAAATGTAAAAGGAGGGAGAAGAGAGATACCAAAGCCCGAAGGAGGACCAGATGTCGCATAAATGGATCTAGTGAATTTGGTGGATGAGTGGGTCGCAGCATCATTTGTATCCCCCACTAGTGTAGTCCCATGAGTAGAAGGATGTGAACCCATCTTCTTAGTCGGCTGGTTCAAGGAAATAGTGACCAGTTCCTATATAATTTGTGCTCCCGAAGAAGCCCGAGATGTTGAAGCATGAGATAGAAGCGGGCATTTCTTCTAGAAATTTCACACCTTGTGGCACTGGCGACAACAGAAAGGAACCCCTTCGTAGTCCAAGAGTTGTACTCAGCTAGTGTTCCTCCAATGGATCTTCAGGGATTCTTCCAACCCTTCCCAAGTATCAAGGTGTAGTACCAATATGCGTGAAAATTCCATCTTACCTATGATTAAAGGATCTGTCATGGTCCAGATATGTGCCAAGAATATTACCAATATTTTTGAATATATCCTCCATCCATAGATGCATGGGAAAACTAGGTAGTCGTACCCAAATAGGTCCAACGCAAAAATGTCCCCTATTAGGGTCAAAGAGAGGGCTCCATTTCTTGAGGAGCACATGATCCAGTTCAATATGCCAGAATTGTGATAGTACCCAATTGGTAAGATCCCTTGATTGAAATTGGATGGAAAACCATCCATTTGTAAGAGTAAATACAGTGGGTAGGGTTTCCATGGAGTGCCCCCATATCTATGTGACCCATTGTCTCAACCTGGATCCAGTGTATCTCCTCCCACGAACCCGACCCACCAGAACCTGGTCCACAGTACCCAAAACATCAGCCATCGGGATACCCTGACCAAGAATAAGCTGACTACCCCTATTGTATACACGGACACACTTCGTCTTCCTGGAAGCTTTAGTGTGAATACCCGAAGGTAATGGGATTGTATCAGCAGTGGAGGGAGTGGGTAAAATCGCAACCACATAGGAAGGATTGAGGGGAGCAGTAATGCTGACCCTAAAACTACTAGAGGGTGGTCGAGCAGTGCTAGGAAAAGAGCGAGTGTGGGGGGGGTAGTTAAACCGGCTGATAGTGGGGTGGCTGACGGCACGATGTCGGATGTTTCAAGCTCAGAAAGGGAAATATGGGGCACGACTAGGTCGTTGCTAAGCATGGAGGGGGTAGCAGAGGAGTCCGGAAGTGGATGTGGTAAGCACTGGTCGACGAATTGTAGAGAGGATGGAAACGGAATAGGAAAATCTCGAGGATTGAGAAGGTAATGTTTAGATGGGGTATAGATGACAGAGGAGCCCCCGGAAGCAAGACCTGCCACAATATATGAGTTAAAATCTGGGAGGTGGGTTCCAATGGAGGAATATTTCGGGGAAACCCTAACTGATCCGACAATGGACTACAAAAAATTGGCTGACATGGAATATGGCATACCTTCTAAAAAACACGGAGGGCCAGTCCAGATGGAAGTAGAGTTATAAGGGTCTTCAAAGTAGTCAAGGAGATTGTCATCCATCTCATCCACCACGTTAAATGATGCAAACCGTGAACCGCTACAGGTAATCGACCATGAGAAAGCATAGGACCCCAGTGAATATCTGCTCGTGGACCCCGGAGTAAAAAGTTCAACGTTCCCTTATACCCATAGTGTGTCTTTTCTATCCAATGTGAGACTTAAAATTCCCTTCTTCTATACATTTTTACTCCATGAAAATTTGAATTAGACAATTTTTTTCGAAAATGTATATAATGCGCCGTTTTCTTGATAATGAATAAAAAGGAAAAAACACCTTAAAATTAAATTGGAATAAAGTGTAAATTATGATAGATTATGTGTAATGGTTATTATTTGAAACTAAAATGAAGCTTACACTGCAATATTTATCCATTTAGTGGCAATCTTCTTAGTAGTTATTTTGGTCCATTTTTTAGCCAAACAACATTACAATTTATAATTCAATCAACCGACCAACTAAATATCTTTCACACTTTTAATCCAAGAGAGTCCTCTGCTCTATCAAATGAACTGATGTCTGATATTTGAACCCTTTGCTACTTGTATAAAATTCCGACTCATATGAATTGTAGAAAAGTTAACGAAATAAAAATGGAAATAACAACGCCACTAAGAAAATATTAAAATTTTATGTTAATTATCTATAAAATAAAACCTTACAATACTCATAGTTGTCTATAAATCAATATAATAGAAGTTTACATTATTCATAGTTATTACATTAAAATAATAATAATAGCAATTAAGTTCATTAGAGAAATATAGCTAACAAAACATTTTTATAATTTTCAAATGAAATATTGAAAACATAGCATTTTAATACTTTTTAAAAGAGATAAACATTATTATATACATATTACCCACACTTTTTGAATACATAGTCGACTTCTTCATGGTACGTAATTCCTTTTGATTACAATAATTGTAAAGTGGATTTTTTTTAATTAGAATTTAATTACCTCCATTTATTAGTCGATTGGGTTTATAATATCAATGTATTGTGTTTATTAATGTAAGGGTTTATCCCTTGGGTATTTAGTATTAATCCCTTGGGTTTATAATATTACTATGTTGGGTTTATTAATCTAAGGTTTCATTTTCATACGGTGTAATATTATTCATAGGGTTTAAAATATAAACCCTTGAGATTAATATAAATCCCTATGGTTTATATGATGGTCAACCATGGCCAATCATGGTCTAATGTCACATTGTGACAAAAAAAAAATTCAATATGAAAATCAACCATGGTGCAACATCACGAGTGACAAAGATTGTCTCGATATGAAAATCAATCATGCTTAACCATGATCAACCATGATCCAATGTCGATTTGTGACAAACATTGTCTCAATATGAAAATGAAACATGGTCAACCATGATCAACCATGTTTATTTTAGGGTTTATAATATTTATCTTGGGGTTTATATACATTGCGTTAATAATATTAATCCCTTGTGTTTAATATTATTCCCTTGGGTTTATAATACATTATGGTTTTAGAATTGATCCCTTGGGTTTATAATATCAATCTCTTGGGTTTATTAATCTAAGGGTTCATACTCCTCAGGTATAATATTATTCATAGGGTTTATAATATTAATCTTGGGGCTTAATATAAATCCCTTGGGTTTACAATCATGGTCGACGATGGTCCAAAGTCACATCATGCCAAAGATTGTCTCAATATGAAAATCAACCATAGTCAAGCATGGTACAACATCGCATTATGACAAAAATTGTCTCAGTACGAAAATAAACGATGGTAAAGCATGGTCAACCATGTTTATTTTAGGGTTTATAATATTTATCTTAGGGTTTTTATAACTTAGGTTTATAATATTTATCACTTTGGTTTAATATTTTTCCCTTGGGTTTATAATATCAATCCCTTGGGTTTATTAATCTAAGGGTTCATATTTCTATGGTATAATATTATTCATACGGTTTATAATATTAAACTTTGGATTTAATATAAATCCATTGGGTTTATAATCATGGTCAACCATGGTCCAATGTTATATTGTGACAAATATTGTCTCAATATGAAAATCAACCAATGTCACATTGTGACAATAATGATTGTCTCAATACAAAAATCAACCATGGTCAACCATGTTTGAACATCGCATTATGACAAACATTGTCTCAATATGTAAATCAACCTGGTCAACCATGGCCAACAACCATGATCACATTGTGACAAATATTGTCTCTTGGTCCAATGTCACATTGGGACAACCGTGATCAACCATGGCCAAGCATTGTCCAACATCTCATTTTGAAAAATATTGTCTCAATATGAAAATCAATCATGGTCAACCATAGTCCAACATCCCATTGTGACAAAGATTGTGTCAATATGAAAATCAACTGTGGTCAACCATGGTGAGCCATGTTTATTTTAAGGGTTTATAATATTTACCTTAGGGTCTATATACCTTGGGTTTATAATATTTATCCCTTGGGTTAATATTATTCCATTGGGTTTATAATCCCTTGGGTTTTTACTTTTGATCCGTTGGTTTTATTATTCTCACTACAAGGAAAATACCCTCTAGCGGATGTTTTTGAGGAACCACAAAGAAAAATACCCCATACATCTGTTTCTAGCGGAGGTTACTAGAGGAGGTTGGTGGGCGGAGGGTTTTGCGAATGTTTTCCTATCGGTGCTCTTATCGTTATAACTCGCCCCGGTGCTCTCAAAACAAGAATGCACCGGGGCGGCAAAATCATTGGCACACTGGACACCGTGCACTCCATACACACACGCCTGGTGCGTCATAATATAATATAGCATCAGTGCCTCACAACTCGTCTGCGCCAGTGCATTATAAAACACAACGCCAACACCGAAACCACCTGGTGCGGTAGAAAGCAACCGCACCAGTGCATCATAAAAAACGCGCAAAAACACAAACTGACTGGTGCGTTTGTACCAAATAGTACCGGTGCGCCTTTAAACAATGCGCACCGGTAAAGAGTTAAACTAAAAAAATATTTACGACAAAAAACTTGGATTTTTTAGTTTTTTAGTTCTCTTGAGCTATCAATTACCGGTGCGCATGATACCACAGAATGCACCGGTGCACACTGAACATTGGCACACCAGATAGCGTGTGCGAAGTACACACACCGCTGGGGCGTCCAATTACTGTAACACACTGGGGCGTCAATACTCTTTCGCGCTGGTGGATCATAAAACACTGCGCCAAAACAGGAACGAGCCGATGCATTCTTCTCTAATAGCACTGGTGTGCCCGAAACCGCACGCACTGAAATAGCGTTATATATATAAAAAAGGCCAAAAAATCGGTGCTTTGTGACTATTACGCACCGGTGCTTTACAATTAGGCTGCCCCGGTGCATCATCAAATTTTTGCGCCAAAACTGAAACATCCTGGTGCGGTTTTGTTTAACAGCACCAGTGCACTTAGAAAACCCCGCGCTTCGAAACAGGGTTAATTAAAAAAAAATTACGGCCAAAAAACTTCATTATTCACTTTCTTCAGTGCTCCAGAGCTCTCAAGCCCTGGTGCTATTTCTTTATTTCTGAGCCGCCCTGATATCGGTGCTCTCATTGCACCCATTACATGCACTGTTGCTCTGCATTTGCCACCAATCTCCAGCTTGAATTTTGAAAAACAGTGGGCAAATTTTATTTTCCAAATTTTACAACCAATATGCCTCCTCGACAGCAAAATGTACAGCTATTTTTCTAGTTTTTCTATAATTAAGCCTTTTATTAGATTAGAAATTGAAATAAACTTAAAAATAACCATTAAAAAAAAAAAATTATTTGTCGCGTGGTGCGCTCAAACTGTTCGGCTCGCACCGACTAGCGGGGCTACCTATAAAATTTACAAGTAGCACCGCTACCGGTGCTAATGGTAACCACACTGTTTTCGGGGCGGTGCTGGAAGGCACCTCGATAAATTTTAAACTAAAAAATAAAAAAATAAAAAAGACGGTGCGTTCATTTATCTAAGCGCACCGTTGACCCCGAAAATCACAGTGCGGTGCATTGACTGCATTTTCCACCCCAGTTTATGTCAGCGCACCGCATTTTTCATTCCAAGAGGGTCAACGGTGCAGCCGGGTAAAAGACCGCACCGTCAACTATGTCATTGTCATGAAGTCGGTGCATTGACACGACTATACGCGTCGGGGCGTATATTTCAGTCAGTGCACCGCTATTCTAAATTATGTATAGTCCACGGTGCTTCAAAAATAGACATCGGCACCGACTTCGGTGCAGTCTGTTTCATTAGGGCCCCAGGGACAGTGCACTAAAATATTAGGATGCACCGGCACCGATGCGTGACTGTTTTTATGGAGCACCGACTTGTATGTTTGTTTTTTTGTCAAAAAAAATTATATATGTATATTTATAAATACATTTCTATTTTAATAAAAAAAAAATTATTTAATATGGCTATGATTCAGAGAGAACAACAGCAACAACAAGTAGAACATTATGACATGATTTTCCAATGGGAGGCGAGAGAGAGGGAGAGAGATGGATTCCCTCACCCTATTACTACAGATACCCAAGAGATCCTTAAGCAGGTAGGCCTCCTCAAGTTCTATGAGGAGGCTATTTCCAGCTTAAAGGCCCATAGTGTGCTTTTGAGACATCTTATCATCAGGTGGAATGCCCACCGACAGGCTTTTCAAGTTGGTCCTGACCAATGGTACACACCCACTGAAGAGGAAATTTATTTTATTACAGGACTATTGAGGAGAGGGGTGGATTTCCCCTCATTCCGAGACGTGCCACCTGGTTGTGTAGCAGGGAGTCAGTTAGTTTACTCCCAGAGATACATTGGAGCACATGTACTGTCTCCTTCAGAGTTTCAGATACCTGGAGGTCAGTTACGTATAGGTGCTTTTGGTAGACAGGACGTGTAGTGCCTCTATGTTATTGCTTCGGTCATTTCGCACAACACCAGTGACGGGCAACGCATTAGTTGATCGCTTTTATATTACATTGATTCTTTAGTACAACAGCCACGACTTGTCAGGTGGTCTACCATTTTTTTGCGACATTTTTTTATGGCCTTAGATAGATGTCGTGCTCATGCACAAGGGAGGGTCAACTTCCCTATTGCTTCAGAGCTGTTTTGTTTATTTTTTGAGAGGTTTCCAAAGATGAGACCCAGTTTTGTTCGACAGCCTCGTAGGCCGATGTTGGAGGCCCGGATGCGCATGTGGGGGCAGATGTTGCCCAAAATGGGGGACACTACGTTTCCAGTGAGGATATCACATGATTCGTTGGACTTAATAGCCAGTGTTGGCGAGCTGCATCCCTTCATTATGGTCCCATGTCCTTGTGCTGGACTAGATTGGTGAGGGTGTCCCAACATCCTCTTCACTCCTGATGAGCCGCCAGATGATAGAGGTAATATTACTGTTTTATTTATATTTATTCTAACATGTTCTTTAACTTGTTTTTATTAAATTGTGTAATGAAATTGTCTAATTATTGTTGTGTACTTGTATATATTTTGCAGACATTGGCTCTTTTGATGGCGATGAGATGCCGGATCCACCACATGATCCAGGTGTCGATCCTCATGATTACAATTAGGAGATGGCTGATGCGTCAGAGGATGAGGCTAGTGGCGCAACAGAGAGACGTGTTGATCCTCCACCTCATGGTGCACCGGTACCACCTTTTTCTAGGCGTGGTCGACTTGAGACCAGATACTAGATGGAGTTGGGCAGCCAACTCTGTGGATTGATTTCAGATGCGGGCATTAAGCCTGCTCATTACAGAGAGATACATGGCGATGATAGAATATTACAGATGTGGAGAGGCATGCCGCGTGACATATACGGCCTAATGCGTCATGTTGTAGGAGCTACGACATCTGTTACATGATTGAGGAGGATTGTCCGTAGCTATAGGTGTAGTCGAATTGTGGCACGTGATGGACAGTCTGCGAGAATCGACTAAAATGCATCTCGTGATTGTTCACCTCGCGGCACACCTGATGATCAGCATGAGGCTCCACTAGCAGTATCTGACACTAGTCATCATGGATATGATGCTGGACCATCGGCCACGTCCAGTCAACAGCCTGCAGCATCCTTCATGAGTACTAGTCACGATCATCATGAGCAGGCTGGACCATCGACCGCTGAGGCTGCAGTACTATTGACTAAGCATGCCTCCACTACTACTGCACCCCATATTGATCATGTTGTACTACCACCAGCGGATGCATCCATCAGTACTAGTGATCATCATGATCATGAGCAGGCTAGTCGACCATCGACTGTCGAGGCTGCACCCAGCGTTACTGAGCAGGCCGCATCCACTTCTACTAGTGTTATTCATGATGTTGTTATACTACCACCAGAGCTTGATCCATGACATGATTTATATTACAGTTGTATATTTTTAACATTATTCAGATATATATATATATATATATATATATATATGGTCCATGTATTTTATGTTCATGTTGCAGTTGTACTTAATTTTCATGTTGATGATCATCATGATGTGGTGCATATTGTTAGTCATGTTAGATATGTTCATTTAATGTTTAGCTTGCAAATAGATGTGTATATGTGATAGGCGCATGAGTTATTTGACATTATATTGAGATGTATATTTGATGTTTGTGTTGTGATGATGTTAATATATAATGTTAATTTGATGTTAATTGAATGTGTTTATTATTCGAATATGATGTTTGTACGATGGTTATCATGATCGTGATGATGTTTATTAATTAATTTAATATTATTAAATGACCATGATATTTATTAAATATTATGTCGTGAATGTAATTGTAATTTAAATTTTAATTCTATGTAAAATTGTAAAATTGTATTTTTATTTGTACTAATTGTAATTTTAAGTGTAATTGTATGTAAAATATTTATTAATGTAAAATTTTAATTGTAATTGTAATATTTAATTTATTTTGAAATGATTGTAATTGTATATATGAAAAATTGTAAAATTGTAATTGTATTTGTAATTGTAATTTTAATTGAATTGTATGTAAAATATTTGTAAAATTGTAATTGTAATTGTAAATGTAATTCTATGTAAAATTGTACATGTAATTGTATTTGTAACTGTAATTTTAATTGAATTGTCTAAAATATTTATAGAATTATAATTGTAATTGTAAATGTAATTATATGTAAAATTGTTAATGTAATTGTATGTAAAATTAAAATTCTAATTCTAATTCTAATCGTAATTCATGTATGTGAAATTAATGTAAAATTGTAATTGTAATTTTAATTAGAATTGTAATTGTAATTTTAATTAATGTAATTGTATGTAAAATTTTAATTCTATTAATGTGAAAATTTTAATTGTATTAATGTGAAATGATTTTATTAAAATATTTAAATTTGAAAATTTGAAAATAATTGTAAAATAACAAATCTAGAATAATACGAATTTTTGTAACATAAAGTTTAGAAAATTTTGAAAATAAATTCATGTACTTTATAATTATCATTATTTTATTATGATCTTACATATATAAAGTTTAGAAAATAATGAAAATAAATTCATGTACTTTATAATTATAATTGTTTTATTATGATCTTACATACAACGAAAAAAAAAACTTTAAAAAGTCCAGTGTGCTTATCATCCCAACAGGCCTCGGTGCATCATATTAATACAACGCACCGGTGCGTCACATTTCCACGCACCGAAAATGAGTAAATGCAAATAAAAAAAACGCAACTCTATTTTGTTGAAGTTTAAAAAAAGCGGCAATTTGAAAAATGGGCGGCAAAATATTTTCGAAAATCTAATTTGATAAAATAATTCTTTAAATACTAAACACTTTTCATTATTTCACTATTTTTGCTAAAAATTTTCAGTCACATTTTTGCAGGAGAGCACGAGGGCATTGTGGATGGCGAAATACGTTCGAACAAAAGTCTTCAGACAATCAGAAACAAAAACTCTGGTGATTCAAGCCCTTTATCATAGAATTTCAAATCATTTTGTGAATAAATTTAATTCTTTTTTTTACTTTTTTCTGCAGTTTTTTATTTTTTCTGCAGTTTTATCCATTTTTACCCTGAACCCTTCATTTTTTTGTTTTTGCCCTTTCTTCTCCCTGTTTCTGTGATTTTAGAATTATGGTTTTTCATTTTAGATTGATGTCCAACCCACGGGACGACTTGCATAGTCGGATCCCAATCCATTCGGCTATTGCGTGAATTTTTGAAAAAATGGATTTTTCTTTATCGGTGCGCCCTGCGTACGCCACCGCACCGGTGCTATGTATTATTATAGTGCACTAGCAAGTTCTGTGTCGTAAAAAAGTAAAAACATTTTTTTTAAATTCGTGTGCCAAATCTGAAATAGGGCACCGGTGCTCTGTTTAACTAGGAAAGCACCGTACGGTGTATTACACCATTTTGGCGATGTGTTTATAATACCCCACGCACCGTTAGGTTTATTACACTATTTTTGCGGTGCGTTTATAATACCAAATGCATCGTACGGTGTATTATATTGTTTTGCGGTGCGTTGTTAATATATCCATGCACCGGCGGCAGTGCGGATTTCATGAAAGGCGCACTGGTGTTTATTTTCTACCTGAAAAGTTGAGAATTTATTTATAAATATACTAATGAATGATATGCTACAGGTTTCAGATTGATAAAGAAATGACTGACAAGATATCAAGTAACAAAAATACTGTTAACACATCAAGAAAAGAAAAAAAGTCAAGTTCTTTGTAAATTCTTTATAAAAAATATTATTTTTGAACTATATGTAACTTTAACTAATATGTATTGTTTACTGTGTATCATGCAGAGCCACAAAATGACGAAGCTCGATATGATTATTTCTTATCTATGACCAGAAGAGCGTAAAAGTTTAATGGAAAAATTGCAAAAAGATGAATCAGGTGAATGAAACAATACTATCGATCCAATATGAGTCTCTTTTTTTAATTATCATTAATAATATACTTAAAATTATTAGATAATATGTGTCAAACAGTCTACTAATTCACATATGTTTAATGTTCTACATGGACCAACAACTCAAAAAAGGAATGTTGTTCTAAGAAAAGAAAAAAAATAGAACATGCAAATGAAAATGAATTGCTCCTTGGCTCATCTTGAGTGGTGCTGGAAGTTAATGAAAGGGGGAAATTTTTTTACAAAAGTTTGAGAGATCTAGTGGAATGAATACAACAACGTGCTTCAAATGTAATATGTAATCATTGAATTTTTCGATCATTAGGTACAATAAATAAACAATTTAGCATTAAATATCAATTTTCAATAATTTTCTTGCAGAAAAGAAAAGAAAATGGAACCCATTCAGCACAAAAAACAGGACGACAAGGAAGAAAATGGTTGATCTCTAAGTTTGTGATTAATTGTTACTTCCTTATAACAACTTAACTAGATTTCATTTCTGTATTTTTTAAGTTGTTTTACAAAAATCATCATTGAATGTCTTCAAATAGGTGCTAACATACAAAGAAGAACCATCAGACGAATTGATTGAAATTGAGTTAAATATGGGTTGTGAGTATATGTTGGCATATCAGAATTTAATTGTGGAATTTGTAAGCATCTATCAATCTTGTTTTAATTAGCTCATTCTATAATTAATAAAACAAAAACATCTTTTATATTAAATATATGATTTGTTATGGGGTATAAAACTTGCAGGAAACAAAGTATGGAACTGCGCCAATAGATGAAATTTTGAAAGATGGCATGATACATGGTTTTGAAAGAATGTGTATAGTTTATGAGTCAATTGTTGCTATGGTACGTCATTTTTCTTTTCGATTTACATTGATGTATATTATTTAATATTGCAATTTTCATTATTCTCACCAATGTATATACACTCATTTCAGTTTATTTTTATGTTTGTAGATGGAAGGTGAAGAAGAAGAAAACAATCAACGTCGTGAACACAACATTCCTGAAAATAACCCAAGTCATGGAAGTAGCTCTAGCAGTGACAACAGTTCAAGCGAAGAATGATGATCACTATGTAATTTGGATATCAAAGCAAGGTGTTTTATTTTTTGAAATATGTCTGTGAAATTAGACATTTTGTTTAATGTAATGGACATAGTGTCCCAATTTAAAGACAAAGGGATACGAATAATTGTCCCATTTTGTATGATAAAGACTGTCTTATATATATATATATATATATATATATCTATATATAATCATAAAATATGTTTTAATTTATTCTATTGCATTCTCCATTGTCCTTCTCAAACGCACTAATAAAAATTTAATTCATATGAATATTGTTATAAGATTATATATATGTGTCGACTTTTGATGAATAATGAATTTAAAAAAACCACAATAATTCTGATATGATATACCAAATTAATCCAAACAACACATTCAAATGCATTAATAAAAATGTAATTAATATGAATATTGTTATAAGATGTGTCGACTTTGGATGAATAATGAATTTAAAACAATCACAATAATTGGACTGTCAGAGGTGGATGTTTCTAAAAAAACAAAAATGAAAACCGGTGCGTTTATGTGTCTATATGCACCGATGTGTTTATGATCCTATGGGCACCGCACTAATACTGATTCCGGTTATAAATATCGGTTTGTTTGTGTGATACTACGCACCGGGGCGTTTATGTATCTATAAGCACCGGTGCATTTGTAGATGCCATGTGCACTGCACGAATACTGATACCAATTATAAATCTCGGTTCCTTTCTGTTATACGGAGCACCAATGCCTCATAAAGATACATGCACCGGTGCGCTTATACGACCTATGGGCACCGCTCAAATCCCAAGACCAATTAGAACAGCCCCGTGCATTGTATCACCAACACCAGGTTTGGTGCTGTTGTTTTCCTTAATGGCCTGGTGCATTCTCCTTCGACTGCCCCGGTGTGCTATCTACCAATACGCACCGGTGCGTTAAAACCTGATAAGAGCACCGATGAAAAAACATCCATAATAACCTCTGGCCACCCATTTTTTTTTTTATTTGTGTTGAATTTCCGTTAAAAGCTCCGCCAAAACCTCCGTTACCAGAAACGGATGTGGTAGCATATGTTTTTTTGACAATTTTGGCCAATTTTATAACACTAAAAACCTCCTTTATAACCTCCGCTAGAGGGTCTTTTCCTTGTAATGTCTCGTGGGTTTATAATATTTATCTTAGGGTTTATATATCTTGGTTTTATAATATTAATCCCTTGGAATTAATATTATTCCCTTCGGTTTATAATATCTTGGGGTTTTATAATTAATCCATTGGGTTTATAATATAAATCCCTTGGGTTTATCAATGTAAGGGTTCATATTCCTAGGGTATAATATTATTTATAAGGTTTATAATATTAAGCCTAGGGTTTAATATAAATCCCCTAGGTTTATAATATAAATCCTTTGGATTTATAATATTTATCTTAAGGTTTATATACCATCAGTTTATAATATTTATTCTTTTGGTTTAATATTATTCCCTTGGGTTTATAATCCATTGGGTTTATTATTCCCTTGGGTTTATAATATGAATCCCTTGGGTACAATATTGTTCATATGGTTTATAATAGTAATCTTTTTCTTTAATATAAATCCATTAGGTTTATAATCAATGTCAACCATGGCCAACCATGGTCCAACGTCACATTGTCACAAAGATTTTCTCAATATGAAAATAAATCAATGTCACATCGTGATAATGATTGTATCAATATGAAAATCAACCATGGTCAACCCTGTTCGAACGTCGCATTGTGACAAAGATTGTCTTTATATGGAAATCAACCCTGATCAACCAAGGTTAATCATGGTCAACCATAGTTAATAACCATGGTCATAGGTCAGAATGTGACAAAGACTGTCTCTTGGTTCAATGTCACATTGTGACAACCATGGTCATCTATGGTCAACCATGGTCCAACGTTGCATTGTGACGAAGAGTGTCTCAATATGAAAACCAACCATGGTTAACCATTGTCCAACTTCACATTGTGAAAAATGTTGTCTCGGTATGAAAATCAACCATGGTCAACCATAGTCCAACGTTGTATTGTGACAAAGATTGTGTCAATATGAAAATCAACCATGGTAAACTTTGGGTGTAACCTTTAGGTTTAATATTATACCGTTGGGTTTATAGTTTTAATCCCTTGGGTTTATTATTCCCTTGGGTTTATAATATTTATCTTAGGGTTTATATACATTAGGTTTATAATAGTAATCACTTGGGTTTAATATTATTCCCTCAAGTTTATAATTGCTTAGGGTTTTAGAATTAATTCCCTTGGGTTTATAATGTAAATCCCTCGGGTTTATCAATCTAAGGGTTCATATTCCTAGGATTTAATATTATTGATAAGGTTTACAATATTAATCCCTTGGCTTTATAATATCAATCCCTTGGGTATAATATTATTCATAGGGTTTATAATATTTATATTTTAGTTTAATATAAATCCATTTGGTTTATAATAATGATCAACCATGGTCCAATGTCACATTGTGATAAAGATTTTCTTAATATGACAATCAACCAATGTCGCATTGTGACAATGATTTTCTCAGTATGAAAATCAACCATGGTCAACCATGTTCAAATGTTGCATTGTAACAAAGAATGTCTATATATGGAAATTAACCCTAGTCAACCATAGTCACATTGTGACAAATATTGTCTCTTGGTCCAACGTCACATTGTGACAATCATGGTCATCCATGATCAACCATGGTCCAATGTCACATTGTGATAAAGATTGTCTCAATATGAAAATCAATCATGGTCAACGATGGCCAACCATTGTCCAACGTCGCATTGTGACAAGTGTTGTCTCAATATGAAAATCAACCATAGTCCAACGCCGCATTATGACAAAGATTCTGTTAATATGAAAATCAATCGTGGTCAACCATGGTCAATCACGTTTATTTTAGGGTTTATAATTTTTATCTTAAGGTTTATATACCTTGGATTTATAATATTTATCCTTTGGGTTTATAATTCCTAGGGTTTTTAGTTATAATCCCTCAAGTTCATTATTACCTTGAGTTTATAATATTTATCTTACGGTTTATATACCTTGGGTTTATAATATTTAATCCCTTGGGTTTAATATTATTATCTTGGGTTTATAATACCTTGGGGTTTTATAATTAATCCCTTTGGTTTATAATATCAATCCCTTGGTTTATCAATCTAAGGGTTCATATTCATAGGGTATAATATTATTCATAAGGTTTACAATATTAATCCTAGGGTCTAATATAAATCCCTTGGGTTTATAATATTTATTTGAGGGTTTATATACATTAGGTTTATTATATTATTCCCTTGGGTTTATAATACCTTGCATTTTAGAATTAATCCCTTGAGTTTATAATATCAATCCCTTGGGTTCATCTCTTTAAGGGTTCATATTCCTAGGGTATAATATTAGTAATATAATATAGTATTAATTATTTAATGAATATAATATAAATTATTTAATAATATAATATGAATTATTTAATAATATATTATAAATTATTTAATGAATATTAATAATATTAACAATATTAATTTTAGGACATACAGACTTTTAAATATTTTATTTTATCTTTGTACTTTTCGATCTCTTTGCTGCGAGGGGACTAGGTCTGGGATGGATTTATTCCATTGTCTTATTTGGTGGGTGTTTCTCCCAATATCGGAGGCCCACTTTTGTTGACATGTCTTTGGTTGCTATACTCTTAGACCGTGTTAGCAGAATTCTACCTAGTATGGTTTTTAAGCGTTTACTTGATCTCTCAGCTGGTGCTTACAATCCCTCGATTGAAGGATGGTTGGTTTTGTTTCCTTTTCCATTTTGTGGACAAGGTCTTATGGAATGCTTCGACATATACGATGTAACTTTTTGTTTATGATAAATAGAAAGTTCGATTTTTTCTTGGGAAAAAAATATTAACAATATTAATAATTTTTCATAATGCAAACTTCTGTGATTCATATTGATTTTTCAAGAGAAATCGTTTAGTAAATCACATTTATTTTTTTTGGTCGATGTGTTTCAAACCACTAAGTGTGGTTCATCATCAGGACTGAGACGAATGTCTTGATCCAACCCTCTAAATATATATTGTAGAGATGAAAAATGAACGTTAAAGGAAAAATAATAAAATATTTAATATGAACGTTAAACTACCAAAAATCAGTTACATTGAAAAAGAAAAATGAATTGGAACGTTAAGTTCTCAAATTTAATTATAAAAGGTCATAGAGAAATAATAATAAATGTTATTATTCAAAATAATTTATAATTTTTTTTAATAATAATTTAAAAAAATGTTATTAAAGATAATTATGTGGATAGGAATTTTATTGTGGGGTTATAGTTGGTGACACTATTGAGATTCTTCGTCCTCAACACATGTCCTGAAGCTCAACAGTGCCCCACACAAGTTTGCTTTCCATCAATCTTAGTTTTTGTCAAGTTCTTCGAACTGTGCTGTCAAACTCAGTTTTTGGCAGATGGGAATGACTGTTCGAAAAACTTGGCGTTGCAATGGAGAAATAATTCGTGAATAACGGGAAGGCGTCTTTCACTAGCCCATTGGATCAATTGCTCTGTAATTTTCTTTGCTAGTATATAGTGGGCGCAGACCTCGTTGCTCCAAGCCTAGCCAGCCTGGGAACCAACAACCCTTCTTGTATGAAAAATTGGTTGGTTGTTGTGCTTACTCCAACTGTAAGCTCCGACGTTCTGCCCAAATTCTTGGACGAGCTCACCATATATTTATTTCCCATGACATTCTGCCTCGTCTCCAAGTAATATCGCAAGATTTATAATTTCCTATGGATGAATGTGATCCCCGCCCTGAATGTGGCCAAAAATTAGTTTGGTTTGAATAGTAGAGAGGCCTACAATAATCTTGTGTTTTACATCACCTTCAATGACATCAAGGGACTGCGGGTGTTTTTTACTAATATGGTCAAATATATTGCCCACTTCGGGGGCGAGCTACACAAACATCTGGCCTAAGAGGTTCGTGTAGCTGTTGAAGCACACGTGGGACTCAATGACAGGGCCCTAACTTTCATTGTCATCCATGTTGGAGCTGAAATCTGTGACCCTATCCAAGAACATCTCGGTCTCACTATGTTCCTACACCTATGTTGGCCATCGGGTGAAGGCCTCCCTGAGAATGTCCTCCACCTTTCGGCCTGCTAGTCACCCTCTAGGGCTATGAAGTTGAAACCGTGTTAGGAGATTAGGAACTTTGAGATGTTGTGGCACCATTCGTAGAACTCGTGGGTGTTGTGGCTCGCTTCTCCCAACATCGCCAACCTTGCCTTCGGTATTCACTCCACTAGTCGTCGTATACACCCGCCTCTTTCAGGGGAATTGTGAGCTTGCCTACTTATTTTACTAAAAATTTAATGCTCATACTTCATTGTAATGATTTCTTCTTCTTTTGTCGAAGATCATGGAAATTTAAGGAGAAGAAATGTGATATTGGTAGTAGTTGTGCGCAATTATTCACAAGACGTGTAGCAGATTCAAATCGGGTGAGTTGTTTGGTAAAATTCAACATGTCAAGTAAAACCTTTCTTCCCAAGACAAGTGACATGATCCGTTGTTGGCGTGAGAAGTTTTGGATAGGACATGGATCAAATTAATATCTAGTGGGTTGTGTAGGAAAATTCAACGTGTCAACTCTGCCAATCTAATAGCTGATGAATCAAAGAACTTTCTTGGTGATACAAAGATATTTTTACACTGATAGGCATACCATTTTACCCCATGGATCAAGACATTTTTTTTCTTTTAAATAAATATTATAAACTATATAGATTTAATAATTTTCTAATATTTTTAATAACAATATATGCATTTTAATGGATGGGATTAATGATTTCCAAATTATTTTTATTTTTCAATGTCATGTTATGCAATGTTTTTTTTTAATATAAGTGGTCCAGTGTACCAAAACCTATGTCCATTTCAAGAAATAAAGGTAGATAATCCCTTTACAAACAAATTTGTGAAAGAGAATTTACTTGTTATTACAAAAAAATAAGTTAGATAATCGTGTTGCAAACAAACATGTCATAGTATGAGATTCAAACCTAGGTGGGAAAGAAGACAACAAACAATCCCCACTACACAACCTCCACTCATGAAACATAATATTATGTAAAACATGAGATTTAATATTATGTATCTTATGAAATATTATGTAAAGCATAAGATTTAAAGTTCAAATACCACCCAGGGAAACCAAAAGAAAAATCATATTTCTTTTCCACTTCAACGCGAATGAATTCTCCTATACTACTTTGATCCTCGTCATTTGAGTTACAAATTCACTTAAAATCATTACGAATTCACTTAAAATCATTATGAATTCACCTGACGTTCATACTTATTCCTTTCTACTGTTAACTCCTCTCAAGAGGAGTCACAATAATCAAGATGAGTCGTCTCTACCGTGTCGTTGCCACTTGATGACAAGAAATAATTGCTTCACCTTTCATGGTTTCACATTGTTGGGCTATCGATCTTCAAGCTGCATTCAATGGACAGGGATTTTCACATTGGATCTCTGCACTATGGGGATTATCAGTTCAAGGAATTGATTTTATCTGCTATGAAGCCCATTGATTTTGTGAGAGATTTCAACTCCAACGTGGATGAAAACAAAATTCCGGTCGATTGCGTACGAAATGTTAAGGATAGAGCCGCCTATGTCATTCCCATTCCCATGTCGAATAAGAATTTGTCTCAGTTGGAGTATATGAATCCGTGCTTGAGCTTATTGATAAGATCATGTCTTATCTTCACTTAGGCTCCTATGGAAAGGTTTCGAAGAAGAAAAGGATGGAAAAATCGAAAGGCAGAGGCAAGTCACTTCAATCCTTGGTCATTGAAGATGGAAATGATTATGAGAAACAACCAAATGTTGCAGAGGAGCATTCTAAGAGGCACATGAGTAAAGAAATTTTTTTCTCGACTCCTCCTCCTCCTCGCCAAGTTCACACAGAAGAAAGTAGTAGCAACAACAACTTTCTATGAATGCCCACAATGTCGAGAATTTTATCCATGGCCATTTCTGCCATACCTAGCTCTATTTTATGCTAAAACCCCTAATTTTTGCAATATTGAAGAGAGAAAATGTGAAGCTCCAAATGGATAGTGGTGTCATGGAGATCGGCGCAAAGCAACAGGACAATAATAGGGATGACAAGGATGCGATGTGGCACGTGCAAGAACTAGAACGTCCTATAATTGGGATGTGTGTTAGACGCCTGGGCTTGCCAGAGGATGTTGATGTGGATGTTGTGAAGGCTTCCATGGGTGTTGATGGAGTGTTGACTCTAATGATTTCCAAGAAGCCTAAAACTTATGTCAGACGAGTAGAGATCGAAGAGATCCACAATGAAGGGATTTCCATGAAGATTGTCAAGTCTATTTTAAAGGAAATGTGGCTCCTCGAAAAGCCAAATAAGATTTCCAAGATTTTCATTTTGCACATCTGATGTGGCATACCATGTGTCCAGTTGATAGAGGATTTCATTTTATTTCCAAGTTGATGTGGAATTTTCAAAGAAACGTATTGTCTACGGATGTGTGTGGTTAGTGTATAGATATGTTTAATTGTGAATTTTGAAATGTAATTAATTTCCAAATTAAAATGGCTTTTGTTTAAACCGATTTTTCTTACACCTTTGTTTAATGCATATTATATATATATATATATATATATATATATATATATATATATATATATATATATATATATATTACATTGTTGTCATATGGATTTTAAACTCTCTAAGTACCTTTTAAAATCTCTAAGCACATATAATCATTTATCTTACTAGATAATTAATGATTTCAAATGAGGTGGAATTTTCATCTTGCATGTATAGCAAATATTTAACATTGTCCAAAATCACATCTATATCAAATACTCAACATGATCTAAAATTATTTCGCTAGATTCTCTTACTTCACTAAATTGGTGAAATTTTATTTTGATGACATATTTTAAGGTGTTGGCACTCATTACGATGTTAGTGGTAGAAATGAAAGCCAAAGTCCCCTCTCAGAAGATATGGAGGAATCACCCAGCGACATGAAGAGGCAACCATTTTTCAATGATCCTATGTATGGTCAAGCACCACCTACGAACATGATGGGTCAAGATTGTCAACAACAAGGTGGTCATGATACTATTTAGGACTAGCTTACCAAGAATGGCAAGAATATCCTCCACCACCACCTAAGCAAGTTGTTGGAAAATAGGTATTATACTGATTAGTATATTCATAGTCAAATACTCGATTATAAATTTACATAAGGATCCTCAATTTATGACTCAAGAGGAGAAGGGTCGTGATCTTGGCTCTGTATTCAAACATGGCAATCACAGGCTTCAACAACAGAGGGAGAAGGATGCTCGGGAAAAGGATCCAATCTTCATTTCTGAGTGTTACTCTGAGTGTTATCCAGGTTATCAGGAGTATAATCGAGAGATTGTAGACAGTGATGATGAGGACGACCTAACAAAAATGGATATGGGTGGCAGGGCCAAGTGTCGTCTCCATCGTTGGGACTTTGAGATGGAAGAAGAATGGGAAAAATATAATGAACAAAAGGAAGAAATGCCTAAAGTTGCCTTTAAGTTTGGGGTGAATATGCAATATGGTCATAAAACGAGGAAGCAAAATAAAAACCATAAGCTAAATAACGAGTTACATAAAATCAACAAAATTTTGGATAGAAAGAAATAGGAGAAGACAAATCCCTAAGATAAAGGTGGTGGTCATTATGATGATGAAATTCAACCAGGGAAGCGACTTTGTGTATGAGGACATTTCTCATCCATTATTTCTGCCAAAATTTGTTCTTATGAGTGCTTACATCATCATGTAAAGCTTCCCTCTTAGCCGGGAATTGTAAGGCATGCCATGGAAACCTCTCACTCATGTATGTAAAAATATAGTATTCGAATGTTATGATTGTATCTAGTATGTTTTTGTAGGATATATTGTTTTCTTTTATTTGAAATATAACATGTAGAACATCATGAAGCTTGTTTGCTTCTGATTGAATTTCAAATATAACATGTAGAATATCATGAAACCTTTTTATTCTATTCATTATGTTATGCAGATAGAACATTATGAAGCATTTTTATTCTACTTCTTTGATGTGTTTGATGGCAGATGGCCTGTGCTCCAACTGTTAGTGTTTGTGCTGCAGAAACGTGTCGCCTCCATTTCATCTTTTTCTTTGACTAATAACCCCACCATAGTGATTAGCTTAGACGTGGAGAAGCTTGTAGCTCCATATAATCCCATCGTCTGCCTTTGCTCTGCCTCGATGATCGTCAGGGATGGTATTGGTAGCAATTTTGATGATGGCATAGACGGGATTTGAAACTGAGAGGCTCAGCCTCGAACATACCAAGGCATGTGCCACCAGAGCTAGGGAAGTGGGTGTCCGAGATTCGTGAGCCTAGGAAGAGAGCGCATATGGTGGGATCCTTGAAAACAACATTAGGTAATGGATAGGTTTGTTCAGTGCCTTGCCTTCCTAGTGATGATACACATTAATGAAAGAATTGTATATTAATATTATCTGACTACCCCCATATTAACTAGTAATATTTACTTATTTATAATCTAAACTATAATCTAATAAAAAGATAAAAAACTCATTTAATCTGATCAAAAAAAGGTAAAAAACACACTACATTCATCTACACTTTTATCCACGTATATTTATATAATGTAAATACAAATGCTACTCTTATTATTATAACCCCCGTTTTCTTGGACCCGTTTATTTGGTTTCTAACCTGTTTTCTTTGACTATAGCCGAGCTAGTAAATTGAAGTTGGAATACGAGCGCCGGAGAAAGATTATACGTTTTAAAATTTGTAGGCATCTCGTGACTCTCCGAGTTAGAGGGAGGATTTGTACATATAACCTCCCGTCCTAACTGTCACTTATTCTTTTAGACGGATTGTCGACAGGTATTGTTTCAGACATTAAATATTTTGGAGCTCTTTCAAAAGCCAAGATCTTTATCTTTCTGTCCGGCTTTGAGTCCATTTCTGTGAATGTTTTCTTTATCTTTCTGTCCGGCTTTGAGTCCATTTATGTGAATGTTTTCTGGCGAATTGCAATAATGATTATTTTATGAATGTTATATGTGTCAGCGGTGCACAGTTTAGACGTCATGATTTTAATGTGAATAAAATAATTGTTCCACTTTTTTGAATATATTTTCCTATGATTGTAAATACTTGTTTGTTGACTGGAACTAGGGTTTTTCTGGCATGGTAGAAAAATCCCAGAGAAATTAAAATAATATACCTCTTATCATCAGTACAGAAAAATGGGAGTGGCAAGTTGCAATATGTGCAGGCTCCTCGTTTCAATGTTGAGCGATTACTTGTGGATAAGGCGACACCTGGCAGGTAGGTGTAATTGCTTTGAGGAGACTTGTCTTTTATTTAGTAATGATAGCAGGTTTGATGTCACATTAGAAATTAGAGGGCGTCCTTAATCTGGTTAGACAAATCCAAAACCGGCATTGTCAACGGATAAGGTTTCCCAAAAGCGACAGATGGCAATGATGTATCATCTACCTCTCGGCACGCCTCATATTATTACGTACGTAGACCTTCCCTATGAAAATTGGGTTGCGTAAACCACACCCGACCGTTGATAATATTATTATTTACGAACGAACCAAAATTGGTCGCGTTAAAGCTACTCCGCCCTTTGATGGGAAAAAGGCGACAAGGGCTGGTACAGGAAACAAAACAGACGGGGAGCGTCCAGAGGGATAGATAAAAGAACAGAAGGTGCCCGGATAATACGTGTTCATGATTTCAATTTTGAAGATACATGTGTTTTTATTTGAAAAGTTGGTAACATGTAGCGATGCATTTATATATATATATATATATATATATATATATATATATATGATTAGTTATTGTTGAGGCAGGTTAAGTATAAATTTAATATGAGTTTAAAAAGGAGTCGTCTAACGAGCCAGAGGAATTGCTCGGACGGTCAAAATTGGCCGGAATCCGGGCCAAATTTTTTTTAAAAATCCTGCAGAAACAATGTTTGAATCCTGATTTTGACATTGGAAATGGATTCAGCACCATCAAAAACCTGTAGGACACCCAAAATATTAAACTTTGATAGTTATAACATGGATTTAGAAAAATTCCTGCTAGATTTTCTGAAAATCTTATCGGAATTTTCATGATTTTCAGGGCGATTCCTCTGGCTAGTTAGACTACGGCGTTTAAAAATATCAATATTTTCACATATAATTTTTTTTGAAAGTGTAAAATATAATATGTAATTTTTTATAAGTTGGTAACTTGTATCGATGCAAATATATATTGTTATTATATTATTATTGATGCAAGTTAAGTACAAATTTAATATGAGTTTAAAAATATCAATATTTTCATATACAAAGTATAAAATATAATATGTAATTTTTTATTATTTAAATGGTATATTTTAAATGTTATATATAGTATATATATAACTAAATAAACATTTTAATTATAAAACTTACTTTTTCATAATATATACATGGGTTTTTTAAAATGATAAATAATATATATATATATATATATAATTAACATTAAAAAAATTTATATAACATGTAAAAAAGCATTTTATTAGCACAAATTAATTAACATAGATCTTAAATAGTTTATTTAAATATTTTTGAAAAGTAGAAGATTTAATTTTCCAGTATTGTGGGGTTGTAGAATTGGGTTTTCCATGTGCGTTTTAATGCCTCTGCTTCGGGTTAGGTTTGTTGGTGCTGCAAGTAGAATGGTAAAGGGGAAGGGTGCGTCCGTCTACTCTCCCTCTCATGTTTTACCAACCTACTGTATTTCGAGTTTCCTGATATGTATTTGTCTTGGAATTGTCTATCATTTGGTGGATTCACGAGTGTTTGTTATTGCTTATGTTAAGATGGTGAACAAAACCAGAGGAAGAAAGCCTAATGGAGGCAAAGGCAAAGAGCCTGTCTCATCCCCACCAGCAAAGAGAGGCCAGAAGTCAACAAGATAGCTCATGGAGCCTCTAATTCAAACCTTCGCAGAAGACACTCCTTGTTTTGTAAAATCTCGTATTTATGGATGGGAAACAGAAGTTATAAATAAAATGGATGAAGAGGATGATTTGGCATCAGAAGAACTCCATAGTATCATTGGAGATCCACGGCATACTCGTGGGAGAATCTCTTTGTTCTAGCACTCAATTAGAACATATTGGTTAATAAAATGTTTGTTGGCAAAAGCTGTAATGTCAACTCAGGAAATAGGAGAATCAAAGTTAGGTTCCACCTTGGCAGATATCAGTAGAAACATTCAGGAAATCAACCTCCGTCAATTGCATCATTATGCTAGATTGGGCAGAATGGAGAAGGATATAAAAACTCTGCAACATGTTGAAATACCAGGATCCAGTGCCAAAGACCCCGACCCGGTAGAGTCAGAAGACGAATAGAGATAACAGTACTTCTTTGTTTTAGTGGCTAGCTTTACTTTCTGTAAATGATATTATTAGCAGACTTTGATATTAGTTATCTTAAAACTCTGTGTAGGTTATTAAGGAAGTTTATGTTTTGGATGGCGTACAATGCACTTAGATGGCCAATAGACATGGTTTCCTTCGGGCAGGTTGAGGTCTAATTTTTGTATCTATGTTGCCCGGTTTTTATATTAATAGAAAATGGGAAGAACTATTAAGCTTACAAAATAAACAAAAAATAGAAGGTTTAAACATCAAATACTCACACATTTTTACATCATATTCATTTTTTTCATCTAGACAGAGAGACAAACATCCTCTTCATACTCAATGTAGAATGAGCCTCAAGACTCAATAATTTTTAATTTAATAATTTCATATATAATATTTGTTTTTTATTATAAAAATTAAAATATCAATCTATACTATACTATAATTATTCATATTATTTAAAAATAATTTTAAAAATTAAAAACATCAAAAGACAATCATCTTAAATATATTGAATATAAACTTGTAGTTATTTTAATTGAGCTTCTTTCTCTTGATATAATCTATATTAAATAATTATATGTTTATTTAATATTTATATAATATAAATTTTAATACATATATAAATATATTAAAAGAATCTATAATTTTCCTTCTTTTTCTTTTGGAAAGTTTAGTGTGGTTAAGGGTAAAGTTGAAGGAGGCCGGTGCCTATGCCTATGGATTAGCTAAAATCACTTAACTCCAATATGTTTGAGGCTTATAAATTATTTAGCTCCAAGATGTCCGAGGCTTAATTTATAAGTGGTGGCAAATGTTTTGTTTTGTTTTGTTTTGTTTTTGTTTTTTGTTTTTTTGGGTTAGTTAGGGTATTTTTAATAAAGTCGGCTAGTAAGGATGACAATCAATATATACTGTGATATCCATCCGTTAATGCGCAGGGTTGTATATGCCCAGTGTTAGATTTAAGCAAGTACATTATCCAATGGTGGTCATATAAAACTCCCACGCATTAATGGATGGATAATGAGTTTTTTCAACAAGGTGACTTGTTCCCCATGTATATTCAGTGGATCAGTGGATTGAGAGCAAGTAAATTCATTAAAATGTATAGTCATCAAGTAATGTTTGATGAGTCATTAATGTTTGGTTGACATTTTATTAGAAGTTTTAGGTACTTACCCTGTAGCTTGGTTAGAGATTTAAATTTATGGTAAGAGGGATGTGTGTATGTGTGTGTTGTCTACCAAGGTGATAATTTCGCCTTAACAACCAAAAATCGCTCGAATTCGATCATATTTTTTTCAAAAAAAATGAGAGTAGGAGTGCTTGAATCTTGTTTTTGATGATGGAAATGGATTCAACACCATCAAAACCCCCTATGGCACCCAAAATTTTGAAACTTGACAACTATAACATGAATTTCCAAAAATTAATGTTGGATCTTTACTTAGGAGAAATAAGATATAGATATGTAGGTGCCACCTAAGCACTAGTGAGTATGCTTTTGCTTAAGCTTAATTGTGTATTGTAGTGTTTTTCTTATCTACTAAGTGTCATCCTAACAAATTTATATTAACATTTTTTTCTCTAGACTTCTCCTTATACAAGAACATTAAACATAATACTAACATCAATGTCTTTTCTAGTTGCTTCCTCTTTTTAGAGTATAGTAGTAAGAGATTAAGAATGAATAAAATGTGACATGGCTAGAAAGTTATGACCATCAATTTCTTCAACCGTTTCCATCTCCCCCTTGTGTGACTTAAGAGCCTTGTTAAACAACAAGTCAACATTTTCATTATACTCCCCTTATAGACATCGGGGAAGGGAAGAACTATAAAATGAACTCTATTAAATGCACTTTGTTTAGTGCATATAATTTAATATTATTTTTAAATCCCCTTACTATGACTGCTTTAAAATGAGGAAAATGTGCCTTGGAAATATTAACCTCATGTTACACATATTCTTGGATTACCATGATATGTCTTGTCAAAATAACCCATGCCTTTGATTTTTTATTTATTTCTAGAACCTTCAATTTTATTTAATTCTTTATCTTCCTAGATTGCTCAATTCCTCCATAGTCCTATTTTCTCTAATTGGATTACATTGGAATAATTTCTTTATTTTAAATTTTTTTTTTCATTTCTAGCCAACTAGATGGCCCATATCACTATGCAAGATTGAATTTTATGACTTATCATTGAATTATTATGCCACTTGCTCTAGCATTTAAGTGATCAACTTCCTCCCCATTTTATTTTACCATAAAATGTCTCTTTCCATCTTTTTTGAAAATTGGCAATGTCCAAATAAGTGGTCTATAGATTTATTCTCCCTCATTCATAGTATACACCACTGAGTCCTGCAATGACCTCTTCTTGCAATTGTCCTAGGTTAGAATCTTAGAGGGCAAGATTAACCATATGAAAATCTTTGTTTTAGGTGGACATTTAAGCTTCCATACAAGGTTCCACCATCAAAATGTCTCAATGTCTTCTTTCTTTTATGATTGCTTTGTAGCCAAATTTCATTGTAAAAATCCTTATAGATTTGTATCTAGATCACACAATTTTGTTTGTGTATGTTTTCAATCTAATAACATCGTTGTTAAGTTTTCCTATACACTACTTTCATTCTTTTGGTACCTATTTTTGGATACCTAGTGCTACATTCAATTTTCACCATTGATTCCATATTGTAGTTGTTTTTGGATCAACAAGTTCTGCTAGATAATATGTCTTTTTTTGGATCAATAATGTCTACTAGATAGCATATCTCCTTCCTAGTTGATTTCACTGCTTCCTACAATGTATAATCCCCTCACACTCCATCCAATGACTATCTCTTATTCTCATCTTTTGGCCATTTGCCTAATTTCAAGCCAACCCTCACCTAACAAAGGAAAAATATTAACTAATGCCTTCTAAATATCTAAGGTTCCTTTTCAATCATCAATTTCACGGACAAACCATCCACCTTCAAGATTCTCCATATAACATTTGGCACTAGAAAGTCTATATATATATAATCTTGTTTATATTTTTCCAATCTTTTCATTTAATATTTTAAAAATAATAATACCAATCCATTAAAGATTTTTTTTAATATTAATTTTGCTATGATCATTTACCTCTTCTAAATTACAACCCATGATATTCATAAAACTAATTGATCATTATCCTAGTTTCATAAATCCAATACCAAATTTCATAAAGCCCATACCAAATACTCTTTTGGGAAAAAGTCTAAATATTTAATCTACTCCATTAGCTGTCTCATTTGGTATGAAAAACTTTGAAAACGCAATGTTACACATTTGTGTCAAACAATATTGGTCTATAACCATATATAATTATGAAAGGAAACTTCATTTGAAAACTGTGCCTATACTTCTACCTGTGATTTTGAAAACTCTGCCTCGTACTTATCCTAGTCTACTATTATCATTAAAATGTCCACAACTCCGCCTCATGTTTATCCCTGTAATCTTGTGTTAGGTAACTTCCTTTGATGGAAATATCATGGAATCCTCGTGGTCACTGAAGTAGGTTTCAGCGCACAGTGAATAGTAGCTTGTACATTGTCAGAAAAATCAAAACCCTTCTTATTGTGAATGGATAAGGTTTATGGAGGGAACTTCTAGAAGTGGGCACCCCCTGATATTATTATTTCTCTGAAAACTGCATTGCGTAAATCCCAGACCGGTCATAGATGGGCAGAAGCGACAGAGACGTATACATCAAGGAATCACAAGTACAGACACGAGGGAAAATAAATAAGATGCCCTTCTCCTCTGTAATAACAACACCATAATTTTTGATAATGGAGCCACATGCCAAGCGTGGGATGTGCGGCAGCAGTGACAAGGGAATGAGTAATGAAGTTATGATGAGTGTGGCCATTTTTGTTAATGGGTTTACTTGATGGTTAAATTTTTTTATTTTTCATTATTATTAAGATTGAATAATATGTTAAATTCATATTGTGTATATTTTCTAATAGTTCTAAGTTTCGATTATATAGTGACCTTGAGTTAATATTTTATCCATGTTTATGTTTATGGGTAGGGTATTTGATGATTTAAAAAAAAAAAAAATTGTCTTAAGTAAATATTTAATTTAAAAAATATATAAAAGATGCTTTTATATAAAAATAAATATAAACCATGAAAATTGACAAATAAATTTATATTAGTATAATTTATGATAAGACAACAAAATTATATTAAGAGGCACATGTTCCTTTCTATACCATTTCTATTTCACGTCTTAAATTATTTAATTCTTCATTTTATTTATGTAACTTATGCCTTTGCTCTAAAAAAATCTCTATTTGCATGTTGAGCAACTTGTGTGTCAATTTTTAGTGCACTAGTACTTGGCTTTCTATTCCTTCTCTACCCTTACTTGCTTTTCTTTGTAAACCACTCACCATGATCAACATTTAGTGTACTAGTACTTGGCTTGGCTTTATATTCCTTCTCTACCCTTACTTGTCTTTCTTTGTAAACCACTCACCATGATCAACAGGGAAAATTTTAGGGGCTAAATTTCGTAGACATATTTTTTTTCCATATTTTTCTGAAGAAAAAAAAAGTCGTTAATTTCCTTCTTTTCTTTTTTTTTAAATTGCCCAAATTTTATAAGATAAAATTATTTTCCTTAAAATTCGTTAATATTTTATACACGTACAATAAAAGTAGTGTTATTTTCAAGATTGAAATCCAATATCCATGTATTCAAGTAAATTTGTTTGGTTCCATTTGGAAAAATATAATTCCTACTTGTCTTTGTTGTGATTCATTCTTTGTATAACAACTTGTTCCAAGTATTTGAGAGTTTGTTGAGGTCTAGTTAGTTGAGAGATTATTTCCAACTAGTAAGCTTCCTAAATTGGTGTGTGGTTAAGATATTCACTGAACCAAAAGATTGTATGTCCAAGATAGACTAGTTATCTCCAAACATAACTTGATGTATTTCTATTGTATTGTTATTTTCATGTGAATACAATTGTGAATACATTTAAAAAATCTTAGCTGGTATCAGAGCCCGAGCCCGTATGGGCCTGGGACTGGGACTTGGCCTCTCTCAGGCCGAGGGAAATAGAGATTTTGGTCAGTGTTTGTTTGTCCATTTATTTTTGGTTTAATTTCTAAAGGTCCACATAAATCTGGCTATAGACGGAATTTTCCCACCTGCTTGCGTGTGGAGCTATGTGTGGGTAGCATTGTGAGGAAGAAGGTCGTGTGTCATGTTTATGAGAAGAGAACCTTTGTGAGGAAAATAATTGTGTGAGGAAGAGTTGAGCTCTGTGAGCCTCTCTTTGCTTGAATAAGCGTAGTGGAGCAATTCATAATTATTGGCTATTGTTCGAGCTGGTGTCTGGAATTTATTTTTCTCCCTGAATTTTGCGAAGAGCAACTAGTTTGGAGAGAGAAGAGCGACAATTTTGGAGAGTAATTGGTATTGTTGTTGGAGAATGTTGTTTAAGCGCTGTTGGAAAACACCTTTGGTGTTAGTAACAAGTATCCTTGTCGAATCGGTGAGCGATGAGATTGTAAGGTGGTGCATTCAAAACGACAAAGCGTATGTTGGTTGGCTTGATCGACTCTGGGTTCTGTGAGTCGTGTTATTATGGAGAGGTAATCCACGTTAAGCAAAGGATGTGTTTACCTATGTTTTGTAGATCAATCGTGCTAGTGTGTCTCTGATCGTGACAACGTTGATGAAGCGTCAACAGATTGTCATGTTCATATGGAGGATGGTGGCTTTGTTCACCTTGGTAGACTTTATACGAGTATGTTGCTCCTTGATTTCACAATTTCCAAATCGAGAAGCTTAGTAGAGGGAAAAATCGCCAAGTTGATTTGGATTGTTTAAACTTAGCCAACCTTGTGAATTTTACCAAGTGTCGAAGAACGTGGAGGCCATATGTTGGAGAAATCACCGCACCTCTATGGAATCTGTAATTCCCACCCTGGGGATCCTAGTTACCGGTTTGGAAGTTCACCAACACTTGCGATTTTTGGTGTAACGACAAACCTCTACATGGTATCAAAGCCTGAACCCAGGTTCGATTCCCCTGAGCTGCGTTTGAGGGGTGTATTGACTCCTCGAGCTGGATTTGAGGGGGGGTGTTGGAGAAATCACCACACCTCTATGGAATTTGTAATTCCCACCCTGGGGATCCTAATTACCGGTTTGGAAGTTCACCAAAACTTGCGAGTTTTGGTGTAACAGAAAACCTCTACGCCATACTATCGATTCGTTTTTGGCTATATTCCTGTAGCTGAGAAATTGTGTGGTGCATATGCCATGGTGTAAATATAGTGTGGTGAAGTGTTTCCTAGACCAAGAAAGTACATGGATTAATCTTCCTTTGTGTGTGTTAGATGAGCCATGAACGTGGATTGAACGCGTGCCGACCAGGGTGTTGTAGTTAATATTACCGAGCTCTGGAAGAAGGCGTCTAGAAAATATTGAATTTTTTTTTCGGTGGTGTGAAGACTGGTGTGGAGCGCAGGTGAGAGCGCTATTATGGAAATAAGTGTTGTAGACTGGTGTAAATGGGGCTGCAAGTAAGGGTAGATCTGCCATAGGTAGATCCTCTTGTTGAATATGGTGTGGCTGATCTGCGTTGGAGGTGTCTGTACGAGGAGTTGGTGAGCAGGCGTAGTGGGTAAACTGTGGAAGAATGCATTGTTGATCCACTATTCCTTTTGAATTGGACTGTGCATTTCATCGTTGTTTGGAGAGTGTTGCCCCACCTGAAGAAGTTGTTAGAAGGAGAAATTGATCCCTTGGATCCAAGTTGAGTGTTGTTGTCGTGTTGAAGAAATAGGAGGCTTAGTTGAGCGATGAAGAAGGACCTCTTGTGGAAAAACTGTAGCCATATGTGTTGAACCTCCATTACGTGGAAGGAACAACGTTGAAGAGTTGATTGATGAAGGATTAGAGTTAAGGAGCTACGTTGAGGAGCAACTTGCAGATCTGTGTTGAGGAGAAGAATGAGAGATTTTATTATTTTATTATAGGTAAAGAAAAATGAGGAACAATCATCCCACATGGTTGAGGATGAAACCAAAACTTCCATTATGCCACAAATTAGTATATGCTTTAATGAAATGAATTGTCTTCTTGAATTCTTTTTGGTTTTGTAACGAAAACATGTTGAGCCTAATCAACTTAACATGCAAATGAAAATCGTTAGAAACTGCAAATTGGAGTTAGAAATATTCAAGATGAAGACAAAACTGCAAATTGGAGTTAGAAATATTCAAGATGAAGACACTACGTTTGTATATGATTTTAGAAGAAATTGGTGAAGTGTGATAGTGGAAGCGGATTTTAGTTGGTTGAAAGTTGAAACATGAATAGATCGACAAACAAAGTAAATGATTGCGTGTTGAATAATAAAGTAGACTCAATATTATGTTGTAATGTGAATCACACATGTATTACTAAGTGTGATGTTTTGTAGTGGTCTTTGGAAAGTATGTATCTGGTAACTCCATGAGTTGGAGTGTGTAATGTAAGCCTTATAAGGCATGTATACCCCCCATAAAGTTCGTGGTAATCTTAAAACCACTTTGGAAGTGCGGGTATGTGGTAAGTCGGAAACCACTTTGCAGTGTAGGCTTGTGGTAAGCCAGAAACTGCGTGTGAGAGTGAAGTGGACAGGGATTCTTGTGGGCATGGTTTAGGGTCAACCGAAAAAACCCTGAGCATGGTTATGGGTAATCCGAGAAAACCCATGATGACAATGATGGAGGGAGATTTATAGATACAGGTACAGGTATGTAGATAATGGTTGACTAAACCATGTACACGAAGGAAATCCTAGTAGACTGGCGGTTGCAACTGTTGGTATTCATGCATTCTTGTGGATGGTTGTTCCTTTATATGGACGATGGCATATTATTTTTGTATCATGTTTGTAAACACAAGGACCATAGCTAGACTTTGTTAATTGAGATTGAGACAAGTAGTTATTAAAGGGGGTACCTGGGAACATTTTAATTCCTACTTGTCTTTGTTGTGATTCATTCTATGTATAGCAGTTTGTTCCTAGTATTTGAGAGTTTGTTGAGGTTTAGTTGGTTGAGATATTCTCTCCAACTAGTTAGCTTCCTATATTGGTGTGTGGTTGAGCTATTCACTCAACTAAGAGATTGTATGTCCAATATAGACTAGCTATCTCGAGACATAACATGGTGCATTTATATTGTATTATTATTTTCATATGAATACAATTTTGAGTGCATTTAGAAAATCTTTGTGTTCCTATAAAAATATGGTCCATTTCTAGATATTAAGTCTCTTTCCCTCTAGTTTGGAAGTAGAAAAAATAAATCCCTCTTTCACAAAATAATGAGCATAAAGAGCTAGCCGACTTTTGATCAAATCATATTAGTTCTTTTGAATATGATTTTTCATGGCCTTAATAGAGGACTAAACCTAAGAAAATCAATGAACTATAGCCTCACTTGTGAGGCTCAAAGACATTTGTCACATTTTTGCAGGGCAAATTGGTACATTTGGGATCCCTTCTATACTTTTTTATAAAATGAAACATATTGCTCTTTATTGACCCGTACACATCAATATTAAAAAGGGGGGTGGGGGGGGGGTGAGGGGGAACATTCACCCATAAAGTTTTAGGAATGCTCTACTTAAAAAAAAAGAAATATTTGAACTAAATATTTCTTATTTAATAAAGAAATATTCAATCAAATAAACTAAAATTATAAATAAATATTCTAGTATATGTTGAAATAAATAACTAATATTATTAAATTTTTCATAAATATTAAATTTTTCAAAAATATTTAAAAGCTCAAATATTTCTAATTTTATAGTTTCAATGGTACTTTATAATGATCCCTATTTCTCTTTATATCATTTATATTAAAAGTTTAGTGTTTAATTTAATTCAAAATATATGCAATATAATTTTTTAATTATATTAAATTATAATTGTGTTTTTTAGATATTGTCCATTTAATAATTATTCATAATCAAATTAAAATTATGAAAGTCCTATTCCAAAAATACACGTTTATCAACCTAGCTAAAATTAGAGAAAAAAAAAGTCTATCTATATTGTATAACAAATTAATGTTTAACAAAATGTTAAACTATAGTTAATTCTATTATTTTAATAATATTAATATTTTTTCCCTCTTATCATTTATATTAAAAAATTTAATATCTATTATATAATATAAACCAATTCTATTCAATCTCAACTTTTAATCATATTATTTAATAAATACTTTCTAATAATGATTCTCCCTTCATTTTATCCATATAAATATATACATATTTGTTTATAAAATCTATTTAATATTTATCCATATAAATATATACATATTTGTTTATAAAATCTATTTAATATTTATGCAACATAAAGTTTAATATATACAGACAAATAAGATGAAAATATGCAATTTTCCTTTTGTGGTGTAGGAAGATTTTATAGAGATGGTGTAGGTAACAATAAAGTTCAAGGGGCAAGGTTTATGCGTATATTATATAAAACCACTTCTTCTTTTTTTACCAAGTGTTTTGGATTTTAAAAGGTTATGAATTTAAACTTATATGGGGTGGTAAAGCTTTTGTGCTAATATAAGTTGTTGGATACATGTTTTATTTTGTGGTAGGTAAGGTTTTTTTTAAGTTCGGGTTGTCAGATGGCATGGAATTATATTAATTGAATGTATTGATTAGTATTAATGTTGGTTGAAGTTACTATAAATTTTTTAGCTTTTTTCTATACCACCGTTCCTATATGTCTATTAAACTACCACAATAATTTTGAGGACCAATGAAATACATGAAATACTTGATGGTCTTATTTGGCCTCTTCTCAAGGCAAAGAGGCCATTTGGTTGATATTCTTCATACCATATACTTGTTGAGCGCATTTATTTCATTCGAGTTTTCTAAATTGAGACTAATGGTAACATTAGTTTGTAAGCATTTATTGCTACGCTATAACCATGGAAAAGCTCAGTGTGATGGACATTTTCCATAACAAGGTTTAGAAAGTGACTATTCTAGTTAGTCAACACGTAAGCACATGTGTCAACACTTTTGTGTGGCATGTGTTGTCTCTTTCATGATAGGTATCTTTGGTTCTAGGAATTGTAAGCTTTATCTTTGATTCTAGGCATTGTTTTTTAAGCTTTCACCTTTGGTGAAGCTGCAGGAAAGCAAGCACCATATAAACAATAACACACAAAATAACACTCAACTTCACAACCTCACACACAACTTCCCACAACAAAATCAACAACACAATATGGCCCATTATCATAGTCTGGTGCCCTCCTCCAAAAAGATTTCAGAATACAATATTTTTCTACGCTTTTGTGTTCTTCTGAGTTTCATAGTACCAATATTTTTCTACGCTTCTTTGTTCTTCTAGGTTTCATAGCACCAGTGTTTTTCTGTGCTTCTATGCTTTTTTAATTGCTTTTCCTTTGTAGGAAAAAAATAAAATATCTACTATATCAAGTAAAAATGCAAAATATAGATTGATATACAAATTAGGAAAGCTTACGGTTGAATTTTTGCCTAATTAATGAAATTACATGCACTTCTCCACGATGGTCTATATGTTTTCCGATTGTACCAATATTTTTTGCGATTTTATGCTTTTCTAATTGTTTTTTCTTTGTAGGAAAAAATAAGATATATTATTTCAAAGTAGAAATTGCAAAATATAGATTGATATTTAGAACAAAATATTAGGGTTGCATTCTTCCCTAAATAATAAAGGAATTATTGACTGCTTTTTGCGTGCTTGAACAAATATTCTTTTTATCTACTTCATATGCTAATTTATTTTCACTTCCTAACTTCCTAGGACTAGTTGCGTGTTTTGTTTAAGATAAAGTTGTGTACATACCATTTTTTTTTTCTCCATCCTAGATTTCTTTGTCCGTAACACTTGTTGTTTTCTACTGCAAAGCTAACTTCCCTTAACTCAAAGATTTAAGCATCACATCTGGATTTTGAATAGAGGGGACACGTCATTGAGGAATTCAAAGGAGGATATCCAAGAAGCGTCACATCTAGATTTTGAACAGAGAGGACACGTTGATGAAGAATTCAAAGGATGCATTTTCAATAATTTCCTTCAATTGTTTCACTTTGTAAGAATCAAGCTCAATTGTACATGATGTGCTTTTTCCAAGAAATTTTGTCATAAAACATCATCTTTCAAGGAAGAAATTTCACACGTCCAACTTTTGATGTCGATTTCACTAACATGCGTTGATCGACCCGATGCAAATAAGACAACTTTCAAATAGTATGGGTGACAATGGGTTGTATGAAATACATATACTATACTAAGCCTCATAACTCAGATGTTAGAATACCAAATACTCTCTCTAAGGCAGATTTGATATCTTGATTTGTTATCTAAACCCTAGAAGGCACAGTGCAAAGTACGACCTCATGAATCTTTTGTTTCCCTCGATGGCGACTGGGTTAATCGTATAAATCACAAACTCAACTTCTTGGAGTTACCTCTTTCTATAGGATGCATCGGAGATAAGAGCTCCTCATTTACGGTTCATGTGTCTGCGTGACTTTGTGCTTCAGTGTAGTCTTCATCGCCATCGCCATCGCATCATCACTTTCAGCCTTCCTATTACAAACTCACATCCAATGTTTAAGAGTGTTTCAGAATTGTTTTTTCATCGGATAGTCAGGCTTATCAAGTGCAACGTGCACATTATTAGACTCGTTTTCCTAACAATTGTTCTCCTTATAAATCTATGGATACATAGGTAAAAGATACGTGGAAATAATCGCAGTGTCATCCCAAACTGATGGAGCCATTAAATCTATATTCTGCGGGTAGAAAGATACGTGGAAAGAATATCATCTCAAACAAATGGAAGCAGTTTTCGTTCAGAGCATCCATGTTAGCGCATTGAATAAATGTCATGTCAAGACATTAAAAATTGTGGCCCTCTATGTATGGTGAATTAGGTTGTTTTCTTTATATGTTGGAGCAAGGCTACACTACCTGATGTGTGGGTCAATGAAAATATGGGTGAGGATGGCGTGGGTAATAGGAGAAGACGTGGATTATTATGTGGCTTTTCAATTACACTATACCACATAGAAGCTTGTTGTAAGTGCTACCTACACTACTTATAGCAGTTAAATCTATACCCGTAATTGCATTATTCTTTATTCATTGATTCTGCATGTCGAGAAGGGTAACAATAATATCATAATAAAGAAACTTGGACGGTCACTTTTGAAAGAAGTTATCTTCTTGAAGCATTATTATCTCATACCTGGAATGCATTAATCATCATGGGCGCCACAATAAAATCAATAGATTGCACAACGAATCGATGTATTATATATTCAAACCATTTCCACTTGGAATTATGCTTTCGACTTCTACCCCACTCAGGGACTTGCTGCCCCGCAACCTCCTTCTATAATAAAGTGATTAGATTCTAATGTAGTAGGAAGAATATAGATTCATTAAAAGGTACAAAGCAAGTGATGGTAAATGTTAATTTTTATCTTAATTGTCGTTTTTTCAACGAAGGTGCTAAATCCTAGTGCCCATGTTTATTAAAAATACAACCTTTAAAGGGTAATGGATAAGCATTCATGATTGCTTGAGTGCTATTGAGTCATTTATAATTGATTTATGTGTATTTTTTGGTTGGGATTTATATCTCGTTCAAAGAGTTGGTTTTGTTTTTGGATTTTTTCATATATATATATATATATAATTAAAAGATAAATAATAAAGAGAATAGTTTTTTTTTTAATTTTTGATTTTTTACAAGTGAAAAATTTAGGTTACATATGAATTATTATATCATATGATAGTATATTTTCGCTCTTCAAAAAAAGTTATTCTTAAGAGAAATAAGGAATACACATGTATGTGCTCTCCTAGCACATCATCCTAACACTTTCAAAAAGTATAGTGAGCAAGCTTTATCTTAAGCTTAAATGTGTATTGTGGTGTTTTCTTATATAGAAAGTGTCTTCATTATAAATTTATATTAAATTTTTTAATGCATATTTTGGTTATACAAGAACATCAAATAGAATAGTAATATTACTTTATTTTTTGGTTGTTTCCTTTTCTCATGTAGTAGTGAGAGAATAAATATGGATAAAATGTGACGTGTTTGGAAGATTCTATCCATTTATTTCTTTAGTGATTTCTATCTCCTCCTTTTGTGACTTGAGAGTCTCTTCGGAAAACAAGTCAACATTTTCATTGATCTCTCAGTAAACATGTGGGAAGGTGAGAACTATAAAATGAGCTCTACCCTTTTTAATTATATCCATTACAAAGATAAGTGTTAGAGTATCTAGTTTGAAGGTTGGCCTCCTATTATGTGTGCTTTATTTAGTGCATATAATTTAGCATTTTATTAGATCCCCTTACTATGATTTCCTTGAAATTAAACACAATAATTATCCCTTGTAAATATTAGCTTAATGTTCCACATTTTCTTGGATTACCTTGATAGGTCTCATCAAAATAGTCTCATGCCCTTAACTTGAAAATATGATATGATTGGATTGTATTGTAATAATTTCTTTGTTTTAAAATAATTTTCATCTCTATTCCACTAGATTTCCTGTATCGCCATGCAAAGATAAATTTGATGATATTTCATTGAAGCATCCTTGTGCCACTTATTGTAACATTAAAGAAATGAGTTTCTGTTAAGCAGGTAAATCCCCTCTGCGGACAGAGGCGATCCCTCTAGCCCTAGGGTGGGTCTGGAAACAAAGATACATGCTAGAGTGTAGGTTCCTAATTACTGAATGAAAAGAGGACACGGTAGATCGACCTACCTGGAGTCCAATGTTGTCGTCGTGGTTGTAGTGGTGGTGGCCTCTCGCTCCTGCCTTGGCAAGTCATGATCCTTCTACAATCATGTTTGGATACCTGCACATAGATCAGCAAACAAGAACAACATACAACATAATAACTTCATTCATAACTACTATTTAGTCAAAGAGGGCTAATCATATTGCATTAAACAAATGATATAACGCAAAATGGGAACCAAACAATAGTCATGTATATGTATTGATAGAAGGAAGAGATACAACCAAAGCTTTGATGTCATGGTCTCCTCCAGCGGGGTTCAGTCGAAGCGCGTCCCAGATACTCGTCAGGGGATTCAGACGAGATGAGCGCATGGACTTAAGCTCTCTCAACGAAGTTCCTTCTCGTTCTATCTCTTCAACAATTTAGCTATAGTATACTCAATTCTCCATTTTCAGCTAGCTTATGCAAGGAGAGATAGCTTCTTTTTATAGAGGAAAAGGATGAGGTTAGGATCCCTACAAAGGTGGAAGGGAGGCCTATCCTTTAGGAGTTTCCCGCAAGAGGTGGAAACCATAAACTAAAGGATGGAGTCTGTGGTTATTTAGTCCAACCACTCCCAATGACTCATCCTCGAAGTTGTTAGAGTGGAATCTCCGCCTCTATTTTTAAAAAACATTCCATAAACAGGTCGATGTGGGTATCTAACTGGGATAGAGTGCCAACGGGGGCAGGGCCCAGTGTTAATATTCCTCACTGGCGCGAGGGCAGAACTGGCTACTCGCGCTGAGGCAAAACATGGGTTTCTGAAGCTTTGCTCAGGGAATTGTCAACAGAAGGAATATTGCTCTCATGTAAAGGGATGCAATGATGGTCTTTGCAAGGCATGGCACTTCTTATTAGTCACAAAAATTACCCTCCAATGTGAAAGATGGGGATTGCAGGGACATTGAAAAAATGCTGTGTAACAGATGCCCCCTAAAGCATGAGGTCCGAGGGAGAGGGAGGGGTGAAATGATTTACGAGAATGTGTTTGAACTAAACACTGTTGTCAGAAAACCTGCAATTACAAATACAACTAATATATTTGATACATGAACATGTGGTATGGGCGCAGCCATCCATAATACAGTACATAAAAACTGAGATCCGAGGTATGGACGTAGCCATCGAGCAATAAGGATCAACAAATAGACTCAGGTATGGTCGTAGCCATCCAATCAAAAGAGTCATGTAATAAGTCATGATAGTCCACAAGAACCTACGGCCTTGATTTTATCAGACAAAACCTAGGGTCTTGCACTCCATCGCGACTCGAACAAGTACAAATTCAAGCATGTGAATATATGAGTTGAAGTCGAACATGCAAGAAAATCATCTGATTACCAACCAATGATGAAAGTTGTTAACAGACATGAGAGAAACCACCAACAATGACAGTGACCCTCAAGGTACGAGAGGTACAATCCACAGAATGTGAACAGTGATCTGACGTCGAACACCTGCATAATCACTCGATTGAAGGCCAATGATGTGGACCTTGCTTCGAATGCGAAGAACCTGTTATTGAGGCATGCAGGCTCCAAGGTATCAGAAGGGAATATCTAGATCAGATTCTTGGATAATGAGCTGAAGTCGACAGGAAGTGACCTGGTCGAAGGAGGGCCATAATGTTTCCCACATCATCGACACGAGACAGAGGAACATGATGATAGTGAATCAAGACCAACAGAGAATCAGAAGGAGGTTGAAAAATGCAGAGGCAAACTTCTCTTGAACATATCAGCGAAACGACACTGGATTTGGCAGTATTTGACATCAAGGGATCTGAGGTCATGATGACGTGGCAAAGAGAAAATGAGAGGTTAAAAGAGATTACCCAAACCCATGGAAGAAAAAATGACGAAATGAGATGTCCCCAACTCGACACGAACGCAGACAAGTGCCATGTTCAAGAGTGACATATTTCCAACATAACTAAAAATTGGTTCCTTTTTCCCCTACCATTTCTGGTGAGTACCCCAATTATTTTTTAAAACAAGCTTGAAGGGGATAGCATATGCTTGTAATGTAAGTTTATCCTTTGGACAAATCCAACCTAGTACATTTTATGAGCCCTAGGAAGGAGTAACTTGAGTAACGTCATGGAGACGAAGTCCGATGTCATCAAGGTTTAACAAGCCTGACAAAGGGAGAACTCGACATCTTTTCATGTTTAGAGAGTTTGAAAAGAAGGTGGAAAATAAAACTTCAACATGGCCCTTTTTGTAAACAGTCTCTTAGATCCGAAAAGGTAGAAAACAATATCTGAAAGATCCTCTTAGTCGCGATAGACTAAGGTATTCATTTTTCATAAATAATCCATCCTAGCCCGAAAAAGGGGTAAACGTATACTGGGTAGATATTGTTTCGCATCCATTTAACGAGTTCAAAACGAAAATAATCTCGAAAATATTTTCAATTTTAGAGAGTCAGAAAAGAGCTGAAAGATGACTCCAATAGTGACTTGTTTGTGTTATTACTGAGTCCGAAAAAGTATAAAATACAACTCATTACTTCATCACTATCGTGTGAAAACATGTCGTTGCATAAGAGATATGTGTAAAACCCTTTTCTCGAAATAATATAATAAAATAATCGAAAAATGTGTCTTAAAACCTAATTAAGGTTGTGAAAAGTTATAAAATTCTAGAAATGGTAAAAATAATTACTTTTCACTTTTTACCTCTTGTGGAGCAATAGTTACCCATTTTACAGTGTGATTTTGTAGCGACGATAGCGGACGATCCGGCAAACCAATCTTGAATCCATCAGTTCCAGGTAAGAGCCAAAATTCTTCCCTTCAATTTAAGTCTTCTTTTATTGCATGCAATCATCACTTTTGATTTCTGAGGAGGAAAATTTAAATTTTAGGGCACGACTGTTGGCACAAATTTCGGGCATGGACTCGCGCCAATCGCTCATTTTTCTGAACTAGGGCACACCCATTGGCATGACTATTTTAGAAATAGTCGCGCCAACTGCACAGACCATATTTGCTTTCAAAAAGCAAGTTAAGGGCCCAATTTTTCACAAATTCAAGCTTCTAAGTAAGCTAATACTGTCTATATGAACATGTTTGCAGGTATAAAGTGGTAGAATGGTGATCGAATGGAAAGAACGGGAACATAGCGGAGAAGATGAGCTTGCCATGGAAAATGAGAGATGCATGGAAGCTCTCAGAGACTATGGACTGAAAATGTTCTTCTTAACACTGTGTCTCCGAGCTTAATCGGAGCTGTTACAATATTTGATCAGCATATGGGCTGAGAATCAGGAAAATTTTATCCTTCGAGATCAGGAACTTGAGATTGATGTTTCTGATGTCTATTTCATAAAAGGGCTATCGCGTAGGGGAGTAGCACCAATCCTATCCGGCACCCGACCTTGCATGGAGAACATCTCCATGGTGATTGACAGGGTATGTCCAGTGGCACGGAAGGGATTAGGAAGTGGGAAAGTGGATATCCAGACTATCCCAGACTTAGCACTAGAAGTAGTGCTAAATTATGTATGTTCTGATGTTTAAACCCATGCGCTTGCAGATGTTGGCCCAGAAATACTCGCAGGCATGTCTCTGATAGCGATACAAATCCCTCGCGATTTTGATCCTCATGGCGAGGGAGGTGAAGAGGAAGAGATCTTGCGCAACTTGGAGGGAATCACACGCGGAGTCCCAAACTATGCACGATTCGACGATGTTCCTCGTGCCTACCAGAGACATACCGTAGGGATGCCAAACTGAATTCACCGTTTGCTGAGGTGGCTCATACAAGCAATGACATGCTACCATGAGCATCACGCCGATTAGACACCTAGGTTTTATATCTGCATATTTTGAGACATGATGTCTCAGGATGTAACAAAAACACACATATTTTTTGAATTTATGATGCACACTGATGCAAACATTCGATATATATATATATATATATATATATATATATTCTCCTACATGATCTTTTACATATGATGATGATTTTATAGATAACGCAAAAGTCTATCTAATACAATGTTAACCACTGTATCAGTTAATGCATTCATTCACCTAAGAATATGTTGATATGTAATAAAATCAAAATGTCTTTCTAGCAAACGAACACAAAAATACAATCTCAAGGTGTACGGGTTTCTGACCGAATAATTACCATTGAGCTTAAGAACGACAAGCTGTGAATCTAGATTTAGAATCAATGCACGTATGCCGAGGTTGATTGCCTCGGTTAATAGTTCAAGAACAACACTATATTCAATGACATTTTTTGTAGTCTGTCCTAGACAAATACCTTGCAGATCTATCAACTCACCAATAGGATCATAAATTACCCAGGCTGCTAAAGACAAATTCCTGGTACTGCAGGAAGCACCATCCACGAAACCGACATAAAGGGTAATAGACATCTACATAATAATCAAGACCCAATAAGCAAGAAAAATGCTTGTAAAGCACACCAAACCAAAACATGTACAAAAAATAAAAACAACTCATATGTACACAATTCATGCATGAATGACTCATGCATAATATTTTTTGAGATACAACCCATTTTTGGGTTGTTCTAGAGGATGACCTTCGTAATAAACGAGCTCATAGGCCCCATTCTGCAACACATGTTTAATAATGTAGGGCCCATGCCACATTGGTTGAAGTTTGTCTGCCCCCAGCTTATCATGAGCTTGGTCGTACAGGAGGACGAGTTCTCCTTCAACGAAGGAACGAGGGGAAACTGATTGGTCAAAATGAGCTTTGACCCGCTTCTTTTGTGCTTCAATAACCAGAGCAGCAAAGCAACAAGTTTCATCCAGACTTTCTAAGTAGAGGAGATGCCCTTATTCTAGTGAAGTGTTCGGAAGTAATTCAACAGCCAACTTGAGCGAAGGTATTTCACACTCAATCGGAAGAGTACCTTCCAGACCATAAACCAACTGAAAATGAGTGAATCTGGTTGCATTCTTAACTGAAGTTCAGTATGCCCAAAGAGTTGAAAATAACATGAGATGCCAATTGGATTTGTGTATCCCAATCATACGTTGAAGCATGGTGACAAGAACTTTGTTTACAGCTTCAACCTGGCCATTGGCTTGAGGATAGTATGCCGTTGAGTTGTCGTGACGCAGACCCAACTTAGAAGTCAACTCTGCCACAATATAATGCCGAAAATGTGAACCATGATCGGTAACGATGGTTTGAGGGACACCAAACCTAGCAATGATGTGATTGAATATGAATTGAGTAGTTGTCTTACCGTCAACGACAAGTGTAGGCATTGCTTCGACCCATTTGGTGAAGTAGTCAATGACTACGATAATATAAGCATGCCCCCCGGCTGAGTGAGGGTTACACGTCATAAAATTGATGCCCCACTTCACAAAGGGACCAACGGTAATGACAGGATGGAGAGGTACAGGCGGTGCATGCATCTTGCGCTGATAGATTTGGAAATCATGAAATTTACGAACCACGAAAATGCAGTCCTTGAAGATAGAAGGCCATAAATAACCAGCATGAAGAATTTTCTATGCAATGGAATAACCAAACATGTGACCGCCGCAGGCGCCACTGTGACAATCATTCAGAGCTTTCTCAGCTTCCTCGAGAGTCAAACATTGGTGGAGTATGGAATCCACTCCGACGCGATAGAGCGTATCTCTGACTATATGATAAGGTTGCGTTTGATGCCAGATGCGTCGCTAGGCATCCTTCGTCAACTCAGATCTGAAAGTAGAAGTCTGGAGATAGATGATGATATCACCGTACCAAGGATCGAGGGTGCTAATCAAGAAAATCATATCGTCTAGAATGTATTCCTTAGAACAAGAGGGAGCAGAGTCTGAAGGCGGGGAACATCTCAAATCAGAAAATACTAATGATTTCTTCGACTTGGTAGCAGTGAATTCCAAATCGAACTCTTGGAGGACGAAAATCCACTTCGAGTATTTCTCCCCCAGCAATTGTCGAGAAAATATATAGTTCATAAGGTTGCAATCATAAATCACGATCACAGTGCGCAAAAGAATATAATGACGAAAACGTTGAACTGCCTAAACCACAGCTAACGCTAACTTCTCAACATGTTCATAGTGTGTCTCAGGATTGAGAATGTTACGAGATAAGTAATAGATAACATGCTCGTTACCATCATCATCGTCTTGTACCAAAACCATGGAAATCATAGTGAAAGTGGCAGCTAAATAGAGGGAAAAATCACGATGATAGTTTGGAGGACGTAGTAGAGGAGCGTTGACAAGAAACGTCTTTAGCGCATCAAAGGATTTATGAGCGATCTCATCCCAACAAAATGGGATGCCCTGCTTCAATAATCGTGTGAATCCTTTAGCCACTTCTGCATAGTTAGGTATGAAACAGAGTAGAAAATTAGCCTTCCCTTGCAAACTCTGCAATTGATTAAATGAAGAGGGAGAGGGGAGATTAATAATAGCCTCAACCTTGAGTGGATCGAGGTGAATTCCGTCTTTGGACACAATAAACCCCAAGAGTCTACCAGAATCAACATAGAAGATGCACTTGTGCGGATTAAGCTGAATTTTGTAGTGTCGACAACAAAGAAAAATCTGACGAAGATGGTCAGGATGGTCCATATGCTTAGCTCAATGAGCTGGAAGGTCATCTAGATAATGCTGAATGATGTGACGAATATCGTGAAATGCATACGACATCGCTTGTTGAAATGTGGCCTCGACATTCTTTAAGCCAAAAGGGAGCTTCTTATATGCAAAATTACCCCAAGGACAGATGAAGGCAGTCTTATTTTGATCAGTCGGGAGAATGTTAATCTGATTATAACCAGAAAAACTGTCCATGAGGGAAAAAATCTCACTCCTGGCACAACCGTCAATGATTTGATCAATAAAGGGAGTAGGATAATTATCCTTGGGATAAGCTCGATTAATATCACGATAATCAACGTAGACCCGAATGGTTCCGTGCTTCTTATCTGCAGGGAAAATATTAGAAAGCCATTCTATCAAGGGAATCAGATAAATAAAACCAACTCAAAGAAGCTTTTCAACTTCACCTTTAATGGGAGTATCTTTTCTAGGGTGCACAGGACGAAGATGCTTACGAACAGGTTTCGAACCTGGGTAAGTAGGAATTTCATGCACCACTATACTAGGATAAATGCCAGGCATTTCTTTGTAGGACCATGCAAAGACATCACGGAACTCACGAAAAAGGCTAGTGTAAACTTGTACTTCATCAGAAGAACAAGTGACCCTGATATGGATGTTCTCGACGATTCTCGGTTTCACAGAAATGTCAATAGGCATTGTCTGTGTAATATTACTCAAGCTACCTTCTGTAAAAATGTCATGTGTCAAAACAGGCACTTGAAGTAGAGGATAAGGAACTTGAGATACAAATCGTTCAAGACACATAAACATGGCCCTGAGGCCAGGCATGAACGAGGAATGATGATGACCATCGTCCCATGGCATATCTTTGAGAGACATAGTTTCCACGATGGCTTCATCGGAGGGAAACACTTATTTCAGAGGATTAGGCGAATATGCATCGCCAAGCCAGGGGGTTTGAGAATAAACGTCAAGGGACATGCTTAAAGGAGCATGATCAAAGGATGAAGTTTCCAAAGTCGCAACGAGTTCACAATAATCAATCTCAATCGGACTCAATGACATTAAATCTCTGAAAGAATCGATCTGGTCAGGCGAAGGAATAATCCATGGGTCATTAGACCGAGAGATCATATTGATCTGAACAGTGTTTGGTGGAGGAAGAGGAAAAATACCCATGAGGGCAGGATCCTTGAAAAGACCCGGTCCTATGCTCTCATAGGGAGTAGGAATCTGATCCACATACAGAACGTTGTTCTCAGAAGAGGAGGTGAAGAAGGACAATTGATCAACAGTAACAATCTTTCCTTCGTGTCGAAATTTCAGAACAGGAAAGAGAGTGGATGAAATGCACAACATTGCGTGAGTCCAACTGCGACCGAGGAGAATATTATAATTGATTTTGGCATCAACTACCTCTACCTCGACATTGAATGTCTTCCCTTTCAAAGTAATCGGTAAACTAGCGAGAAAACCTAAAGGCTTAGATTCCCTTCCATCAAATGCTTCAAGGGTATTTGGCGATGAATTCAGGGCTGGAGAACCAATAGCTTTCTAGTAGGAAGATGACATGACATAGGTTGATGCACCCTCGTCCACAACTGCTCGATGGATGCCGAGACCATTAATAAAAACTTGGATAATTAGTGCAATCTGATGCGGAAGTCGTGGAACGAAATTCTCTAATTCAAAAGCGATAAGGCTAGTATCAGCAGGATCAATCCCGCCAATCGCAGACAACAAAGCCTTCCGTTGAGACAGACAACTCTGAAGTACTTCTAATGCAGACATAGCAGATGACACTTAAGCCAAATCCTCAACAACACTGTAATGGTGAGCAGCACGGATGTTGGGATTATAAGAAGACTTGCGGAGTACACCTTTGGAAGGTGGCCGTATAACAGATTCAGCATTGGGCCTTTCAATCTCAAGAGGGCTAGAAACTGGCGGAGGAGGAGGACCATTAGCGATCTCCTTCTTCATTGCCTGACGTGATCCAGTATAATCTTTCGATCGAGTAGCAATAGAAACGGCTGCAGAACCGTTCATCATGAACAAATAAGAGCCAAATGGGGCAAAGAACTGAGGTTGCTCTACCATCTGGGTCTGCTGAGATGGGAAAGGTTCTTTAAGAACAGTTGTAGTTCCTTGAGTGCCTTTGAGCAACCGGCTCACTTCGGACCATCGAGGACAATCTTTGGTGAAGTGTTCTTCATCACAAATCAAACAAGGGTACTTCGGCTTGTGTTGAGAACCATCACCAGCATGAGATTTTTGAGAATCCTATTTTGGGGTATTGGCTTTGTCCTCACCTTTACCCTTCTTTTTACCTTTAGAAGTGTTATCCGCCGGATTGGCTTGAATGACATTAACTTTCATGGGCTTACCAGAATTCAAAGTGGACTGAGAAGCAACATTGTTGGAAGAAGTAGACTTCGACTTCCTAGAGTTTGAAGAAGAAGACTTCTGAGAAGTCTGAGATATGGAACCAATAATACCATCGACGGATGGAGTCGCTAGTGGCTTAGAAGTTCCAAGTCGAGGAGCATCAGGCAAAATATCATACAATGCACCAGACTGAGAGTACACAAGATCAAGGTACTAGGCATAAGCAATGGCTTGTTCCTTGGTTACACATGCCCCCATAGCTATGTCTTTCGCAATCTGATTGACAAAGGAGGTGGTGAACCAATGAGTCAGAAGCTGATCAGGAATCTCAAATTTGATCATGCGACGACGATGTTGCCACTCAAGAATATGATCCGAGATATGAGTAGCTCGGTCTTATTTCAATGAAGTGAGGAGGTGTTTCCCAGTCTCGTAGCAGGGCGATAACTGAAAATGTGTAAGGAATTCCCTGGCTAAAGAATTGAAGTCTTGGAAGATGCCATGAGACAGCTCAATGTAACACTTAGCAGCGGCACCAGTAAGAGTTCGCTGGAAAAGATGGAGTCAGATAGAATTGTCAACCCAAGAGTTAGAAGAACACCATAAGTGGTAAGTAATAACATGCGCTTGGGCCAGACTTGCCCTCAAATTTAGGACAATCACCAGGAATCTTGGTCGGAACCAGAGGCCAATATGGGTTATGAAGAATGGGATCATTCGTTAACTTTGACACTTCGGGTAATTCCAACGTAGCAAGAAATGGTAATTGAATCATTGGAGGTCTCTGATAAGGACCCATGTTCACATTCCACTCAGTCCGAGAGGAATTCTACCCCCGTATATTTTGTCCCGGAGGATTCTGACCATAGGGGTTAGAAGCAGGATAATTTTATTGATACTGGGGTTGAGGACCAGGATACTGAGTCTGAGTCGACCATTGAGGTCCTTGCTGAGCAATGTATGGAGTTTTTTGCGGAATGTAAGCATAGCTTTGAGGTTGCTGATACACCAATGAAGGTTGATTTCAAGGGTAAAAAACTTGGGGCACACTATATACCAGCTGATATTGTCCTTGAGGGTAATAAGTGCCTTGCGGTTGAGCGAGCGGACCCCACTGAGCAGGTTGAGCGGGCTGCTGAGCGGGTAGACCTGGCTGAGTTGGATAAACAGGTAAAACCAATTTTTGAACCGATTGAACCGGCTGGGGAGTAGGCAGAATCGGCTTCTAAGCTGGTTGAATTGAATACTGAGAGCCATCGGTTACACTTGTGGCAGATGTTGGCCTGATGGTTGCGATGGACCAGGTTTTCCCTGATAACCAGGTTGACCCGGAGGAGGACCATAGGGTTGTCCTTGTTGCACAAAAGTTTGGCCATATTGGATGTACGGTTGCTGTTATTGTGCAATAGGTTGTCCCTGTGGCCCATCGGCAACATACGAAGTGCTCATTTGAAACTGACTTGAAGGATCAGTGGGTTGTCCTTGTTGGACAAAAAGTTGCCCTTGCGGACCATAAGGTTGTCCCTGAGGACCAAAATATTGCCCCTACTGAGCCAAAGGTTGTCCCTGTAAGGGTTGTCTTTGTAAGCTTGAGGGTTGTCCTTGCAGCAAAGGTCTTGAATGAGTGAATATCTGATAAGGATCAACATGAAACGAATAGACGGGGTTGCCGATAGCATCATAATGATGTGGAGGATTGACAGGCACTTGGGGTGGCCGAAAACCCTGAGAGTTATGTTGCTAAACAACCAAAAAATACTCTTCGAAAGTGAGGCCGCCAGGAATCATAGGAATGGTCGAAGTCATATTAGAAACAGACAGGGTTGCAGGAGATTGAGAATCCTGAGAAGGAGCATACCGTTGGTGAATGTCCAACATGTGCTCATCAAAAGAATAGGTAGAAACCATAGGTGTAATCGTAGTTGCACTAGCTGGTGCAGTCTCCGAAGCACGGGCTTGTGAGTTGCCCGGACTCTGATTGACATGCCACGTAGGATTAAGTATGATATACCTACGAGTATGAAAAGATCCCGACGACTGAGTCGTAACAACTGGTGTGGATGAAGCCACACAGACAGTAGGTTGGACTGGGACTGATGTAATAGGAACTAACGAAGGTGATAGTCCTAACGAAGGAAGGATTGAACTCCGAGGAGGAGTTGATGTACTGGATTGTGCTATGGATGAAACACCAAACATAATTTGACTCAAGGACCTATATCCAAGCGGAAGTGACACCGATGGTGGAGATGACTGCGTAGAAACATGAGGGAGATCTTCGGGAAAAAGTTGATATTCTCCTATAGAAATAAGCATTCCTTCACTGCCAACAGGACTGGATGAATCCATGTCTAAATCTTCCATAATATCTTCGAAAAGACTACGGGGACTAGGAGGTACAACAACAGCTAAAAACAGTGATCACGACGTAAAAGGAGGAAAATCACATTCTTCCCCAAAAGCAAACCAAGCACCTGAAGGAGGCCAATTGAACTCAATTGACCCTTCAGGAAGAGACCGGGTAGCAAGGGGCAATACAGATGGGAGAATCGGCTGCGAAAACTCAATAGACCTAGTGGATTGAGGGGTTTCAAAAGAAATGTCCAGAAAAGAATCACCACTAGGAGGCAGTGAGGACAACGAAACTAGTGGTTCCGCCACTGTGACAATATTTCAAAACAAGAAGGAGAAAATATAACCAATCGAAAACCCCTAGATCAAAATCTAAGGAAAACAAAAAACATGCCAAGTAATAAAACTTTTAACGGGTGTGTGATCGTGGATAATTAATTTTATGACACCGAAACTGAATTTCACTGTTTCATATTTTAAGAGTCGAGAAACAGGAAAAAGATGATTGTCGTCACTTTCAATTTTAAACGCGCGTGAAAGGACAAGTGCTCGATGATCTCTTCTCTTTTTAAGGAGTCACGAAAAGATCAAAATGACTACTCAGGTACTCTAAGAAAGAGGGTGTACCAAATTTCCGTGAACTGCCATATACACCTTGGTGATCAAATGAAAGAGAAATGACCAAGGACTTAATGTACGTGCAAGTAGTCTCCTCGAATGATTTTTTCAGTGTATCACGGTTACAAGGCCGCAGACTCGGCTTCCTATGGATAAAAGGATTGCAACCTAGAGGGGTCTCCCTTTATATACTCAACGATACGAGGAGCACAAGTTCGTACCAGCGTTGTCTAAAGCCAGATGGCGAACGGCAACGACTAGGTTTTAAGACGTCGGAACATGTCTCTAGCCTGGACCACTAAAGATGTTGCGTTAGGTTCCAATGCTTCCTTAGGTTAATTGAATGAATTTTAAAGTTGATATTGGATTGTGTTTCAATTTCAAGGCCCTACAGAATTTGGATCTCGAATTTCCTAATTGCAAACTACATGCAAAAGAACAACATCTTCCATTCAATGAATGCTAATTACGAGAAGGATAGAGATCTTTCAAACAATAGCAAACAATGAGAATATGCGAAGAAATCCACTAATGCATCTAATTCAATCAAACGAAAATGAAAAACTCTTTCCTAGACTATCAAATGCTAGTTATGCAAAAGAACGTTTCACTTTGATGCAAAGGAAAGAATGCAATTTTTGTTGTTGTTGTTGTTGTTGTTGATTTTCCAATGAAATGAAGCACACAATTTACTAATTACATGAAAAACAAAATAAACACTAGCTTGAGTATTGCGAATGTAGGAATCGATATTGAATGACTCAATAAAAAAAACAAACACAATAAAGCACTCAAACTAATGCTGCAGTCTCTCAAACCAAAAGAAAGTTTTCAAACCGACCCAAACAAGCAATGAAATCTATGCCTTGAGCAATAAGGAGAAGAATCAAACAAAAATGAAATGATCATCCATCCAAAACAAACACTCAAAAGGATCAAGAAAACTTAGTGCAATCAACCCGGGAATGAGACTGACAACAATAAAAAAGACTTGTTTTCCAAACAGAAGGCTCAGTGCACAAAGACATTGATCCAGTGAACAAGGTGTTGGGTATAGCTTTGTGCCGAGCGCGCAACGTTTGCCGGGCCTGTCGGGTCTCCTTATACTGGGCACGCAGTGTTTGAGTGTTTCTGCCCAGGCCTATTGGGTCTCATGCGGAAATGTGTAGCGCGCTTCTGAACGCGCAATGTGTGCCTACTAGCACGCAGCGTAGAACAATTTTACACGGCAAAAACCTCCAAGGGCACAGCGCCCGACTCTGAATGCGTAGCGCCACCCTGAATACGTAGCGCCAGGTAGACTTGCCCAAATTCGACAAAAAAACTGACAGTTATTTCTCCTGAGAATTTCTAACTCTTCTGCAAGGGATTAATGAGTCAAATGAGAAACAAAATGACCCTTTATATGCTTGGGTTTTAAAATAAATTATTTTTAAACCCATCTCCTAATGTTTTGAGCCTTTTCAATTTTTATTGATGTTTCTTTGGCTTTTGCTGCAGGTGACTTGAAAACATTTAAGTGACTCTGTTTTCCTCTTTGGTGGAAGTTTGTTGGAAACATGAAATTATCTTCTTTTTAGCTTGAGGGTCTGATTCACTCATCTTGACACAGCAGAAACCCTAAAAACTTCCTTCTCTGCCATTTTGAAACCTAACATACCTCTTTTGCTCATTCAGTAATGGTAAGCTTCTTAAAACATTTTTGAGGGGTTTTTTCTTATAGCAATACTGTCAAAACCCTTTTTTGCTTGCATTGTGAAGTTGTAATCATGTTTTTACCCCTTTTGACATTTCTGAGTGTGGGTGACTTGAAAACATGGTTTTTCCCTTTCTCACTGATTTTCGTTACCTTCTGCTCTTGCAGGTTTGCTTTGAGTTATGAAGTTGACTTCCCTTTGGCCTAGTTATTCCTTTTAACTCCTTTGTTGACAGGTGATTATGAGAACCTTGAAAAGGCTCTTCCCTTTTATATTTGAAGCATGATAACTTTACCCTTGACAACATTAGGAATTTAAACATAAAGCAGTATCTTCAGCACTCCTTTTGTTCTTACCTTGGAGATCAAATTACCTTGTGCTTGGCAAGTGACTGAAAACCCTGTCTTCAACTTTCTCATTGATCCTTAGGCATGATAAACTCACCTTTGACAAGCACTATAGAATTCAAAATCATGCTTGCTACCTTCTCTTTTGGCCATTTTTGATTTGTAGGTGCCATAACATACTGACTTAGCTTTTTCTGATATTCCTGAAGATTGATATATTCAATTTCACAGCAACAACCTTATAATCAACTTGGGTTCCATTTTGGAGCTCAACACTATGTTTTTATCCCTTTGACCACTAAGTGTAAGTAATTGAAATGAGAATTTGATCCTCCTCTCACTGATTTTCTTTAATTCTTTGTCCTTTGAAACAATGAGGAATTTCACTTTGGCAAGCTCTGGGATGATATACACAATAGCCCTTTAAAATATTCTTTCTGATGTCATCATGGAGGCCTAACATCTTCATTTTACCTCCTTTGACCATCTTTGGCATGACAAACTCCTTGGGATGAGTTTGGAATCTTTACAAATAGTGATATCTTCAGAAACCCTTAGCTGTCATTATGGAGTCCAAACTTACCCTTTCACCTTCTCTTATCACCTTACCAAAACCCTAGGTTTCTGGGATGCTTAAGAACAATTATCAGTGTTGTCTTCTAAGTTATCTATAGCCCTTTCAAGTTCATTCATTTCTGTCTAGTTCTCCTCACCTTTTTACATATTTCATCTATGATTTCTGAAAAGCTTCTCTTCATGTTTGGTCTTCTTGGTGTGCTTCCTTCATGTGATTTGTTGCATTGGATCCTTGCTTGTCACATTGCTGGCCCAATTAGGCTTAGAAACCCTGATTCTTCTTGAACACAAATTTCTTCCTCTCTCTTTGCTGTGAATGTATTCATTTTGGAGCAGACCTCTTGTCTTACCAGTTTTCTGCTGATGGTCAATTTAAACACTCCTGCAGAAATGTCAAAATTCTCATTTATCTCTTGCAGAACTTGAATTTGGTAGAGTGGTCTTCTTAGGAGATTTTATGATATTTCTTGGACAACCATGTGTTGATCTTGTTTTTCATTTGAACTAGCTTCTAGCACAAGAATATTAGAGCTTTAAACACCAATGATGACCCTACAACCTATGAAACCCTAATGACCTAGTGAGAGGTTTCTTTGACTTGGCCTTTGACTGAAATCTGGTTTAAGATCTTCAAGTGTAAAAACAAAGTTTTTGACAAATTTTTGTATTGAAGATCCAAAATCCAATGTACTTGATTTATCTAAGGAGCCTACATAGATAGTTTTGAGGCCATCAATGCTTGAAGAACCTGGTGGACATGGAAATGAAAAGTTGTTTGGTAACCCTAGATGGGAAGTGGAGTGATGGGCAAAAGCAAAACAGAGCACTGAGGTTATAGGTGGGAAAATAGGATATAGATGAGTGGCATAAGCCCATGAGGGGTCTTTTAGGAGTGGTGTGTTAACCATGGAATAACAAAATAGTAGAATAGCGAAAAATTTGGTATAAGGATAATGAATGCAGTGAGATTTCTAAAACTCACAATATTCAAGAATCTTGTTTTTAGAAATATAGAACCAATATTTAGTCATCTACAGATAGTAAAAGTTACTGATGACTAACAGTAACAAAGAATGTCTATATATGGAAATTAACCATGGTCAACCATGGTCACATTGTGACAAAGATTGTCTCTTGGTCCAATGTCACATTGTGACAATCATGGTCATCCATGGTCAACCATGGTCCAATGTCACATTGTGGTAAAGATTGTCTCAATATGAAAATCAATCATGGTCAACCATTTTCCAACGTTGCATTGTGACAAATGTTTTCTCAATATGAAAATCAACCATGATCAACCATAGTCCAACGTCACATAATGACAAAGATTGTTTTAATATGAAAATTAATCGTGGTCAACCACGGTCAATCGTGTTTATTTTAGAGTTTATAATTTTTATCTTAAGGTTTATATACCTTGGATTTATAATATTTATCATTTGGGTTTATAATGCCTTAGGTTTTTAGTTATATTCCCTCAAGTTCATTATTATCTTGAGTTTATAATATTTATCTTACGGTTTTTATACCTTGGGTTTATAATATTTAATCCCTTGGGTTTGATATTATTATCTTGGGTTTGATATTACTATCTTGGGTTTATAATACCTTGGGGTTTTATAATTAATCCCTTTGGTTTATAATATCAATCCCTTGGTTTATCAATCTAAGGGTTCATATTCATAGGGTATAATATTATTCATAAGGTTTACAATATTAATCCTAGGGTCTAATATAAATCCATTGGGTTTATAATCATAAAGTTTAATATAAATATTTTGGGTTTATAATATTTATATTAGCGTTTATATACCTTTGGTTAATAATATTTATCCTTAGGGTTTAATAATATTCCATTGGGTTTATAATATCAATCCCTTGGGTTCATCTCTCTAAGGTTCATATTCCTAGGGTATAATATTAGTAATATAATATAGTATTAATTATTTAATGAATATAATACAAATTATTTAACAATATAATATGAATTATTTAATAATATATTATAAATTATTTAATGAATATTAATAATATTAACAATAATAATAATATTAACAATATTAATTTTGGGACATACAAACTTTTAAATATTTTATTTTATTCTTGTACTTTTCGGTCTCTTCGTTGCGAAGGGACTGGGTTTGGGATGGCTTTATGCCATTGTCTTATTTGTGGGTGTTTCTCCCCATATCGGAGGCACGCTTTTGTTGACATGTCTTTGGTTGCTATACTCTTAGACCATGTTAGCAGAATTCTGCCTAGTATGGTTTTTTAGTGTTTACTTGATCTATCAGCTGGTGCTTATAATCCCTCGATTGAAGGATGGCTTGTTTTGTTTCCTTTTCCATTTTGCGGACAAGGACTTATGGAATGTTTCGACATATACGATGTAACTTTCTATTTCTGATAAATAGAAAGTTCGATTTTTTCTTGGGAAAAAAATATTAACAATATTAATAATTTTTCAGAATGCAAACTTCTGTGATTCATATTGGTTTTTCAAGAGAAATAATTTAGTAAATCACATTTATTTTTTTTGGTCAACGTGTTTTGAACCACTAAGTGTGGTTCATCATTAGGACTCAAATGAATGTCTTGATCCAACCTTATAAATATATACTGTAGAGATGAAAAATGAACGTTAAAGGAAAAATAATAAAATATTTGATATGAACGTTAAACTACCAAAAATTAGTTACATTGAAAAATAAAAATGAATTGGAACGTTAAGTTCTCAAATTTAATTATAAAAGGTCATAGAGAAATAATAATAAGTGTTATTATTCAAAACACTTTATAATTTTTTTAATAATAATTAAAAAAAAAATGTTATTAAAGATAATTATGCGGATAGGCATTTTATTGTGGGGTTCTAGTTGGTGACACTATTGAGATTCTTCGTCCTCAACACATGTCCCGAATCTCAACAATGCCCCATACAAGTTTGCTTTCCGCCAATCTCAGTTTTTGTCAAGTTCTTCGAACTGTGCTGTCAAACTCAGTTTTTGGGAGATGGGAATGGGAATGGGAATGACAATTCAACAAACTCAGTGTTGCAATGGAGAAATAATTCGTGAATAACGGGAAGGCGTCTTTCACTGTCCCAATGGATCAATTGCTCTGTAATTTTCTTTGTTAGTATATAGTGGGCACATACCCCGTTGCTCCAAGCCCAGCCAACCTGGGAACCGACAACCCTTATTGTATGAAAAATTGGTTGGTTGTTATGCTTGCTCCAACTGTAAGCTCTGAAATTCAGCCCAAATTCTTGGACAAGCTCACCATACATTTATTTCCCCTGACATTCTGCCTCGTCTCCAAGTACTACTACAAGCTTTATAATTTCCTGTGGATGAATGTGATTCTCGAGTTGAATGTGGTCGGAAATTAGTTTGGTCTGAATAGAGAAGATGCCTGCACAAAAATATTGTGTTTTGCATCACCTTCACTGACATCAAGGGAATGCGGGGGTTTTTTACTAATATGGTCATATATTGCCCGCTTCGGGGGCGAGCAACACAAACCTATGGCCTAAGAGGTTCGCGCAACTGTTGAAGCACATGGGGGACTCAATGACAGGGCCCTAACTTTCATTGTTGTCCATGTTGGAGTTGAAATCTGTGACCCTATCCAGGAATGTCTCGGTCTCACTATGTTCCCATACCTATGTTGGCCATCGGGTGAAGGCCTCCTTGAGAATGTCCTCCACCTGTCGGCCTGCTAGTCGCCCTCCAGGGCTATGAAGTTGAAACTGTGTTGGGAGATTAGGAACTTTGAGATGTTGTGGCGCCATTCGTAGAACTCGTGGGTGTCATGGCTCGCTTCTCCCAACATCACCAACCTTGCCTTCGGTATTCATTCCACTAGTCGTCGTATACCCCCGCCTCTTTTAGGGGAATTGCGAACCTGCCTACTTATTTTACTAAAACCTTAATGCTCATACTTCATCGTAATGATTTCTTCTTCTTTTGTCAAAGATCATGAAAATTTAAGGATAAGAAATGTGATATCTGTGGTTGGCGTGCGCAATTATTCACAAGACGTGTAGCAGATTCAAATCGGGTGAGTTGTTTGGGAAAATTCAACATGTCAAGTAAAACCTTTCTTCCCAAGACAGGTGACATCCGTTGTTGGCGTGTGCATTTTTGGATAGGACATGGATCAAATTAATATCTAGTGAGTGTTGTAGGAAAATTCAACGTGTCAACTCTTCCAATCCTATAACTGATGAATCAAAGAACTTTCTTGGTGCTACGAAGAGATTTTTACACTGATAGGCATACCATTTTACCCCATGGATCAAGACATTTTTTTTTTCTTTTAAATAAAGATTATAAATTATATAGATTTAATATTTTTAATATTTTTAATAACAATATATGCATTTTAATGGATGAGATTAATGATTCCAAATTATTTTTATTTTTCAATGTCATGTTATGTAGTGTTCTTTTTTAATATAAGTGGTCCAATGTACCAATACCTATGTCCATTTCAAGAAATAAAGGTAGATAATCCCTTTACAAACAAATTTTGAAAGAGCATTTACTTGCTATTACAAAAAAATAATTTAGATAATCGTATTACAAACAAACATGTCATAGTCTGAGATTCAAACATGGGTGGGAAAGAAGACAACAAACAGTCCCCACTACACAACCTACACTCATGATATAATATTATGTATCTGATGAAGTATTATGTAAAACATAAGATTTAATATTATGTATCTTATGAAATATTATGTAAAGCATGAGATTTAAAGTTCAAATACCACCCAGGGAAACCACAAGAAAAATCAGATTTCTTTTCCACTTCAACTCGAATGAATTCTCCTATACTGCTTTGATCTTGGTCATTTGAGTTACAAATTCTATTGTACCATTCATTTGGATTATGAATTCACTTAAAATCATTATGAATTCACCTGACGTTCATACTTCTTCCTTTCTACTCTTAACTCCTCTCAAGAGGAGTCACAATAATCTAGATGGTTCGTCTCTACCACGTCGCCACTGCTTGATGACAAGCGATCATTGCTTCGTCTTTCATGGTTTCACAATGTTGGGCTATCGAACTTCGAGCTAACAATGTTGGGCTATCGAACTTCGAGCTAGATTCAATGAATAGGGATTTTCACATTGGCTCTCTACACTATGGGGATTATCAGTTCAAGGAATTGATTTTATCTGCTATGAAGCCCATTGAGTTTGTGAGATATTTCAACTCCAACATGGACAAAAACAAAATTTTGGTTGATTGTGTACGAAATGTTGAGGATAGAGCCACCTATGACATTCCCATTCCCAAGTCGAATAATAATTTGTCTCAGTTGGAGTATATGAATCCGTGCTTGAGCGTATTGATAATATCATGTCTTATCTTCACTTAGGCTCCTCTGGAAAGGTTTCGAAGAAGGAAAGGAAGGAAAAATCGAAAGGCAGAGGCAAGTCACTTCAATCCTTGGTCATTGAAGATGGGAATGATTATGAGAAACAACCAAATGTTGCAGAGGAGAATTCTAAGAGGCACAAGAGTAAAGAAATGTTTTTTCCAACTCCTCCTCCTCCTCCTCGCAAAGGTCACAAAGAAGAAAAGTAGCAGCAACAACAACTTTCTATGAATGCCCACAATGTCGAAAATTTTATCTATGGCCATTTCTGCCATACCTAGCTCTATTTTATGCTAAAACCCCTAATTTTTGCAGGATTGAAGAGAGAAAACGTGAAGCTCAAGATGCATAGTGGTGTCATGGAGATTAGCGCAAAGAAGCAGGACAATAATAGGGATGACAAGGATGCGACGTGGCATGTGCAAGAACTAGAACGTCCTATAATTGAGACGTGTGTTCGCTGCTTGGGCTTGCTAGAGGATGTTGATGTGGATGTTGTGAAGGCTTCCATGGGTGTTGATGGAGTGTTGACTCTAACAATTTCCAAGAAGCCTAAAACCCATGTCAGATGAGTAGAGATAAAATAGATCCACAATGAAGGGTTTTCTATGAAGATTGTCAAGTCTATTTTAAAGGAAATATGGCTCCTCGAAAAGCCAAATAAGATTTCCAAGATTTTCATTTTTTACATTTGATGTGGCATACCATGTGTCCAGTTGATAGAGGATTTCGTTTTATTTCCAAGTTGATGTGGAATTTCCAAAGTAACGTATTGTCTACTGATGTGTGTGGTTAGTGTATAGATATGTTTAATTATGAATTTTGAAATGTAATTAATTTCCAATTTAAAATGGCTTTTGTTTAAACCGATTTTTCTTACACCTTTTTTTAATGCATTATATATATATATATTTATTTAGCAATTACATTGTTGTCATATGGATTTTAAACTCTCTAAGTACCTTTTAAAATCTCTAAGCACATATAATCATTTATCTTACTAGATAATTAATGATTTCAAATGAGGTGGAATTTTCATCTTGCATGTATAGCAAATATTTAACATTATCCAAAATCACATCTATTTCAAATACTCAACATGATCTAAAATCATTTCGCTAGATTCTCTTACTTCACTAAATTGGTGAAATTTTATTTTGATGACATATTTTAAGGTGTTGGCACTCATTATGTTGTTAGTGGTAGAAATATAAGCCATAGTCCCCTCTTAGAAGATATGGAAGAATCACCCAGGGACGTGAAGAGGCAACCATTTTTCAATGATCTTGTGTATGGTCAACCACCACCTACGAACATGGTGGGTTAAGATTGGCAACAACAAGGTGGTCATGATACTATTTAGGACTAGCTTACAAGGAATGACAAGAATATCCTCCACCACCACCTAAGAAAGTTGTTGGAAAATGGGTATTATACTGATTAGTATATTCATAGTCAAATACCCGATTATAATGTGGAGGCATGAATAAATTTACATAAGGATCCTCGATTTATGACTCAAGAGGAGAAGGGCTATGTTCTTATGATCCGGATTTATGCAGGAATGCAATAAAATATAGAAATAGACATAAACACAGAGATGCAATGAAATAATGCTTCATTTCATTAATAGCAAATAACAGAAATATGCTTACAGACATCATGGAAATAGAAATAGCTAGGGTGCTGGTAGCGTATCTCTGAGAAGAGATGTGGTGGCTACAGACCTCTGAACTGTGTTACAATGAGGCTTGAGGGCCTATTTATTATTGAGAAACAATGGAAAAACTGAAATGTCCAAAAGCCTAACCCTAGGAGATGAAGCGCCAAAACTGTGGGTCCCGTTTGGGTAAATTGGTGTTTCAACTTCCCGGGGACATAAATTTGGCATTCGATCTCTATTTGTTGTGCTTAATAGCTCGTTAGAAATATCTATCCTGGTTTTCCCAAAAAACGTCATTTAGGGCCTCCAAATGGCTCTGGAAGTTCAGGACCCGAAAAACTGCTAAAAATAGTAAGTTGTGTTGCAACTTAAAAACTGAACGAACTGATGGTGGGGGTTCAAATGGAATAGGTGGATGGCCACCAATATCCACCTGAATCATTAAGGCCCCAAAACAGCTTCGGGAATGTAAGACTCGAAAACATGCTAAAAAGAGTAAGTTGTGCTGAATGTGAAAACTTGTAAGAATTGATGGTGCCGGTCCAAATGGAATAGGTGGGTGGCCATCGATATCCACCTGGATCATCTTGGCTCTGTATTCGAATGTGGCAATCATAGGCTTCAACAACAGAGGGAGAAGGATGCTCGGGAAAAGGATCCAAACTTCATTTCTGAGTGTTACTCTGAGTGTTATCTAGGTTATCAGGGTATAATTGGGTGATTGTAGACAGTGATGATGAGGACGACCTAACAAAAATGGATATGGGTGGCAGGGCCAAGGGCCGTCTCCATCGTTGGGGAAGAAATGCCTAAAGTTGCCTTTAAGTTTGGGGTGAAAATGCAAGATGGTCATAAAACGAGGAATCAAAATAAAAACCATAAGCTAAATAACGAGTTACATAAAATTAACAAAATTTTAGATAGAAAGAAATAGGAGAAGACAAATGCCTAAGATAAAGGTGGTGGTCATTATGATGATGAAATTCAACCAAGGAAGCGACTTTGTGTATGAGGACATTTCTCATCCATTACTTTTGCCAAAATTTGTTCTTATGAGTGCTTACATCATCATGTAAAGCTTCCATCTTAGCTAGGAATTGTAAGACGTGCCATGGAAACCTCTCATTCATGTATGTAAATATATAGAATTCAAATCTTATGATTGTATCTTGTATGTTTTTGTTGGATATCTTGTTTGCTTTTATTTGAAATGTAACATGTAGAACATGAGGAAGCTTGTTTGCTTCCAGTTGAATTTCGAATAGAACATGTAGAATATCATGAAACCTTTTTATTCTACTCATTATGTTATGTTGATAATGAACATTTAGAACATTATGAAGCATTTTTACTCTACTTCTTTGATGTGTTTGATGGTAGATGGCCTGCGCTCCAACTATTAGTGATTATGTTGTAGAAAACGCGTCGCCTCCATTTCATCTTTTGCTTTGAGTAATAAACCCACCATAATGATTAGCCTGGACGTGGGGAAGTTTGCAGCTCCATACAATCCCATCGTCTGCCTTTGCTCTGCCCTGGTGATCGTCATGGATGGTATTGGTAGCAATTTTGATGATGGCATAGACGAGATTCAAAACTAAGAGGCTCAGCCTCGAACGTACCAAGGTGTGCACCACTAGAGTTGGGGAAGTGGGTGTCCAAGATTCGCGAGCCTAGGAAGAGAAAGCACATTTGGTGGGATCCTTCAAAACGACACTAGGTAATGGATAGCTTTGTTCAGTACCTTGCCATCCTTATGATAATACACATTAATGAAATAATTGTATATTAATATTATCTCACTAACCCATATTAACTAGTAATATTTACTTATTTATAATCTAAACTATAATCTAATGAAAAAATGAAAAACTCATTTAATCTTGTCAAAAAAAGTGAAAAACACACTACATTCATCTACACTTTTATCCACATATATTTATATCATGCAGATGCACTTTTATCCACATATATTTATATCATGCAGATGCAGATGCTACTATTATTATTATAACCCGTTTTCTTGGACCCGTTTATTTTGTTTCTAACCCGTTTTCTTTGACTATAGCCGAGCTCGTAAATTGAAGTTGGAATACGAGCGCCGGAAAAAGATTATACGTTTTAAATTTGTAGGCATCTCGTGACTCTCCGAGTTAGAGGGAGGGTTTGTACATATAACCTCCCGTCCTAACTGTCACTTATTCTTTTAGACGGATTGTCGACAGCTATTGTTTCAGACATTAAATATTTTGGAGCTCTTTCAAAACCCAAGATCTTTATCTTTCTGTCCGGCTTTGAGTCCATTTCTGTGAATGTTTTCTGGCGAATTGCATGGATGATTATTTTATGATTGTTATGTGTGTCGGTGAACAGTTTTGACGTCATGATTTTAATGTGAATAAAATAATTATTCCACTTTTTTAAATATATTTTCCTATGATTGTAAATACTTGTTTGCGAACTGAAATAGGGTTTTTCTGGCATTGTAGAAAAATCCCAGAGAAATATTTAAATAATATACCTCTTATCATCAGTACAGGAAAATGGGAGTGGCAAGTTGCAATATGTGCGGGTTCCTCGTATCAATGTTGAGCGATTACTTGTGGATAAGGCGACACCTGGCTGGTTGGTGTAATTGCGTTGAGGAGATTTGTCTTTTATTAGAAATTAGAGGGTGTCCTTAATCTGGCTAGACAAATCCAAAACTGTCATTGTCAACGGATAAGGTTTACCAAAAGCGACAAATGGCAATGATATATCATCTACATCTCGGCACGCCTCATATTATTACGTACATAGACCTTCCCTATGAAAACTGGTTTGCGTAAACCACTCCCCGACTGTTGATAATATTATTATTTACGAGAGCCAAAATTGGTCGCGTGAACGCTACTCTGCCTTCTGATGGGAAAAGGCGACAAGGACTGGTACAGGAAACAAAACAGACGGGGAGCGTCCAGAGGGATAGATAAAAGAACAGAAGTTACCTGGATAGGTAATACGTATTCATGATTTCAATGTACAAAAAGACATTTTATCCATAAAAATTAATTAAATTAATTAATATAGATTTTCAATAATTTATTTAAATTTTTTATTGAAATATTTTCATTATAAAGTTGGCTAGTAAGGAGGACAACCAATATATACAGTGCTATCCATCCATTAATGTTTGGGAGCTGTTGTATATTTTCACTATTGGATTGAAGCAAGTACATTATCCAAAGGTGGGCATATACAACTCTGCAAATGGATGGATAATAGTTTTTCAACACGGTGACTTGTTGTTTTATGTGTCTCGGTGGAGAAAGTAGTTGGAGCAAATTAAATTCATTAAAATGTATAGTCATCTAGTAATGGTTGATGAGTCATTAATGATTGGTTGAGATTTTATTAGGTGTTTTAGGTACTTACCATATAGCTTGGTTAGAGATTTAAAGTTATGGTAAGAGGTGTGTGTATGTGTGCCTTGTATACCAAGGCGATAATTTCGCCATAACAACAAAAAGTAAAGCAAAATAGATCATGTTTCCAAAAAAATGAGAGTAGAGTGCTTGAATCTTGTTTTTTTTATGATGAAATGGATTCAACACCATCAAAACCCCACGTAGCACCCAAAATTTGAAACTTGACAACTATAACATGAATTTCCAAAAAATAATGTTGGATCTTTTTCAGAAATTTCCATTATATGGCTTTTAGATCTAGTCGACTACTGGGCTTATATATATATATATATATATATATATATAATTTTTAGTTTTATTTAACTCACATATGAACCATTATATGACTATATATTTTTTACCAAAAATAAAAATGTTATACTTACGAGAAATAATATATTTTTTACCAAGAATAAAAATGTTATACTTAGGAGAAATAAGATATAGATATGTAGGTGCCACCTAAGCACTAGTGAGTATGTTTTTGCTTAAGCTTAATTGTGTATTGTAGTGTTTTTCTTATCTACTAAGTATCATCCTAACAAATTTATATTAACATTTTTTCTCTGGACTTCTCCTTATACAAGAACATTAAGCATAATACTAACATCAATGTATTTTCTAGTTGCTTCCTTTTTTTAGAGTATAGTAGTAAGAGATTAAGAATGAATAAAATGTGATGTGGCTAGAAAGTTCTAACCATCAATTTCTTCAACCATTTCCATCTCCCCCTTGTGTGACTTAAGAGCCTCGTTGGACGACAAGCCAACATTTTCATTATGCCCCCCTTATAGACATCGGGGAAGGGAAGAACTATAAAATGAAATCTATTAAATACACTTTGTTTAGTGCATATAATTTAATATTATTTTTAAATCCCCTTACTATGACTGCTTTAAAATTAGGCAAATGTGCCTTGGAAAAATTAACCTCATGTTACACATTTTCTTGGATTACCATGATATGTCTTGTCAAAATAACCCATGCCTTTGATTTTTTTTATTTCTAGAACCTTCAATTTCATTTAATTCTTTATCTTCCTAGATTGCTCAATTCCTCCATAGTCATATTTTCTCTGATTGGCTTATATTGGAATAATTTCTTTATTTAAAAAAAGTTTTTCATTTCTAGCCAACTAGATGGCCCATATCACTATGCAAGATTAAATTTTATGACCTACCATTGAATTATTATGCCACTTGCTATAGCATTTAAGTGATTAACCTCCTCCCCATTTTCTTTTACCATAAAATGTCTCTTTCCATCTTTTTTGAAAATTGGCAATGTCCAAATAAGTGGTCTATAGATTTATTCTCCCTCATTTATAACATACACCACTGAGTCCCTGCAATGCCCTCTTCTTGCAATTGTCCTAGGTTAGAATCTTAGAGGGCAAGATCAACCATATGAAAATCTTTGTTTTAGGTGGACATTTAAGCTTCCATACAAGGTTCCACCATCAAAATGTCTCAATTTCTTCTTTCTTTTATGATTGCTTTGTAGCCAAATTTCATTGTAAATTTTTTTGTAGATTTGTATCTAGATCACACAATTTTGTTTGTGTATGTATTCAATCTAATAACATCGTTGTTAAGTTTTCTTGTACACTACTTTCATTCTTTTGGTACCTATTTTTGGATACCTAGTGCTACATTCAATTTTCACCATTGATTCCATATTGTAGTTGTTTTTGGATCGATAAGTTCTTATAGATAATATGTCTTTTTTTAGATCAGTGATATCTACTAGATAGTATATCTCCTTCCTAGTTGATTTCATTGCTTCCTACAATGTATAATCCCCTCACACTCAATCCAATGGCTATCTCTTATTCTCATCTTTTGGCCCTTTGCCTACTTTCAAGCCAACCCTCCCCTAACAAAGAAAAAAATATTATCTAATGCCTTTAAATATCTAAGGTTCCTTTTCAATCATCAATTTACCGACAAACCATCCACCTTCAAAATTCTCCAACAAAATAATACCAATCCATTAAAGAATTTTTTTAATATTGATTTTTGCTATGATCATTTACCTCTTCTAAATCACAACACATGATAGTCATAAAACTAATTGATCATTATCCTATTCCCCATTTTTCATAAATCCCATACCAAATACTCTTTTGGGAAAAAGTCTAAATATTTAATCTACTCCATTAGCTGTCTCATTTGGTATGAAAAACTTTGAAAACGCAATGTACACATTTGTGTTAAACAATATTGGTCTATAACCATATATAATTATGAAAGGAAACTTCATTTGAAAACTGTGCCTATACTTCCACCTGTGATTTTGAAAACTCTGCCTCGTACTCATCCCAGTCTACTATTATCATTAAAATGTCCACAACTCCGCCTCATGTTTATCCCAGTCTAATCTTGTGTTAGGTAACTTCCTTTGATGGAAATATCATGGAATCCTTGTGGTCACTGAAGTAGGTTTCAGCGCACAGTGAATAGTAACTTGTACATTGTCAGAAAAATCAAAACCCTTCTTATTGTGAATGGATAAGGTTTATGGAGGGAACTTCTAGAAGTGGGCACCCCCTGATATTATTATTTCTCTGAAAACTGCATTGCGTAAATCCCAGACCGGTCATAGATGGGTAGAGGCGACAGAGACGTATACATCAAGGCATCACAAGTACAGACACGAGGGAAAATAAATAAGATGCCCTTCTCCTCTGTAATAAAAACACCATAAATTTTTATAATGGAGCCACATGCCAAGCGTGGAATGTGCGGCAGTAGTGACAAGGGAATGACTAATGAAGCTATGATAAGTGTGGCCATTTTTGTTAATGGGTTTACTCGAGGGTTGATTTTTTATTTTATTTTTTTGTATTATTAAGACTGAGTAATATGTTAAATTCATGTTGTGTATATTTTCTAATAGTTTTGAGTTTCGATTATGTAGTCACCTTGAGTTAATATTTTATTCAGGTTTATGCGTATGGGTAGTGTATTTGATGTTTTAATTTTTTTTTGGTTAAATATTTAATTTAAAATAAAATAATATTAAAAATGGTTTTTTATTGATCGTGACAACGTTGATGAAGCGTCAATATATTGTCGTGTTCACATGGAGGACGGTGGCTTTGTTCACCTTGGCACACTTTATACCACTATGTTGCTCCTTGATTTCACAATAGCCAAATCAAGAAGCTTGGTAGAGGGAAAAATCGCCAATTTGATTTGGATCGTGTAAACTTAGCAACCTTGCGAATTTTGCGAAGTGTCGAAGAACGTGGGGCCCATACTATCGATTCTTTTTTGTCTATATTCCTGTAGCTGAGGAATTGTGTGGTGCATATGCCATGGTGTAAATATAGTGCGGTGCAGTGTTTCCTAGACCAAGAAAGTACATGGATTAATCTTCCTTTGTGTGTGTTAGATGAGCCATGAACGTGGATTTAACTCGTGCCGACCAGGGTGCTGTAGTTAATATTACCGAAGACTGGTGTGGAGCGCAGGTCAGAGCGCTATTGTGGAAATAAGTGTTGTAGACTGGTGTAAATGGCGCTGCAAGTATGGGTAAATCTGACAAAGGTAGATCCCCTTGCTGAATATGGTGTGGCTAATCTGCGTTGGAGGAGTCTGCACGGGGAGTTGGTGTGTGGGCGTAGTGGTTAAACTGTGGAAGAGCGCATTTTTGATCCACTATTCCTTGTGAATTGGACTGTGCATTTCATCGTTGTTTGGAGAGTGTTGCCCCACCTGAAGACGTTGTTAGAAGGAGAAATCGATCCCTTGGATCCAAGTTGAGTGTTGTTGTCGTGTTGAAGAAATAGGAGGCTTAGTTGAGCGATGAAGAAGGACCTCTTATCGAAAAATTGTAGCCATATGTGTTAAACCTCCATTACGTGGAAGGAACAACGTTGAAGAGCTGATTGATGAAGGATTAGAGTTAAGGAGCTGCGTTAAGGAGCAACTTGCAGACCTGTTAAGGAGTTGCACCGAGGACCAACTTCCAGACCTGCGTTGAGGAGCAGCATTAGGGATTTTTTTATTTTATGAGAGGTAAAGAAAAACGAGGAACAATCATTCCACATGGTTGAAGATGAAACCAAAATTTCCATTATGCCACAAATTAGTATATGCTTTGACGAAATGAATTGTCTTCTTGAATTCTTTTTGGTTTTGTAACTGAAACATGTGGAGCCTCATCAACTTGGAGTTAGAAATATTCAAGATGAAGACACTAAGTTTGTATATGATTTTAGAAGAAGTTGATGAAGTGTGATAGTGGAAGTGGATATTAGTTCGTTGAAGCAATAATAGATCGATAAACAAGGTAAATGATTGTTTGTTGAATAATAAAGCAAACTCAAAATTAGGTTGTAATGTGAATCACACATGTATTAGTAAGTAAGTATGATGTTTTGTAGTGGTCTTTGGAAAGTATGTATTTGGTAACTACATGAGTTGGAGTGTGTAATGTAAGCCTTATGAGGCATGTATACCCCCATAAAGTTCTTGGTAATCTTAAAACCACTTTGGAAGTGCGGGTTTGTGGTAAGCCAGAAACCAATTTGTAGTGTAGGCTTGTGGTAAGCCAGAAACCGTGTGTGAGAGTGAAGTGGACAGGGATTCTTGTGGGCATGGTTTAGGGTCAACTGAAAAAACCCTAAGCATGGTTATTGGTAATTCGAGAAAACCCATGATGACGATGATGGAGGGGGATTTACAGATATAGGTACAGGTATGTAGATAATGGTTGACTGAACCATGTACACAAAGGATATCGTAGTAGACTAGCGGTTGTAGCGGTTGGTACTCATGCATTCTGGTAGATGGTTGTTCTTTTATATGGACATCGGCATATTATTTTTTTATCATGTTTGTAAACAAGAGGACCATAACAAGTAGTCATTAAACGGGGGACTTGGGAACATTTTAATTCCTACTTGTCTTTGTTGTGATTCATTCTATGTATAGCAGTTTGTTCCTAGAATTTGAGAGTTTGTTGAGGTCTAGTTGGTTGAGATATTCTCTCAAACTAGTTAGCTTCCTATATTGGTGTGTGGTTGAGCTATTCACTCAACTAAGAGATTGTATGTCCAAGATAGACTAGCTATCTCGAGACATAACTTGGTGCATTTATATTGTATTATTATTTTCATATGAATACAATTTTGAGTGCATTTAGAAAATCTTTGTGTTCCTATAAAAATATGGTCCATTTCTAGATATTAAGTCTCTTTCCCTCTAGTTTGGAGGTAGATTTACAAAATAATGAGCATAATGAGCTAACTGACTTTTGATCAAAGCATATTAGTTCTTTTGAATATGATTTTTCATAGCCTTAATAGAGGACTAAACCTAAGTAAATCGATGAACTAGAGCCTCACTTGTAAGACTCAAAGCCATTTGTCACATTTTTGCAGGACGAATTAGTACATTTGGAATCCTTCTATACTTTTTATAAAATGAAACAGATTGCATTTTATTGACCTGTACACATCAATATTAAAGAGGGCAGATAGGGGAACATTCACCCATAAATTTTTAGGAATGCTCAATATGCAAGGGTTTCAAATTTTATCTTCTCCTACCACTCTACTTAAAAAAAGAAATATTTGAGCTCAACATTTCTTATTAATAAAGAAATATTAAACCAAATAAATTAATATTATAAATAAATATTCTAATATATTTTGAATTAAATAACTAATATTAATAAAATATTTAATAAATTTAAAAAATTTAAAAAATATTTAAAAACTCCAATTTTTCTAATTTTATAGTTTCAATGGTATTTAATAATGATTCATATTTCTTTTTATATCATCTATATTAAAAATTTAGTGTTAAATTTAATTCAAAATCTATACAATATAATTTTTTAATTATATTGTTTTAATTATACTTTATAGTTATGTTTTTTTGATATTGTTAAATTAATAATTATTCATAATTAAATTAAAACTATGAAAATCCTATTTCAAAAATACACATATATCAACCTAACAAAAATAAGTAAAACCCAACACAACAAAAATAAAACAAAACACATTTATCTATATTGTATAACAAATTAATATTTAACAAAACGTTAAACTATAATTAATTATATTATTTTATTAATATTTATATATATATATTTTTCTCTCATCATTTATATTAAAAATTTTAATATCTATTATATAATATAAACCAATTCTATTCCATCTAAAATTTTAATCATATAATTTAACAAATACTTTCTAATAATATTTCTCACTTCATTTTATCTATATTAAATATATACATATTTGTTTATATAATTTATTTAATATTTATGCAATATAAAGTTTAATATATACATACAAATAAGATGAAGATATGCAATTTTCCTTTTGTGGTGTGGGAAGATTTTATAGAGATAGTGTAGCTAACCGTAAATTTTAAGGGGCAAGGTTTATTCGTATATTATATAAAACCACCCTCTTTCTTTTCCTTTTTTCTCTTTAAGTGTTTTGGGTTTTAAAAGGTTATGAATTCAAACTTATATGCAGTGGTAAATTTTTTGTGCTAATTAAGTTGTTGAATTTCAATAAAGATGGACTTTGGATATATTAAAAAATATAATCTTTATTTGATGGGTACATGTTTTATTTTGTGATAGGTAATGTTTTTTAGTCCTTGCTGTCAGATAGCATGGGACTATATTAATTGAATGTATTTCTTAGCATTAATGTTGGTTGAAGTTACTATAAACTTTTTCAGTCTTTCATAAAGCACCGTTCCTCTTTGCCTATTAAACTACCACAATAATTTTGAGGACCAACGAAATACATGAAATACTTGATGGTCTTATTTGGCCTCTTCCCAAGGCAAAGAGACCATTTGGTTGATATTATTCATACCATATACTTGTTGAACGCATTTATTTCATTCATGTTTTCTAAATTGAGACTAATGGTAGCATTAGTTTGTAAGCATTTATTGCTACACTATAACCATGGAAAAGATCAATCAGATGGAAATTTTCCATAACAAGGCTTAGAAAGTGACTATTCTGGTTAGTCAACACGGAAGCACATGTGTCAACACTTTTGTGTAGCCTGTGTTGTCTCTTGCATGATAGGTATCTTTGGTTCTAGGCATTGTTTTTTAAGCTTTCGCCTTTGGTGAAGCTACAGGAAAGCAAGCACCAGATAAATAATGATACACACGATAACACTCAGCCTCACAACCTCACAACCTCACACACAACTTCCCACAACAAAATAAAAAATACAATATGGTGCATTATCATAGTCTAGTGCCTCCCTCCAAAAAGATTTCAAAGTACAATATTTTTCTACGCTTTTGTGTTCTTCTGGATTTCATAGTACCAGTATTTTTCTACGCTTTTGTGTTCTTCTAGGTTTCATAGCACCAATGTTTTTCTGGGCTTCTATGCTTTTCTAGTTGCTTTTTCTTTGTAGGAAAAAAATAAAATATTTACTATTTCAAGTAAAAATGCAAAATATAGATTGATATACAAAATTAGGAAAGCTTACGGTTGCATTTTGGCCTAGTTAATGAAATTACATGCACTGCTCCACGCTGGTCTGTTTGGTTTCCGATAGTACCATTTTTTTCTGTGATTTTATGCTTTTCTAATTTTTTTTTTATTTGTAGGAAAAAAAAAAGATATTTATTATTTCAAGTAGAAATTGCAAAATATAGATTGATATTTAGAAGGAAAACTTACTGTTGCATTCTGCCCTAATTAATAAAGGAATTATTGACTTCTTTTTGCATGCTTGAACAAATATTCTTTTTTTCTACTTCATATGCTAATTTATTTTCAGTTCCTAACTTCCTATGACTAGTTGCAGGCTTTGTTTAAGATAAAGTTGTGTACACACCATTTTTTTTTCTCCATCCTAAATTTCTTTGTCTGTAACACTATGTTGTTTTCTACTGCAAAGCTAACTTCCCCTAACTCAAAGCTTTTCTGTTTTCGTTTTCGTGTGAATAAGGAAGTGATTGAAACGTCTCACTAAGCTGGGTGAGCAGAGCCAACCTATCATGCTTTTAGTAACGAGAAGGATATCTAAAAAGCATCAGATCTGGATTTTGAATAAAGGGGACACGTCAAAGACGAATTCAAAGGAGGATATCCAAGAAGCGTCACATCTAGATTTTGAACAGAGAGGACACGCCGATGAAGAATTCAAAGGAGGAATTTTCAATAGTTTCACTTTGGAAGAATCGATCTCAATTGTACATGTGATTTTTCCAAGAAATTTCGTCATAAAACATCATATTTCAAGGAAAAAATTTCACACATCAAAATTTCGATGTCAATTTCGCTAACATGCGTTGATCGACCCGATGTAAATAAGACAACTTTCAAATAGTTTGGGTGACAATGAGTTGTATGAAATACATATACTATTATAAGCCTCATAACTCAGATGTTAGAATGCCAAATACTCCCTCTCAGGCATATTTGATATCTTGATTTGTTATCTAAACCATAGAAGGCACAATGCAAAGTATGACCTCATGAATCTTTTGTTTCCCTCAATGGCCACTGGGTCAATCACATAAATCACGAACTCAACTTCTTAGAGTTACCTCTTTTTATAGGATCCATGTGAGACAAGAGTTTCTCATTGACGGTGCATGTCTATGCGTGACTCTGTGCTTTAGTGTAGTCTTCATCACCATCACATCATCAATTTAAACCTTCCCATTAAAAAATCACATCCAATGTTTAAGAATGTTTCAGAACTGTTTTTTCACCGGATATTCAGGCTAAGCAAGTGCATGGTGCACATAATTAGACTCATTCCCCTAACATTTGTTCTCCTTATAAATCTATGGATACACAGGTAAAATATATGTGGAAATAATAGCAGTGTCGTCCCAAACAGATGGAGCTAGTAAATCTATATTCCAAGGGTAGAGATATACGGGGAAAGAATCTCATCTCAAATAAATGGAAACAATTTTCGTTCAAAGCATACATGTTAGTGCATTGAATAAATGTCATGTCAAGACATTAATAAATGTGGCCCTCTATGTATGGTGAATTAGGTTGTTTTCTTTATCTGTTGGAGTAAGGCTACACTTCCCGTGGGCGTGCGTCAACAAAAAATATGGGTGAGGAGGCCATGGGTAATAGGAGAAGGTGTGGATTATTTAGTGGAATTTCAATGACACTACACCACTTAGAAGCTAATTTTAGGTGCCACCTACCCTACTTATAGCAGTTAAAACTACACTCGTAACTGCAATATTCTTTATTAACTGATCACTTTTGAAAGAATATATCTGCTTGAAGCACTATTATCTCATACTTGGAATGGCTTAGTCATCATGGGCGCCACAATCAAATCAATAGATTGCACGATGAATCGACATATTATATATTCAAACCATTTCCACTTGGAATTAAGCTTTCAACTTCTACCCCACTCAACGCGGGGAATTTCTGCCTCACAAACTCCTTGTTTAATAAAGTGCTTAGATTCAAATGTAGTAGGAATAATATAGATTCATTAAAAGGTACAATGCAAGTGATGGTAAATGTTTTATTTTATCTTAATTGTTGTTTTTTCAACAAAGGTGCTAAATCCTAGTAGGAGTATCCATGTTTATTAAAATTACAACCTTTAAAGGGTAATGGATAACCATTCATGATTGCTTGAGAGTTATTGATTCATTTATAATTGTGTTATATTATCAATTATATTAAGTTTTTTTGGTTGGAATTTAGAGCTTGGATAAATATATGACTTCTCCTATTACCCACACCCTCCTCACTCATCCATCCTAGATTTATTTGTCCGTAACACTATGTTGTTTTTTACTAAAAATCTAACTTCCCTTAACTCCAAGAAATTCCCTCAATGAGAAGCTTTTTTGTTTCCATTTCCCTGTGAAGAAAGAAGAGATTGAAACGTCTTAGTGAGATGGGTGATAAGAACCGAACTATCATGCTTTCACTAACGAGAAGGATATCTTAAAAACATAACATATGGATTTTGAATAGAGGAGACATGTAAATGCAGAATTCAAAGGATATCCAAGAAGCGTCACATCTAGATTTTGAACAGAGAAGACACACGAATGAAGAATTGAAAGGGGGAATTTTCAATAGTTTCCTTCAACCGTTTCACTATAGCAACATCAAGCTCGATTGTGCATGTTGTGCTTTTTCCAAAAAATTTCGTCACAAAATAGCTTCTTTCAAGGAATAATTTCACACATCCAAATTTTGATGTCGATTTCGTTAACATGCACTGATCAAACCGATGCAAATAAGACAAATTTCAAATAGTTTGGGTGACAATGGGTTCTAGAAATACATATACTATTCTAATCCACATAACTCAAATCTTAGAATTCCAACTACTCTCTCTTAGGCAGATTTGGTATCTTTATTTTCTATCTAAACCCCAGAAGGCATAGTTCAAAGTACGACCTCATGAATCTTTTGTTTCCCTCAAAGGCCACTTAGTCAATCATATAAATCACAAACTCAACTTCTTAGAGTTACCTTTTTCTATAGGATCCATGTGGGACAAGATTTTATTAGGGGAATTTTGAGGTTTAAAATGGGCCTCCTAAGGAAATTATAAAATAATAGTGGAAATAACAAAATAAGATTTGATTACATCATCAGATTTAAGAGGGAAAAAAGAAAAAAAAAAAATTTCAACTTATCTCCCAAAGTGTTTACTCAAATTTTGTGTGGGAGTACTCGTTGGATGCAAAGTTTAATTCCTCATCCAAGGAGTACCCATGTTGCATACTTTTGATGGATCCCACTACAAGAAAAATGAGAAATACATGAAAAACATGATTGCAATCACGTTTTTTCATATATTTTTCATTTTTCTTGTAGCAGGGTTCATCGAAAGTATGCAACGTGGGTGCTCCTTGGATGAGGAATTAAATTTTGCATCCAATGAGTACTCCCGCTCGAAATTTGAGTAAAAATTTGGGAGATAAGTTGAAAATATGAGTTGAAAAGGTAGTTTTATTATTTTATTATTTTTTTAATCTTTTTACCCTTTTACTTTAAAAAATGGTGAATCATCCCCCATGGCTGACATCATCATCTTGAATCCTATTGGTTCTTATAAAGTTTATTTTGGTTGTACATTTTTCTTAGGAGGCCCATTTTAGACCTCAAAATTCCCCTAATGGCTCATTAACGGTGAATGCCTATGCATGACTTTGTACTTCAGTGTAGTCTTCATTGCCATTGCATCATCACTTTTAGCCTTCCCATTACAAAATTGCATCCAATGTTTAATAATGTTTCAAAATTGTGTTGTCGTCGGATAGTTAGGCTCACCAAGTGCTACATGCACATCATTAGACTCATTTTCCTAACATTTTTTCTCCTTACAAATATATGGATACGTAGGTAAAAGATACGTAGAAAATAATCGCAGTGTCCTACCAAACAGATGGAGCCAATAAATCTATATTCAACGTGTAGAAATATACGAGGAAAGAATCTCGTCTCGAACAAATGGAAGAATCTTTCGTTCAGAGCATCCATGTTAGTGCATTGAATAAATGTCATGTCAAGACATTAAAAAAATGTGGCCCTCTATGTATGGTGAATTAGGTTGTTTTCTTTATCTGTTGAAGCAAGGCTACACTACCTGTGGGTGTGGGTCAATGACAAATATGAGTGAGGAGGGTGTGGGTAATAAGAGAATTCGTGTATTATTCAGTGGCGTTTCAATAACACTACACCACATAGAAGCTTTTTGAAGGTTCCACCTACCCTACTTATAACGTATAAATTTATACCCGTAACTGCAGTATTATTTATTCACTGATTATGCATGTAAAGAAGGGCAATGATAATATCATAATAAAGAAACTTAAACGATCACTTTTGAAAGAAGTTATCTTCTTGAAGCAATATTATCTCATACTTGGAATGGCTTAGTCAACGTGGGCACCACAATCAAATCAAGAGATCGCATGGTGAATCGATGCATTATATATTCAAACCATTTCCACTTGGAATTAAGCTTTCAAATTCTACCCCACTCAAGATAGGGACTTGCTTCCCCGCAACCTCCTTGATTAATAAAGTGATTAGATTCCAATGTAGTAGGAAGAATATAGATTCATTAAAAGGTACAATGCAAGTGATGGTAAATGTTTTATTTAATCTTAATTGTTGTTTTTTCAACAAAAGTGTTAAATCCTAGTAGGAGTATCCATGTTTATTAAAAGTAAAACCTTTAAAGGGTAATGGATAACTATTCATGATTGCTTGAGTGCTAGTGAGTCATTTATAATTTCTTTATGGTATCAATTATATTAAGTTTTTTTGGTTGAGCTTTATAGCTTGGAGAAAAATTTTGTTCAAAGAGTTGGTTTTGGTGTTATATATATATTAATAAATGATAAATAATAAAGAGAATAAATTTCCTTTTTTTTGAATTTTTACAAGCGAAAAATTTATCTTACATATGAACTATTATATCATATGACTTTATATTTCCCCTCCCCAAAAAAGTTATACTTAAGAGGAATTAGATATACATATGCATGTGCCATCCTAGCACATCATCCTAACTTTTTAAAAATAGTATAGTGAGCACTCTTTATCTTAAGCTTAAATGTGAATTGTGGTGTTTTGCTTATATACTAAGTGTCTTCAATATAAATTTATATTAAAAATGTTTATGCTTATTTTGATTATACAAGAACATCAAATAGAATATTAATATTAATTTCTTTTCTGGTTGTTTCTTTTTCCCAAAATGTATTATTGAGAGAATAAATATGGATAAAATGTGATGTGTTTCGAAGGTTCTATCCATTTATTTCTTTAGTGATTTTTATCTCCTCATCCCGTGACTTGAGAGTCTCTTTGGAAAACAAGCCAACATTTTCATTGATCTATCAGTAAACATGTGAGAAGGTGAGAACTATAAAATGAGCTCTACCCTTTTTAATTATATCCATTACAAAGATAAGTGTTACAGTATTCAATTTGAAGATGAGCCTCATATTATGTGTGCTTTATTTGGTGCATATAATTTAGCATTATTGTTAGATCCCCTTACTATGATTTCTTTGAAATTAAACACGGTAACTATCCCTTGTAAATATCATCCTAATGTTCCACATTTTCTTAGATTAACTTGATATATCTCATCAAAATAACCTCATGACCATAACTTGAATATGATCTAATTGGATTGTATTGGAATAATTTCTTTGTTTTGAAATAGCTTTCATCTCTAGTCAACTAGATTTTGTGTATCGCCACACAAGGCTAAATTTTGTGATATTTCATTAAAGAATCATTGTGTCACTTGTTCAAACATTAAATAAATGAGCTTCAAGTCCCATTTTCATTAACCATAGATCATTTCAATTCATCTTTCCATATCACTTGAAAATGGACAATGCACAAATAAGTGGTCTATTGATTCATCCTCCCTCATGTATAGGATAGAACATTTAATCCAGGATGCCCTTTTCTTACAATTGTCTTAGGTTAGAACCTTATTGGAAAAAGCCATCAATAAAAAAATCTTTGTTTTAAGTGGATATTTAAGCTTCCATACAAGGTTCCACCATCTCAATGTCTCACTTTCTTCTCTCTTTTATGATTGCTTCATAGCCTAGTTCATTGTATACCTCCCTGTTGATTTGTTTCTATATCACTCAATTTCATGTTGGTTTGTGTTTAATATAACTACATTGTTCTTGAGTTTCTTTTGTACATGTTTTCAATCTTTTTTTATCTCTCCTTTGATAGCAAGTGTTACAGTAAAATTTCACCCTTGGTTCCTTATTATAGTTGTTTTTGGATCAATAATGTATACTAGATAGTAAATCTCCATCTTGATTGATTTCATTGCTTCAAAAAATGTATGATCCAATATTGTATCTTATTCTCATCTTGTGACCCTTGCCTACTTTCCACACCACCCATCTCCCTAACGAAGGAAAAGTGTTGACTAATGCCTTATAAATCATTGAACCTCCTTTTCAATCATCAATTTTCCTCACATATATTTTAATTAGGGTTGCATGTTTCCTTTCGTTCTAGTTTAGATATTGTCCTTGGATATATCCCCTTGATATCTGGATGGACTAACTTTAAATGATTTCCTAGTTACTTCTCTTGCTTTTATGGGTTGAGCTGAAATTTTTGACAAAAGGTTTTGCTTTGATTGTTGAGAAATTCCTATTTGTTGTTGATCTTCTTCATTTTGACACAATACCATTGTTCCTTTTTTTTGTTTGGGCCCTTGTTCAATTTTTTCATTCTTAGGAAAATTTGAAAAATATATTTTTCATGGCATTGCTTACACTTATACATAAAATTTTCATAGTCCACATGTTGGGAATATTTCGTTCATACAACATGAGTTGTATTCTCTCGGTAAAAACTTTTCCAAATACAATTTTGACACAAGTTCACCCCAACCATCATTTTGTCTCTGAACTGTACTTGATCAATGTAAGTTCCTGGAGCGTTCCGAATACTCCTTAAGACTTGCTTGTTCCAACAGTGTAAGGGAATGTAAGGAAATATTACACATACAAGTACAATAGAAGTAATGTCACTTTCAAGATTGAAATCAAATATCCATCTATTCAAATAAATAATTTTGGTTCCTAAAAAAATATGGCCCATCTCTAGATATTATGTCTTTATCCCTCTAATTTGGAAGTAGAAAAAATAAAACCCTCTTTAGAAAAAATAATGAGCTAGCCGACCTTTGATCAAACCATGCTACTTATTTTGAATATGATTTGTCATGGCCTTAGAATAGGACTAACCTAAGTAAATTAATGAACTAGAGCCTCACTTGTGAGACTCAAAGCCATTTGTCACATATTTGCAGGAGGAATTGGTACCTCTGGGATCCCTTCTATACTTTTTATAAAATGAGACAGGTTTCTCTTTATTGACCTATACACATGAATATTCAAAGTGGGGCTGGATTTCTCTGTAGCATTGTAGGAATTCTCAATATGCAAGGGTTTCAAAGTTTTCTTCTCCTGCCACTCTACTTAAAAAATGAAAGATTTGTACTCAATACTTGTTATTTAATAAAGTATCCTTCAACCAAATAAACTATTATTAAATATAGAATTAATTATTCTAATATATATTGGCATAAATAAATAATATTAATAAAATATTTAATAAATATTAAAATTATCAAAAATATTTAAAAACTTTAATACTTCTAATTTTATAGTTTCAATGTTACTTCTAATGATCCTTATTTCTCTTTATGTCATCTATATTAAAAATTTAGTGTTCTAATATAATTGAAAATGTATGCAATATATATTTTTTTAATTATGTTGTTTAGTAATACGTTATAATTTTTATTATTATTATTATCTACTTAATAATTGTTGATAATTAAATTAAAACTATGGAAGTCTTATTCCAAAATAAGTATGGCTATCAACATAACTATCTAAAAATAGAAAATAAAAAAAAACTATCAATACATATGATTGTATAACTAATTAAAATTTAAGAAACTATTAAACAATAATTAATTATATTATTTTAGTAATATTCATAATTAATTTTTCCATCTTATCACTTACATTAAAAAATTCAATATCCATTTTATAATATAAGCAAATTTTATTTAATATTTATGCAATATAAGTTAATATATACATACAAATAAGATGAAGATATGCAATTTTCCTTTTGTGGTTTGGGAAGATTTTATAGGGATAATGTAGGTAACAGTAAAGTTGAAGGGCAAGGTTTATGTATGTATCATATAAAACCACCCTCTTTCTTTTACCTTTTTAAGTGTTTTAAAATGTTTTAAAAGGTTTTGAATTCAAACTTATATGTTGTGGTAAAGTTTGTGTGCTAGTTAGTTAAGTTTGGTGAATTTTAACAAAGATGGAATTTAGATTTATTAGAAAATATAATCTTCACTTTATTGGTGCATGTTTTCTTTTGTGTTAGGTAAGGTTTTTTAGTCCTTGCTGTCAGATGGCATGGGATTATAGTAATCGGATGTACTGCTTAGCATTAATGTTGGTTGAAGTCACTATAAAATTTTCAGCCTTTTTATAAAGAACCATTCCTGCCCACCTATTAAACCGCGACAATAATTTTGAGGACCAATGAAATACATGAAGTACTTGATGGTATTATTTGGCCTCTTCCCGAGGCAAAGAGACCATTTGGTTGATATTCTTCATACCATGTATTTGTTGAGCGCATTTATTTCATTCATGTTTTCTAAATTGAGACTAATGCCATCATTAGTTTGTAAGCATTCATTGTTACGTTATAACCATGGAAAAGCTCACCTGAACGAAAATTTTCCATACCAAGGCTTCAAAAGTGACTATTCTGGTTACTCAACATGTAAGAACACGTGTCGACACTTTTGTGTGGCCTGCGTTATCTCTTGCATGTTAGGTATCTTTGGTTCTAGGAATTGTAAGCTTTATCTTTGGTTCTAGGCATTGCTTTTAAGATTTTGCCTTTGGTCAAGCTACAAGAAAGTAAGCACCAGATAAAGAATGACACGAGCAATAACACTTAGCCTCACAATGTCACGCACATCTGCCCACAATAAAATCAACAACACAATATGGCGCATTACCATAGTAGTGTGCCTTCCTCCAAAAATATTTCAGAGTACAATATTTTTCTACGCTTATTTTTTCTTCTAGGTTTCATAATACCAATATTTTTCTATGCTTTTGTGTTCTTCTCGGTCTCATAGCACTAGTGTTTTTCTGCGCTTCTATTCTTTTCTAATTTCTTTTTCTTTGTAGGAAAAAAATAAAATTTTTACTATATCAAGTAGAAATGCAAAATATAGATTGATATACAGAAGGAAAGCATATGGTTGCATTCTGGCCTAATTAATTTAAATTCCATGTACTGCTCCACGCTAGTCTATTTGGTTTCACAGTACCAGTGTTTTTTTGCGCTTCTATGCTTTTCTAATTGCTTTTTCTTTGTAGGAAAAAATAGGATATTTACTATTTCAAGTAGAAATGAAAAATATAGATTGTTATATAGAAGGAAAGCTTATGGTTTCATTCTGGCCTAATTAATAAATAAATTATTGATTATTTTTTGCGTGCTTGAACACATATTTTTTTTGTCTACTTCATATGCTGATTTATTTTCAGCTCCTAACTTCCTATGACTAGTTTCCAATTTTTTTTAAGATAAAGTTGTGTACATACTATTTTTTTTGTCCATCCTAGATTTCTTTTTCCATAACACTATGTTGTTTTTTACTGAAAAGCTAACTTCCCTTTCCCTTAACGTGAAGCTTTTCTGTTTCCATTTGCCTGTGAAGACAGAAGAGATTGAAACGTCTCAGTGAGCTGGGTGATAAGACCCAAACTATCATGATTTCACTAATGAGAAGGATATATAAAAGGAATCACATCTGGATTTTGAATAGAGGGGACACGTCAATGCAGAATTCAAAGGAGGATATCTAAGAAGCGTCACATCTAGATTTTGAATAAAGATGACACGCCGATGAAGAATTCAAAGGGGGCATTTTCAATAGTTTCCTTCAACTGTTTCACTTTAGCATCATCAAGCTCAATTGTGCATGTTGTTCTTTTTCCAAACAATGTCATCACAAAACATCATCTTTCAAGGAATAAATTTCACCCATCGAAATTTTGATGTCGATTTCGCTAACATGCACTGATCGAACCAATGCAAATAAGACAACTTTCAAATAGTTTGGGTGACAATTGGTTCTATGAAATACATATACTATTCTAAGCCTCATAACTCAAATCTTAGAATCCCAAATACTCTCTCTCAAGTGGATTTGGTATCTTTATTTTCTATCTAAACCCCAGAAGGTGCAGTGAAAAGTACGACCTCATGAATATTTTGTTCCCCTCGATGGCCATTGGGTCAATCATATAAATCACAAACTCAACTTCTTATAGTTACCTCTTTCTATAGGATCCATGTGGGACTAGAGTTTCTCATTAACATTGAATGTCTCTGCGTGACTTTGTGCTTCAATGCAGTTTTCATTGCCATCACATCATCACTTTCAGCCTTCCCATTACAAAATCGCATCCAATGTTTCAAAGTTGTTTTGTCGTCAGATAGTAAGGCTCATCAAGTGCTACGTAGACATCATTAGACTCATTTTCCTAACATTTTTTCTCCTTACAAATATATGGATACGCAGGTAAAAGATACGTGGAAACTAATCGCAATGTCCTACCAAACAGATGGAGCTAATAAATATATATTCAACGAGTAAAAAGATACAAGGAAAGAATCTCGTCTCGAACAAATGGAAGACGTTTATGTTCATAGCATCCATGTTAATGCATTGAATAAATTTCATATCAATACATAAAAAAATGTGGCCCTGTATGTATGGCGAATTAGGTTGTTTCTTTATATGTTGGAGCAAGGCTACACTACCTGTGGGCATGGGTTAGTGACAAATATAAGTGAGGAGGGTGTGGTTAATAGGATAAGTCGTGTATTATTCCGAAGCACCTTACATTTGGTGTCTCACAAATACTACATACTTCTTTCCCTAAAGAGGTGTTGTGATCTATTGTGTATGTTTTTGTAACCAAGGCACATCTTTGAAATATTTGCAACAGTGACTAGACCATATAGCCAAATGGGACTCCTGAATCAAATAATGTGAGTTCTAATTGGGACTTCACATCAGGGAGATCCCCTTACATATTGGAGGCTTCCAACACTGTCAACATTTTGGCGCTAGAAGGAGGGCCAGATGACAAGTTTCACCTGTGAAGTTTATTTGAATCTCTTACCTTTAATGGTTTCATCCCAAATCATAATCCCGAGGTGTTTTTTTGAACCTTTATATATTTCAATCCTCGTGGAATATTTACGTAACTTGTCGCATTTGAAATTCAATGGCAAGGTTACAATAATTGTCCTTAATTGCATAATTGAATTTTTTCACTTTTTTTTTCAAATGGTATTTATTCTGAAGAAATACTCACAAGGTTGTTTACCCTTACATTGGATGGTCGTGCTAAGAAATGGTGTTATTCTTTACCCATTTCTTCTATCTCTTTTTTTTAAGAATTTGGTTAATAAGCCCCATCGTGTTTTCTGCAAATAGGAATATCATTATGTCCTTAATGAAATTGATCAACTTAGAATGGAATTGAATTAATCACTTGAACATTTTCTTGACCAATTCCTTCATCTTTGTTATGAATTTTTGGATGAGGATAATGTGGACTGGTACTTATTGGATGAAAGTTTAGTTTCTCAGTCGGGATGTCAAGAAAATATTTTGAATTAGATTCGTCCTGTTCTCTTATCCAAAAGTAACTTCAACATCCTGAATATGGACCAGATACTCATTTTATGCCTTTTCCCCCTCCTTTTGATGTTCCATGTTTTGAACCTGGACCGATCAGTAAATCAGAAGATCAATTTGCTGATAAGGAATTGTTTTTTCCTTCACATCTTTCCCCTGATGATGGTTTTCCTAATCCTACCAATCAATCGTCTTCGAATCTTGATATTTCTCTTGTTGAACCTCAACCCATTAATCAAGTTGAATCCTTGGACAACCATGACCCTGATCATTTCCTTTTTTATGAATTATTTGGTGATGATTGTTCAAGTCTCATTGATGAATCTTTGTTCCCGCAAGTTGATTCAAGTTCGTGAAAATTTCAAATGGATTCCAATACGGTCATTGAAGAATTTCTTTCAGGCATGACTCCTTTTGATCAAGAAGATGACATGCTCATCATTGAGGAGTTTTGTGGTAATATAGAAATTTTATCTGAACAACCTCAATTCCCTTATGAATCTCATGATTTGAATGATGACTCTAGTTTGGATAAACAACTGACCTTTTTTCCAAGATTGATTTTCAATCTTGTTATAATTAAAAGATAAGTCAAGTGAGTAGGACACTTTAGCCTACGCTAATGGTTATGTCAGGTTCTTGTCACCCAAATGATATTTTCAATTTTGGTCAGTTTAATATTTTATCGCAAAATCACCACCCCTCCTACTTCCAAAAATAAGAGGAAAGGAAACCAAAACCAACCTTCCCCAGGTAATCCAGGAAACAATCCCCAAGGGAATGCACCTAACACTGCAACCCAGCAACGTGGCACTCAACCCAAGCAAGACAGGCCCATTCGCACAAATAAACCTTGTTCTTGTTGCTGTTTCTATGGTTACTACACCCATGATTGTCCTCTTTTACCTCAGATGTGTCAGATGTGGGAAGCTCAAGCAGCATCCTGAGGACAAAAAGCCTCCCCTTCGGTTCTTCCCAATGCTGCCCCTATCCAATCGCTTATGTTTACCAATCCTTTTCCCCAACAAGGATATGTGACTGCCCAACTCCCTGAAAGTCAGGTGGCCAAACAAACTCCTTCATCTGGTACCTCTGATTACCAGATCCTCATGATGAACTCTGACCAACCCATTACCATTGACCTCAACCTTCAGAATTGGTCCCGTTAGTACAACAAGCCCCCCACTACGTCAGTTATCGAGCCCCCTTCTTCAGGTCCCAGAGAGCCTCTTTCGACACCCAATGGTCCTATACTGATCCCTCAGCCTAAGGCAGAGGTTCATACCAAGATCCCAAAGGGACCATTACGCCGAAATGATGCTTCTGGTAAAGTTTCCCACTCCTACTTCCATGTCAATGCCGAAAGTCCTTCAATCGTGCCCTTCACAACGAAAAGCTCTACTAACAGCCATGGGAATTGTGGATCCTTCAGATGATCATTTGATTGTCTTCGATGTTGATTGGTCAGAACATCCCCCCCTTCCTGCTTCCGTCGCCTTCCAAATCCCTGCCAAGATCCGGAATGCCAACGTCTCCCGTTGTATCATTGACGAGGGGGCATCCACCTGTGTGATGTCCACTTCGATTTGGAAGCAACTCGGATCTCATGAGTTATCCCTTCCACTATCACCCTTCGAGCATGGAATGGCCACTCTTCCTAGCCCCTTGGCACATTCTGCAATTGTCCTGTTACTCTTGCAGGTAAGACATTTTGTGTCAACACGTAGAAGTTATTGATGCCCCCTTAGACTACAACATTCTATTGGGTCGTAGATACACTTATGCGATGTCTTCTATCCCATCTACGGTCCACCGTAAGATGTGATTTCCTCACAATGGAAAGATCTTCACCATCGATCAGTTGACATATTACGAAGCGAAGTCTTAGACCTCTCCAGATTCCATTATCTCTTCGGCGGCCAATAAACAAATAGTCAAACCTATGACCAATGTCTCACCCGGAGTCTATAAAGATTCCTCTTTGCTTGGTTCATTACTTGGTCTCCACCCTCCTATCTTTGATCGTATCTCGTCGAATGTTTGCATGATGAAATCGTCTTGGTCCGACCTCAAACAGTCTATTTCGACTAGTCAGCAGCTCTGCCCTCCGCAACCTACTTCTAGTACTTCGACTCAGCCTTCAGTACCTCCTCCTCAAGGCCCTTCACATGTAGCTAGTGTCCATGATACTATCTACCCTCCTGGAACGGTTCCCCCTGGCCTTAACCATCTCGAAGTCATCCTGCCTAGCCATTACCCCTCTGGTCTGATACCGTTTCTTTCTCCCCATCCTTGAGTATTTTCAGTACCTGTTATGGCTACCTTATCTCTTCCTAACATGACCCTAGGTATCCTAGTCTGGTACATTGATCCTCCAGCCAATATCCCAATTGGTCATCCCAAACATTATACAGCTTTGACCCTGTTCCAACTGGTCGCCATGACCCCTCCCTTTGCTTTTGTGTCCCAACCAACCCAACGGGAACCTACTCCTGTTGCGAAAGCTTTGGGTGAGGGGGGAAAGCCTGCAAAAAGGCATGTAAGGACAAGGCTGTCCAGAGAACCCCTTCTCCTCCTTAGCCTCCAAAGCATACCCCCCGTGTGCTTTGTGTGATGTTGTCGGCCATGCCACCCATAATTGTCCTGAATTGCATCATATCAAGCCCATGGTCAATGTCATTTTTCCTGAGTCTAAGGTCCCTGAAGCCCTTGTTACTTTATTGACTGCAGCCAAGAAACCCAAGAATGTGCACACAAACTACTCCTATGCATTGTGTGATCTCCATGGCCACTATACCCACCTCTGTCCCCGCCTTGCAGACTACCACACCTCTTTGGACATAGTTCGCGAGTACGAGGCCGACCACCATGAGTCTGCCTCTCCTTTACTTGCGCGTTATGCTTTGGGCGAACTAGAGGACCCATCCACTCCCATTGACATTCCCCCTCCCGATGTCGAGATGATGGAGTCTTTGGCCACTATCCTCTACCTGTCATCATCTATGAGATCCACAATGGAAGACCCCTCTGGGGCTTTCCCTTCTATTTCGCCTGACCTCCCTTCATCGATCACCCTGGGCTCAACATTGGTGGATCCTTCATCTACTTGTTTTTCGGACACCCTGGGCACATGTGAACCTCTCTTCTCATGATGATGAGTCAGGTAGCTTCTCTGCATCACGTGGTCTTTCTTCCACCAGTCACCCCATCTTCTATTACAATGACGACATTATAGAAGCAATCACCACCCCAGACTTTATCTATCCCCTCTTACATCGAACCCATGCATTCGAACCATATACACCTTGTGGCCATTACATTGACACCCAATGTTTGGGTAAGGGGGAACCCATATTTGAGAGTCCAGAAGAAGTAGTTCTCCCCAACCCTCCTAGTGCACCTAGTTAAGTCAACTCTAGTATCATTATTCCCCCCCATTTAGAAGAACCTCTAGAGTCCCATATCACTTCAGATCACTCTAGGGATGATCCCCCTCATCATTCCTTCATCTTAGATCAACAACCCAGTCCCTTAGACATTGTTGTTAACCAACCTGTGTGTTTTTTAAGTGAGCACCAGTTCATTATATCCAAATCCACTCTTTGGGATAGTGACACCATTTATGTGAACCTAGAAATTTAGTCCATTTACTTCATATGTGCAGTACCAAAAGAGATTGGTAGTCCTCCATTCCCTTTCTTGAACTGCATCTATCCATTCTTCCCTCAGAAGATAACCATAATGTAAACAAATGGCGAACCACATCGTAAAAATGTGTTTAGATTCCACTTTTCTAAATACATTTAGCATGCCCATAACATGCTTGGGGGCACCTATGCCCCTCAACCATAAAAATCCCAGCTCTTAGCCAAAAGTAGCACTAAGACCCCTTTTCTCCAAAAGGTCGCACTTTTCAGGTCATTTCCTGGGACAAGTTGCAGTTTTCTTCCCAGTACTTGCTACCCAGGTTGCAGAACAGACCCCAAAAAGTGCGACCTAGCCTGTTCCTGGGCTCTGGGTGCCTAATCTGAAACTTTAGTCCCCTGAATTGAAAAAGTATGGTTAGGCCTCTTCCTGCAACCGAAGGATATCAATTCCAACGGTTGGTTTTTCCACTATGATCGCCTTAAGATTTAGGGCCTTTTTCTCCTCTCTACATTCACCACAGCTACACTTGCAAATGAATCAAATTGGAGGGAAAATGCCTTATTAAAAGAGAAACCCAAGATTTTTCTTTCGCCAGCTGCGACGAAACTGTAGCTCGGTTTGACAAACCATCTGCACCATTGGAAAGATCTCACCAAGCTCTCAAATGGTTATCCTTTCGTTTTTGGTGATTTGATACTTCACCCGGACACATTGTTTCCAAGAAGGGTCACTTCACCACTCCTCAAAATAAAATTTCTTCACTTACAACACTTGTACTTGGGGCACCACCTTGCCTTCATACTTTTCCACGCTCGTGTCAATTTTCGTCGTGAGTAACCATCTTGTACTCATGTTTTTATGGTCCCCACTGGGCCTGTTCTATGTGGCATCATCATCGAGTCACCCTTTTTTAGAGCATCCGAGTTGAGTCATCATCAAATCCATGGAGTCTGTCCTGAGTCCCTTTGTATCCCACCACAGTCCTCAATCCTTCATTTCTTTGTTCCTCTCTCATGTCGCACATTTTGGCCTTCACTCATAATGTCCCCTATCCCCTCCGGAGTCGAGTCAGTAGCTTCTAGGTCATCCATGCCCTTTATGCTCTAACAAGGGAAGTCGTGTTGCTTCTTTCAATACCCCATCTCCACCATTATCACTGATGAGGATCTGTCGAGTGCCACTACGATTATCCCTCGTGCCTAGCTGCCTTGGTTCGGGAAAGAAGGCTTGTTGCCTCCATCTGTCATGTAGACACTCTAGTGAGCTAATGTGCATTGATATTGACTAAATTAACACAAGTATTTAATTCTCAATCCGGGTTTGTAAAACTTGGAGGCAAATCCACTGTATATGGACATCAGATATAATCAAGTTTAGAAGATAAAATTTGAAGATTTAAAGAAGTACATATTACAAATATAAACCTATTTTAACAATTTCTAATTCATTTATGTAATATATGAGGGAAGAGGCTCCTAACTTAGGAGAACCAGGTTGTCCTTCCCTACAATACTACTTTCATGAAGATAAATCTAAGAGCACTAATTAACAATGGCTTATGATGCAGAAGATGTAAAAGAAGAGGCTCCTAACTAAGGAGGTCTAGATTGTCCTTCTTCACAATCCTATTATATCACAATCACCATTGCTTCAAACCAGAAATGCAGAAATAACTTCAAATGAGAAATGGAGAATGAAATTCAGTTTTAGTTGAAGATCAAATAGAAGGGGAATTTAACTTAAATTCCTTTGTGTCCCTTCATATGTAGATTAGAATTAAACCAATATTCATTCAGCAATCATCACACATCTAAATACATTTGAAACAAAAACTAGTCTATGAAAACTATGAAAATTGAACTAAGAAGTGTACTTAGCTTGGTGTGGGGGCCCTCCACCCTTGCCTTGCACACTTGAATAAATCTCAGCTACAAAAACTTCATTAAATCAACCAAGCATGAACAACAAATTAAAATGAAACAAGTTCTTCAAATTAGCTCTCCCAACTCAAATTATACAAAAGTTACATATAAATTCCATTCCTCCAAAAGCCATCAAAGTCTTGGCTTTAAATAGAGGTTTAATGAAACAAAATGATAAATATTATCTCTAACACTCATATCTACTCATATCCACCTATCTAAGTCGAACTCATCCAATTCATCCCAAGAAATATGGTCAATCCCATAAAATCTCAAAACTGCCCTATTTCCTAGGGATTTTCTGGTGACTAGTCATGTTTGACCAGCCTTGACCGGGCCTAATAAAGCTTGTTCTGGCCAAACCAAGTGGAGTTAGCTTAGTCCTAGTTCCCAAGCTGTCCATCCATGCATCAAACTCGAGCCCAAGTGTCCTGCAAACATGTCATCCACACAGCTATTACGGGAATTTCTGATTCAGTCCAAAATTGCACTTGAAACTCAATTTTCATAAAAACTTCTAGAAATTGCAAAATTAAAATTAAACACCTGAATATACATAAAATACATCAAAATGAGATGGATGTGATGGAAAATGGATGGAAAATATAAGGATTAAGTAGGTTTCCCTAAGCAAAAATAGACCAAAACTAAGGCCCATCTCCCCCTTGCTGATCCTCAAGCATGTCCTCATGCTTGTCTTTGTCTCATTGATCTTCTGCCTCTGTATGTTGACTGATGTACTGATGTACTTGTGACTCTGTCCCTTTGAAGATGAAGCTACCTGTAAAAAGGATATCTATGCCTTCAACCTTTAAAAATCAAAACCATACTTGTTTCAAAAATTGAATTTTAATCCTCTCTGCTTTTGCAAATCAAATCTTATTCTTCCTTCAGAGATTTAACAAACTCTTTTGAGAAAAGCATTCTAAAATCGATATTCTTTAATTCTGGATTCTAACCCACTGAAACAAGGACTTTCAAAAATCATTATGATTCATCAAAGAGAGAAGTTGCTGCTTAATGACTAGAGTCCCTCCTTTTCACAGAATGTCACATACTGATCCACATCCAACAATGATTCCATATTTGCAGCATTATTCATGTTTTTTTTCAATCCATCCACCATCATACGGTCTTCCATTAACCAAACCGAGAGAGCCATTAAGCTCAAAGTTGACTTCAGCATTTTTTCCAAGCAATTTACAAAATAGAGGTTGAAAGAACCATAAAAATATCCCAAACATAAATGAATTTGAGAAAATTGGCCGCATGGAGCCTAATTAGACTCGTTCTGAAGAAAACCCATGTTTTCGTTTTTCAAATTTCATTCTGGTTTGCTTCAGAAAAACAACGAAAAATAATGGCTTCTTAGCAATTTCGAATTTTTTAGAAGATATGGTCTCTGATTCCTTATATGTTACCTCCACTGGCAGTTGACTCGTTTCCTTCTATCTTTGACTGCACAGGTGTTTTCTGCTTCTTGAGAAATCAAAATCTTAGAGGAAATTGATTTTTTTCTTTACTAGCAATCCATCTCTAGCAATGAAATCATTTTTTTCTTTGCCTTAAATTTATGTATTCTGTCTGTTTATCCATGGATATATCATGGAAAATGGCTTACCTGGTCTTTGAAAAAAATGAAATTATTATTCTTTTGAAAACATCTTCAATCTTCCTCTGTTCTGGTTTTAAAAGGGAGTCCTCTGTGTTTTTTTTTAAAAAACTGATCTGGAAGAATTTCACTTACAGCGAACAACGCATTCCTCGTGCCTTATTTGTGCAAGAAAACTCACTGGCTGTGATGACTATCATGATTCCTCTGCAACGTGGCTCAATTATCCTGATATTTGATGAACAACAACAAAACTTGCAGAATTTCTGGAAAATGGTTGTGGCAACATGTATCTCAAAATCTACAGGTGGCAGCATGTATCTTATGGTGACAAAGCTTTAACTGAAGTTATATCTTTATCAGAAACTATCCTTGTAATCCTCGAGCAGGATTAACTCTTACAGGTGGCAGAACAAATAGCAAACGATTCCGGAACTAATGACACATTTCAACTAAATCTGAAGTTCGATTTTCCAAATCATTTTAGTTTAATTTCTGAGGGACCGATTCTTACCCACTGGGATGTCTCTGCGTGATTCAAGGGATTCTCTACGTTTTGAACGGCTCAGCATTATCTCCATTAATTTACCTACACAGTCTCAGCTATTTTTATCCTTACCCCGCTGTCAAAATGTTTAATGCTCTTAACTGCGCATCTACCATCTTTCAAATTTACGGTTCTGAGCATCAATGGCAGAGCTTTTCTCTGTTAATACGCACAGGGTTTTTTTCTGCATTTGTTATACGCAG